>JAFEMH010002776.1:0-313409 GCA_022495995.1 Adenophora triphylla var. japonica
ATATACGACAAATTTAACATGTCCCAATTCTTTTTTTTGGATGTTCTATTTAAAATGTCTCAATCCAAAAAAAGAAAAGTTTTTTATTATTTTTTTATTTGTAGGACTCACTTGTCATACTCACAATAAATATCCACTAACTATTCTCTACCACACTTTCTCTTACCTACATCACTTTTCATACTCACAACATTTATTTTATCATACACTTTTTACATTATACTCCCTCTGTCTCACAAATGTATACACTTTTTCTGTCGGTGCAGGAATTAAGATCAAAAGTGATGTATTGTGAGTGTAGATGGTTATGTAAGAGAGAGAAAGTGGAGTAAGTGGATAATGATTGTGAAAAGAGAAAAGTGAGTTTTATTTCCATTTTAAGAAAATACTCCCTCCGTCCCATACCTACGTGCACACTTTCCATTTTGGGCGTCCCAAACCTACGTGCACATTTCCTAAAATGGAAAGGAATCTTTACTATTTCCTCCACTCATTCTCTCTCTCCTACATTATTTTAATACTCAACAACACCATTATAATTTACTATTCTCTCCACTCATTCTCTCTCTCCTATTTTATTTCCACACTCACAACACTTTCAATATAATACTCTCTCCTTAATTTACGTGAAAAGCTCAAACCGAAAGCACATGTATCCTGGACGGAGGGAGTATAAATTATTGTTTGACATTTAAAAAATAATTTTGCATATTATTACTGGGAGGATAGAAGGAGTATTTATTTATTCATTAATTTCGTGCCGCAAGAATTTTGAAACATTTGGAATTTGGAGTGCAACGGAGGAAGTACTAGACTATAATCTACTCCTCTAATAATAATGGAGTCATTGTCAGAGAATGAATGGCCAAGAGGGGGGCCTCTCTTCTCAGTCTTTTCACCCCCTCTCTTTCATTTCTTTCCTGGTGTAACTTTTTCCCTCACTCTCCCTCTCTGTACTTTCCCTTTCCCTTTTCAATTTAAATATCTCTCTCTCTCTCTCTCTCTCAATCTTCACACATTCTTGGAGCTTTTCTTTTGGCAAATCATCTTCTTCAATTTCAATTTATGAGGTATTAGTCTCTTTTTCTTTACTCCTTTTTAGAGTTTTTCTTTTATTATTAATTGCTTCTCTAGTTTGTGAAATTTTTGGGGTTTCTTTGTTTTCTTGATAAAACAGAGCTGTTAATTTATTCTAGTTAGTGGGAAATTATATTATTTGTTCTCTTTTCATTGACCCATTTTCTGTGATCTCACTTGTTACCAAAAAGATTACCCAATTTTCTTGCTTCCATCATTAAAGCATATATATATATATAGAGAGAGAGAGAGAGAGAGAGAGAGAGAGAGAGAGCATGAACCCACCTTTATGTTGACATGAACCCACCTTACTGCTAGTGAAAACCCATAAATGGAAGCAAAAGTAAAGTGCTTTAGTGATGAATTTTAGTTATTGTCATCAAGCTGTTGGTTGTCAAGCAGTCAACCCTATTTTGCTTACCCAACTAAGCTTGTAATAGTGCCAACTTTTTTAATATTGTCCCTAAACTAATGTCCATTTTATAGTAAATTAATAAATTAAATTTGATGTCCTAATCTGCATTTGCAATGATGAAACAGTGTCTATTCTTGAGTGTTTAAAAGTCCAACATCCTTAATTTCCCTGAAAAATGAAAATTGATTACTTGTGTCCCATATGTTTGATTTTAACTTAAATTATCTGGATAATGAATTAGGTGGTCAAGCATGAGATAATGGTTTAGGGCATATGATTGAAGACAAATTCTTGATAAATTGCAACAAAGAGTGGAATTATCAAGCTTTCATTGGAGGCAATAACCTAGGAGGAAGGAGGGTTTGGTGAATTGGGTTTTGACAAGGTTAAGGTTTTGAAGGTTTAAAGATGGAGTTTTCGTCCTCCTCATCATCGGGCTCATCAAAGAGAGCTGGAAAACAGCTGTTCGTAGTGCTAGCTTAAATGTTTCATGCTTAGTTGAAATGGCTATATGAGGCGATTCCGATCTCAGTCAGTGCAGGGAATATCATCGGCGACATAAAGTTTGCGCGTATCCACTCTAAGACAGCGAAGGTTACAATTGGAGGTCGCGAGCAGCGGTTCTGTCAACAGTGCAGCAGGTATTACTTTTTAGAAGAGCTTACATATTGTCTTCTACAATTTTGATAAATGATTGATGATTTGGTCTATAATGAGCTGAGTAAATTCTGGAAACCGAAAACCAACCCAGTCGTATGGTCTTCCTGCCTTAATTTTGGAGCAGTTCAATCTGGGGCGTTGGGTTGGTTGGGTCTGGGTTTTTAATTAGTTTTTGCCTCGAAGACTTGCTTCTCATAAACTTGAAAGAAAGTGTTTTTGTCTAGGGAAAAGCCTATGAGCACCCTTTTGGTATAGAGTTATAGGGTTACGTATGATCAATGTGAAGAACTCACATATCGAAGTCATTTTAGCACGTTTTAATCCTGTAGCCGGACTACTCGGGGGGGCTGAGAAGGGCGAGGGGGGATAGGGGATGGTAGACGAACCTCCAATTCCTTATTGGTCATACATATATGGATGGAGAGAGTAACTATATAAATTCCTTAATAGAACTTAAATTCATTATCTAAACACGAAACCTTCATAGTCAAGTAGCAAGATCCAAAAAATGAAAAGGAAATCATCAGTATATGTCAACCCATTGGTGATCGGATGTTACTGAACTCAATCACTTGCTGCCGTTTGTCTCTCTCAAGTTTTCTCGTTGAGGTCTATCCCTCTAAAGGTACTCAAATTGGATCAGTGATTGGATTTCTAGGTTCTGCTTGTAAACCTAATTGGTTACTTCAAAAACTCGGGGATCTTTATCATTCCAATCAAGCATACACATGACTCTACCAAGAGAATAACCACTCGTGTTTTCTAACGATGGCATGCTCGAAGATTATGGTACATTCAGGAATCATAATTTATTACTAAAACATGCTTATTAACATGCTTTATCTATCATAAATAGATGATAATAAGTCATTTAGGCCTCATTTTGCTTTTTCATTTTCTGCGTTCTTAATCAGATTTAAATGGGGGTAGGTACACAATTCAAAATGTTCATTATTTTTCTCTCCATTCAAGATTCCGAAATGCCTCTTTTATTTTTCACTTAATTTTCGAAGATGTAAAACTATCACTTATTTATCTTTTTTAATTGATTTTTTTTCCATATATATCTCTTTCGTAAACCCGTAATTACAAAAATACCCAACCCAAACACTAGATCAACAATCATTCATCCCTATTATCTACTTACTTTATTTTCTTGTCCGCCCCTATATATATCTCTTTCGTAAAGCTTCTCTTGTATAGAACCTTTCCTTGCTTGCTAATCCTACATTCTTGAAGCGGTGACTCTGGGTTTAAGCTTTGTCTTGGTTGATTTTATTTTCTTGTCCGCCCCTATATTTCGAGATAATCTGACGTGTAATCCAAATTTGTCAAGATGACGTTATACAATTCTCTCTCTCTCTCTCTCTCTCTCTTTCTGTGTGTGTGTGTGTTTGTGTGTGTGTTTTCCTCTTTTTCATTGTAACTATTTCTTCGACGGCCTAAAAGACAAGGTTCCTGATGTTGTAGAGGAAGAGTTTGATGTACGCAGCATTACCCTTTTAGTCCTGCAAGATTGGTTCTTTGTGTCACTTAACCTTTGGTATTTTGTAGGTTTCACTCATTGGTTGAGTTTGATGATGGAAAACGAAGCTGCAGGAAACGCCTAGATGGTCATAACCGTAGACGAAGGAAGCCTCAATCAGATTCCTTGTCCCGAACCTCCGGAATGTTTTTCTCAGCCGAACAAGGTTAGCTTCTCATTTTAAGAAATTATGCTTACTTGTCATTTGAAGAAGTGAAAACATCTCGTCAAAACCGAAATAAGTAGGAAATTTCTTTTATGATAGGCACCACTCCTTTGAGAGCATAAAACTGTCACATTATCATGACACGAATATTGATATAATTTTTTTTCATATTTTTTTCTTTTTCCAAAAATTTCTACCCATCTTCTTTTCTTTTCATTGACGATTCCATATGACGATTAACGTTAGCCAACCCCAAATCATTTTTGCGGCTAAGGATTTGTTGTTGTTGTTATTGTATAGGCACTACTCTTTTGTCATTCGGCAGTCCACAGATACACCCGAGTGCAGTGGTCAGCTCATCTTCTTGGGCCGGGACTGTCAGACCTGACGATGAATCCATGCTCCTTAGCAGCCACAGGCCCATAAACTACATCGACAAGCACAACTTATTTCCAGGACAGTCATCGGCTGTCAACTATAACAAAGGAGTAAACCAATTTCAGTTCTTACAAGACACTGATCGGATTCTTCTTCGAATCCAACAGTTCCGATCGTGTCTCTTCTGTCATCATCATCACCGCTAACTCAAAGCCAAAGTCTAACTATGGATAATATGGCTTCGACACAACCCGGACACAACTTTCAGTTCAGTGCAGGGTTCCGCCAGTTCCCTTTTACGCAGGAAATGGAAAACAAGGTTTCTAGACTTCCCGGTTCCAATGCTAACAACAATAACACAACTCTCTTCCAGGGAATGTTCCAGAATGTGCCGGAAGGTTCTTCGGTTGGTGGAACTCAACAAACCCTCTCATTCAGGTAGTTCTTTTGGCCATTTTTTGAGTGGGTTTTTGTTAAGGTTTGGAGTTTAATGTCTGAAAATTGTTAATTACTCCATCTTATTAACTCTTGCTATTTTAATTGTCATGCAAGTACATAATGACTCTCTGAAAGACTAATTGTATTTTTTTTTTTTTTTTTGTACTATTTGGTGACTTTAGGCTTGTCCTAGTATATGTTTATAATTAGCTTATATTTTAAGTTTTGTATTATAATCTCGTCGTTTTTGGAAAAAAAATTAGTTTAAATTTTTATAATGTAAATTGTGAATCCGCTATCGAAATATTATAGATCTGCAGCTATCGAAACATTTTAGATCCGCCACTGATTATATGACCAGATGGTACAGCCAATTAACTCATTTAACATCTTCATTTTAATCAACAAAGGTTGTCGATTTGACTGACTGTTTTTTGTATATTGTAGCATTCCGGACCGCTATGCAACCCAACTGCAGTATTAGATTAGTCAAGGGCCTGTAGCACTTAACTAATTTAAAACAGTAAATTGGCTTTAGGTAATTAATCAGGCTCGGGCATGGGCCTGGCAACAAATTTTATACAGTAATTGGCTTAGGTTATTAATCTGACACCGCCCGGAGGGAGAAGTATTATTTTATATACTCCTCCCGTCTCGTTTATAGGTTCACCATTTTGAGCATGACATACAAATTAAGGAAAATGGTAAGTGGAGAAAGTGTTGTGAGTGGAAAAGTAAAATAGGAGAGAGAATGAGTGGAGGGAATAGTAAATTTGAAAAGTGTTTCGAGTATAAAAATGAAATAGGAGAGAAAATGAGTGGGTGAAATAGTAAAATTTTTTTGTCATTTTAGAAAAGGTAAAGCTTTTAACGGGACATCCGTTTTGACAAGTTTTGACAAAAGGAGGGAGTATACTATAGTTAGGCCTGTTGGGCTTTAAGAAGTAAAAGCAGAGTTAGTGATTCTATAGTTGGGCCTGTTGGGCTTTAAGAAGTAAAAGCAGTTAGTGATTCGTAAGGCTCTTTTGTTTGTGAGAAATGTTCTTTCGAAACGCTTTCCTATTTTTGGTGTTTGATAATTATCGAAAAATAAAGTAAATGAAGAAGATTTCCTCGGTTAATAAAAAATAGACTTATTTTTTTAATAAAAAATTTTTCTAAATTTTTCTTTTCTCAAAACATTTTACGACAAATGCTTCTTTTAACAGCATCCCCACCCCTCCCACCCTCCACACACCCCAACCCCACCTCCTCCCCCGTCAATTTTCCTTTTTGCTCTTTTTTTTTTTTTTTTATCAACTCTCTTCCCGCCCCTCCAAACCACCACCCACCTCCGTCAAAATAAATAAATTTACTCGTATTAAAATGTTTTTTGGATAACATTTTATGTAGATTTATCAAACTATCGAATGTTATATTAGAAATATAATATCATTATATTATATTCAAGTATATATTATAATAAATAGATTAGAAAATATAATCCTTGTATTAGATTAGGAAACACAATATTAGAAACCTTCTCATGGAGATTAATCCTTATATTAGATTAGGAAACACAATCTTAGAAACCTTCTCCTTTTAGGAGATTCCACATTGTAATCCTATAAATATGTGTCTCTAACATCATAATCAATTGAGTCATTCAATTCAATTTTTCTCTTTCATCTTTTGATTGACTTCGTCTAATCTTTATTCTAATATGTTATATTTCGGAAAACATTTTCATTTTTCAAAAAATGTTTTTCAAACCATTTTTTAAAAAACATTTTCCAAAAAATAAACGGAGGCTAAGTATACTTTATTTTTCAACCAAATCAAATGAATTTTGTATGTCCTTTTTTCAATTTTTTTTGGACTTATTCTTGTAGAATATTTGTGCCTCTTAATTTATTTATTTATTTTATTTAGAGGGCTGGACTTTTCATTGTTTTCGATGTCTAGATCAAATTATTTATTTTATGTGTCGATCTAATGAAAATGATTAATATATTTTAAATGTGTTGATTTTAACAATCAGATCAAGTTATATGGTAAATGTAGCTTGAATTGAACCCTAAATCCACTACCTTCACCAGAATTCCCAAATATGAACTGAAAACGCACATCGCTTTCTAAAATTTTAGAGGAAATAGTCTTAGTACAAATATAAATAAATAAACGGGATTATCAAAATGTAATTGGATGTTGAATTAACGATTATTGGGGTTAGGGGTGGGTACGGGTTTTGGCAAAGTCCGGCATGGGCCAATTTAGTTGCGGGCTTCAATTTCAAGAGCTCAACATAGCGGGCTTCATGCGATCTCAAATTAACGGGTTTTTGCGACTTTAAACGGGCATTGAGCGGGCTCGAGCTTGACGGGCATACAAATTAGATGTTGTATTTTGTAAATTTTATATAGTTGTTTTTCACGTAAAGAACTAATTAACAATTTCAGATTTTCAGTGGACGGAACCCCCGTTAGAGAGAATACAAGAATCCAGAAGCATTAGGTGTTTCTTACCCGAAGAATCAAGCCATGAGGATATACGCTAGCCTATGGAATGCTGATGACTGGGCTACGAGAGGTGGAGTTATCAAAACAGACTGGACTCAAGCTCCTTTTACAGCTTCTTACAAAAACTTCAAAGCCGATGCTTGTGTATGGTCAGCAGGGTCATCCTCGTGCAGTACTACCGCATGGATTACAGAGGAACTGGACTCTACGAGCCAAGATAGCTTTATACAAAGGAGATATTGATTGGAATAAAAAGTATATTTCAGTATTGATACAGAGTGAATATTTATATACATTCATAGGCTTTGTGAATAAGAAAAGGAAACAAAATAACTGAAGATTACAATAAATCAATTCTATACAAATCTTCTAAATATGTAGATAATCATGGAGGATCTTTCATATCCTTATCACGACCCCTCAAGATGGGCGATCCACGAAGGAGACCAATCTTGGAAAGAAGAGGAGTTAGCTCTTGGCACGGGAGAGAGGCTTTGTTAAGGCATCTGCAAGCTGATCGTTTCCAGAAATATGTTGTACCCAAAGTTGCCCTTGTTGAATTTGATCACGAACAAAGTGGAAAGCTAGGGCCAAGTGTTTCATGCGAGAATGGAAGACGGGATTAGCGGAATAATGAGTTGCACCAAGGTTATCACAGTAAATAACCGGCTGTTGTGACAGGCTAACACCAAGCTCAGAAAGCACATTCTGTATCCAAATGACTTCAGCTGTAGCATCAGCAATGGCGCAAAACTCAGCCTCAGTTGCGGAACGAGCTAGGGCCTTTTGTTTCTTGGAAGACCATGCAACAGGATTTCGACCAAGATAGATAATGAAGCCAGTGGTAGAGACATAGTCATCTTTATCCCCTGCCCAATCAGCATCGCAGAAGGAATGAAGTGTGGATGGGGAGTGACGATGAAGCTGAATACCCAAGTCCATCGTACCATGAAAATAGTGAAGGAGACGCTTCAAAGAAGTCCAGTGAGAGAGTTTGGGGTGTTGCATGAACTGAGCCAATTTGTTGACAGAGAAGGCAATATCCGGTCTAGTGATGAAAAGGTACTGAAGGCTGCCAACTATGGCCCTGCACACAGAAGGATTGCTGATGGGTGTGGCCGAGCTGTGAGTGAGAATCGGACATGTTATGACGGGATAGTAAGTCATAAATGTACTTTGTTTGAGAGAGATGAAGCCCATCGGAGTTGGGGGTGACTTCCACACCTAAGAAGTAAGAAAGTGGACCAAGGTCATTTAGAGAAAACCGAGAAGAGAGGTGAGTGATAAATGTAGAAAGAAAGGATGGTGATGGACCTGTGAGAATAATATCATCCACATAAACTAAAAGGAAGAGAACCATAGAGTTATTAGTGTATATGAAAAGTGATGGGTCTGCAATGGAGTTGCAAAAACCATAGAAAAGAAGGTAGGTTTTGAGCTCCATGTACCATGCTCGAGGAGCTTGTTTAAGACCATAGATGGTCTTATGAAGATGACACACATGGGAGGGGGTGGAGGAGTCGACAAACCCGAGAGGTTGGGACATGAACACTGTTTCATTGAGGTTGCCTTGTAAGAAGGCATTATTAATGTCAAGTTGTCTCAGATTCCAGCCATGACAGAGAGCAAGAGATAAGATGATACGAACCGTGGATCGGTTCAACAACCGGGCTGAAGGTGTCTGAATAATCAACACCGAGGAGTTGGTGGAAGCCCTTAGCAACGAGGCGGGCTTTGTATTTCTCAATAGTGTTGTCCGGGTTATACGTGATACGAAAAACCCACTTGTAGCCAACAATGTTGGGGGCTGCAGAAGACGGAACAAGGGACCATGTTTTGTTGCGAGTAAGAGCCGTGAATTCTTCACACATAGTTGCACGCCAATGAGGGGATGCAAGGGCCTGTTTGGTGGATGTAGGTAGGCTGGTAGGATTGCTGAGGGAAATAAGGTTGGCATATTTGGGATTGGGCTTAGTAATATTGTTGGAAAGCCGGGTGACAATGGTACGGGATAGGGGCGGTGGCTGTGGCTGTGGTTATTCTGGAGGAGGGCTGGAATCGACAGAAGGAGGGGTGGGGTGGTCAGGCGAGGCTGGAGCAGGAGGAGTAGGATTGGTGGTAGGAGGAGGAGTGGCTGGTTCTTGAGGGACGGGTGGGGTGGCTGGTTCTTGAGGGACGGGTGGGAAGGGAGGTTGGGAAGAGTTACAGGAAGGGAAATGGAACACCATTGGGAGGCAGTGATATTGTGGGGTGAGTTGCTGGGAGTTGTGAGGGAGGGATAGGGGAATTTATCTTCAATGAATTTGACATGTCGAAGTGTAAATCCGTCGGGTAATGGGTCAAGGCAAAAGTAGGCACTTTGGGTTGGTGAGTAGCCAATGAAAATACATGGGATGGATCGGGAGCTAATTTGTGTGGTGTATTTGTTCGTGGAAACCTAACGGTTTATTTATATCCAAGCGCACGGGCTATTGTAATATAGCGGGTGCAAGTACGAGTTGATCCCACAGAGACAAGGTTTACTCAGGGGATATTTTTGTCTTTAGAAAGTATAGAAAAGATTGGGGGGAGATAAAATTTGTTTTTAGAATAATAGAGAGAACATAAACATAAAATACTTTAATTAAATTCTTTATAAAACGAAGCATTCTCGGGATTGGAAATCATACACATAATCTTATTCATCAAATCGTCATTGTTCTTAGAGATAAAAGGTTTTCATAAAAAGCAAGGATGGTATGTTAAGCCTACTCTACTTCGGGCTAAGACAGTAGCGTTTGTATTCTTCACTAATTATGTCCTAACTGTTTGAGATTTCCGTTTACGTTATTCCCGCCCTGTCACAAACGGGCGTTCCGGCTTATCTCTAGCTGACCATAATTAGTAAGAATCCATTAAGGACGAGAGTCAACATACTTTCCATTAAAGGAACATCCCTGGCCATTGAACTACTCGTGATCAATGAAACCTAGTTTCTTTATATGGTTCCGTCAATCGAGATTCTCCGCTAGGTACTTCTCTCAATTGACTGAATCATACAAATTGGACATCTCCAAAATGTAAGGCATTTAGAGAATAATATAAAGAAATTGTTTAGATGAAGGAAGAAGACAAGACTTAACATTTTTAGATGATGAATAAGTATGCTTTTGAGTTTCCAACCCCAAGAATAAGGGGGATTACTCACAAGCCATTTATAAAGTATAAGCAATAATAAAAGATTGAGTAAGAAATACTTATGAATGTAGAAGGCAAATGCTGAGAATAATGCTTCACTTTTATTTCTTTTCCTTCAAGGTAATTCCAAGAACAAACAATGAACTTGATCTTCAAATCTCTTTGGAAAATTGTTGTCACAAGTAATTGTATTATCTATCTATCAAGTATCAGTGATTTCTCTCTAAAAAATTTGTATATAAGACTGACTACAAGGGTCCTATTTATAAAAGGGAGGAGACTCTTCAATCGGTGCCATCAAAAGGTGCCTTTACATCTGCAGCCACGATTTGCACCTGCTGCCGTCAAGGAAGTTGCACTGGCCATGTGACCCTCGGCGCGAATTTGAATTTGAGTCTTGACACTTCGCACGGCCGCTCCACTCTAAGCCGCACGACCAGCTCTGCATTTTGAGCACGGCCACTCAATCTTCAAGACACGGCCGTTCTATATTTTAGGGCCAAAAATGGCTCCAAAAATGGCTAAGTGCACGGCCGGGCTCCACTGTCTGGGCCGCACGGCCGCTCCATCAGAAATTCAACTTTGTGTGCTTGATTTGGTTGGTGCTCTTCCATGCCTTTTGCCGTGAAGTGTCCAAGCATCCTTTTGATAAAAAGAACCTAAAACCTGTCTTTAAATGCAAGAAATATACCAAAAGCGTAAAATCTAGATAATATAAAAAAAGGAACTAAAAAGTACATGAAATGAAATGAAAAATGATGTTTTATGAAATAAAAAAAGTATATAAAACTAAGGATAAATGACTATATAATAGTCACTTATCAAACTCTCCCACACTTAAGCTTTTGCTTGTCCCCAAGCAAACTTAGAATGAAAATACGGAGAGGGAGAAAAGCAAGATTGATCCCTCGAAATAAAGTAACAAGCCCCTTAAATGCCATTTAGATAATGCCTTTATCTTTCTAATCATATTTGTATACCTTTAAAAATTTATTAGGAAGAAGCATTTTGAGGATATTTTATAAAGAGATAATTTATAAGACTACAACCTAATATAGCATATATAGAATTTTGATCAAGTAAAGCATGCTAGAAGGATAAATCTTAGATTCATTTCTTGGTAGAAGAGAAGCTTTCACTCATTAGAGTAATTTTTGAGAAAAAATGAATTTATTTCTTTAAAATGTACAAGAGAAGGTATAAACATTTATTCACAAATTAGAAGTTCCCGAAAAATTGAATTGCATTCTTGAATCACAAGGGTGGAAAATGGATGATGATAGTGGAAAAATCTCATCAAAGTTTAAACAAATTTATCTTATTTTTGCACGTGTTATATTTTTGCAAAAGACCTAAGTTATTTTTGATCCTTTCAAGTAGGAGACATTGTGGTCGCGAACCCCATGTTCCTAATACTTAGATCAAGAATACTTTTGGATATTATTCCCGTTTGGCAAGAAAGCATCGTCGCAGCGAACGCCGTGCCCTGAGTTACTTTAGGAAGTAATAGGTTTCTTTTTGCTTTTAAGGATTGGTGACAAATGTCACTCTTTTTAGCAATAAGATAAAGGTGTTTTACTTTGATTTGATTTGAGAAATGGAAAGATAGAATTTTTGATGAAAGGGTGTGATTCAAGGGATGCAAACAAAAGGTGCTTCTAAAAAGGGAATAAATATTTAATAAAGATAAAAAATGTACAATCTTAAAGAAATATTCTCAATACATTTTTTTTCATAAAATGACCAAGTGTAGATTTAAAGATTCCTTCTAGTCAAATGCTTTTTTCTTGATAAAACCCTATATTTTGCTATACTAACTTATGAGGCTTTAAAATTATTTCCTAGAAATATCCCTATATGTTTCTTTTTATAAATTTCTAAGTTTATAAAAAAAAATATGAGAGAAAAGATAAATAGGCATTATTCTAGGACAATTGACAAGCATAAGAAATAATGATATGGATCATCATAGGATTTATATATATATATATATATATATATATATATATATATATATTTTTATATACTATTATACATGCATAAATGAAAATGCAATTAAGTTAAAAAGAAAAAAATTACACTAGAAAGCAAGTAAATTAAAACTAGAAAACAAATAGATAAATACCTCCCCACACTTGAAGTGAACATTGTCCTCAATGTTTCAAGGACAAAGAGTAAAGAGATAAGCATGCGGTGATAAACAAAATTATGATAAACAGTAATATAATCCATCGATTTACTATTCCGATGATGCTTGTTTAAGGTCATAAGCTCGACCCCTTTCTATCAGTGATAATGGACGGTGAGTGGTATTGTAATGGTCTCTTATCCTTAACAACTCGCCATTCCTTCCCCTTTGGCATGATTGAGCTCTTAAGATTTATGCAAACGCGACATCCCGGTTTGCTTTTCTTCTTGGGTCCCCTACCTTTTGATTTTTGAACCTTATTATGCTTTTTAGGGTGCACATTTTTTTCACCACTATGATCTAAGGGCTTTTTAATTAATATTTTTGAGTTCTTGGATTGTGATTTCTCACCCTTTTTATCATTTTCAGGAGTGTTGACTTCATGGCACGACTTCTTGAGATTTATGTTTTTAAATTCGACCTTCTTATTTCCAATGTTTAGAGAAAGAGTGCCATTCTTTACATCTATTATCAGCATCAATGGTGGCAAGAAAAGGTCTTCCTAGAATTATTGGAATTTGATGATCTTCCTCCATCTCAAGGACTACAAAGTCTACCGGGATGATCAACTTCCCGATTTGACAAGGGACATCTTCCATAATACCCATCGGGTATTTAATGGAGCGATCCGCTAGTCGGGAGAGAAATAGTGGTGCCAGGGTTTCATATCCCCCACACCTAGTTTCTTACCTAACAAAGCGAATGAGGCCTCATCAACTTGCCCCAAGATCTAACAAAGCATTATCAACATCAGTATTTACTCTATTTTGCAAGGAATAGAGAAAGTGCCTGGATCTTTTAATTTAGGAGGAAGTTCTCTTTGTAAAATAGCACTTACTTCTTGTTAAAGCGACAGCCTCATGCTCCTCAAGTTTTCTTTTATTTGCAAGAATATCCTTTAAGAACTTAGCATAAGAGGGCATTTGTTCAAGGGCACTCGGTAAAAGGTATGTTGATGTAAATAGACTTTAAGACTTCTAAAAATTTTGCAAATTGTTTGTCAAGTTTGGCTCTTACCAACCTTTGGGGGTATGGAATTGGAGGGTCAAAATTTCTAGAAATCTTAGGGGATTCTCGTCCCATTTTCAACATCTTCATTAGTCTCAACCATCGGTGGGGTCTGACTAACGTTCTCCTTATTTGGTTTGATATTTTCCTTAGGAAGGTGATCTACAATTTCTTTTCCACTCCTAGTTTCTACCGCACTAACATGCTCATCTGGCCTTTGCGATTGATCGGAAAACTCCTCGTGGTCTATGCGAGGTGCCGGCTTGTTGAGCTTGTTGATTTTCAAGCATTCTATTGTGGGCGGCTAAATTATCAAACCTAGCATTCAATGACTTAATGGATTCCCTTAACTCATTATTGGTCTTCTCTTGTTCGTTTTTGCTTTCGATCATAAAATCCATAATAAGATCCAATTTAGACTTAGGGGGAGGGAAAGCACTAGAATTGCCATTGAAATTCTTTTGTGTGAATCCCGGTGGTTGTGTAGAAGATTGCGGGTTTAAAATATTGTTAATCTTATAGGAAAAATTAGTGGTGATTTCTCCATTCGGGATTGTATGTGTTTCAATACATACCACCATTTTCTCGCAGGACCCCGAATTCGAACCTACACGTGTCCCGAGTTGGAGCGTCCTCAAACTAACCCGAAAACACTAAACTTTTAAAACTTTACTTTGACTTTCAAACATAAACATTAATAATATAACATTTTAAAAGAACTCCACTCAACTCCACATCGGAGGAGGAGATAACTAACTTTGAGAACGATCAACTGTTTAGTTACAAAAGACATTGGTTTTTAACGTAGAAAGATAAAGTTTATAATTACAAACGCCCGAAAGGAATTATGACAAAATAATTTCTACGCCAACCTAACGTACTCCCGACAATATCCCAAAATGCTCACAGCCAAACTCCTTTCCGTCCTTACTGGGCGGTCCTCCCGTCTCTGGATCTAAAACAAGAAGGGAGAGGGGTGAGAATAAATCTCAAGAAGCTATTATGAATGCAAAGAATATGCCAAATAAATGCAACATATCACAAGTCGCACATAACACATCGGGAAAGCTATAAACACATTCCATTACCTTGGTTTACCTTTTCCCGTCCGAACAAAGAGTCGACAACAGGTATAATAATATCAATTTACAAAGTGAGCCGCTTAAGCAATACTCACGTCTTAAAAGACCCGCTTTGGGTGGAACCAAATAAGACAAAAGAGCAACTCGTAAGGCTTTTGGCTCAATACAGACGCTTATAACCCCAACCTCGCGCCAGTGAGGGGACGGTCCAGATATAACATAATCCGATCACATTAGGTCACACTTCCATAATTGACCGTATTATGTTATACCCCAACGTCACCGACCACACATATCAAGCACATAATAGATACTTGAATAAAATCCACAAAAGGGATAACAATATATCAACATGGTAAAATATACTCATGTTCAACCAATATCATAGTGCAACATTTAATTAACACACTACGCGTAATACAACAATGTATATGAACTCAATGTAAGCAAGGAAGTAGCATCAATCCATCCTACATGGTCATTATACAATAATACATAGCCTCTTTAAGGGTCTAAGTTGAATCTACCAAGCTGATCATAATTGTCTAGTTACCAAACTAGGTTAGCTAACGTTTTCCCAACAACATTTAAGGTACTTCTACTATTCCATTTTGATCACTTAGAATATCATCATGAAGCCAAAGTATTCTACTTTAATCTAGGTTAAAGAGATTTCATTTTGGTTCGAGTTTGATTAGGTTTGAATAGCCCTAAAGTTGGGGTGAAAACCGTGCCAGTGGCACGACTCGTCCCCCTGTGGCACCGACTCGTGCCCAAGCCGACCCCCTCTCGAACTCCGGGCGTCCCCTACAGTCACGACTTCCCTTTATCCAAGGCACGACTCGTGACCTCACATGGCACGACTCGTGCTTGAGGTCACGACTGTGCCCTCGGCCCGTAAATGGCAAAACAACAGCCCATCAACAATAACTTCTCAAAATCCCAAAATTCCAACCAAATGCATTCTAAGTTATGAACCTAAAGGACATTTCCAACCTTAGTAACTTTACTCTACTCATTTAACTCCATGAAACCATCTCTTAACCCTAGATCAATTCAACTTCCATGAACCATAACATTTTCTAAATCTAAAAGAGTTTTCCCAAGCATCAAAGCACATAGAACATTCATAACAACATAAATATTCATGAACATTCAAGGAAGGAAAAGGGTCATAATAACTCACCTTGGATTTTATAAGGAAGATTGATTTTGATGGGTTCCTCTAGGTGATTCAACTTCAATGGTGCTCTAAGACTTGATTTTTTGTGAAGAAATGCTTGGCTTCAAGCTTGGACAAAAGGGCTTCAATGGAGGTCTCTCTCTAAGCTTTCTCTAGGTTGAAGGAGAAGTGTAGTGAATGAGGAGAAGGAGGGGAAGGGTAGTAAGAGAGGTGATGGGTAAGTGACACATGGCAAGAGGATGGAAGGGTTTAACTTTTGGCCCCCCATGGATTTAAACCAAGGCTTTCACTCCTACACACTTTAATTTAATCATCCTACCCATTTAAATTTAAATTAAACATTATCCCATTAATTCATCCTACTCATTTAACCTCCCCATATTATTTAGCCTTTTTCCATTTTTATTATTTCTCCTAGTTTCTTTATTTAATGTCCAATAATTTTATAAAAGATTTAAATTTTCTTTTCACCCAATTTATCCTAACTTAAGAATATAAAGATATAATTGAACATATAAAGATAACATAAATATTAAAAGCATATAATTAAATATTTAAAATAAGTGCCTAGGATTGGGGTCGTCACACTCACTCCTTAAAGAAAATTCGACCCGAATTTTAAAAAAGGAAACTTACTTGAATTTTCAAACAACCACGGGTATTTCGCTCTCTCATCTCCGACTCTAGCTCCCACGTCGCTTCCTCAACCGTATGATTCTTCCAAAGGACTTTCACTATCTAATACTCTTGGTTCTCAACTCTTTAACTTGGAATTCTAAGACTCTTAATGGCTCTTCAACATACGACATGTCCGCTGACATCATCGAGGAGAGCTCAAAACATGGGAGGGGTCATGACAATACTTCTCAACATCGAAACATGGAAGACATCATGGAGTAAAGAAAAGACGGAGGCAACGCTAACCGGTAAGCCAATTCTCCTATCTTCTCTAGAATCTCAAACGGACCGACAAACCCTGAGCCAACTTACCCTTATTACCGAACCTTTAATCCCCGTCCTCTGAGAGACCTTCAAGAACACAAAGTCACCAACCCGAAAAGATAAATCCCGTCTTCTATTGTCGGCGTAGCTTTTCTGTCTACTCGAGCCGTCTTCAATCTATCCCGAATCACCTTGATCTTCTCCGTAGAATCCCTAACCAAATCCGGCCCCAAAGTCTCGCTTCACCAACCTCGTCCCCAACACATCTGAGATCGACACTTCCTACCATACAACGCTTCATACGGAGCCATCTCAATACTAGATCGATAATCGTTGTTGTAAGCAAACTCGACTAACGGTAGATGATCCTCCCAAGATAATTGGAAATCCATCACACAAGCTCGTAACATATCCTCAAGTATCTCGAATAGTTCTCTGACCGACCGCCGGTTCGAGGATGAAACGCGGTACTAAAACACAACTTAGAACCCAATGCTTCATGCAATGCTCTCCAAAATCTAGATGTAAACCTCGGATCTCTCGTCCGACACAATACTAACCGAACCCCGTGAAGTCTCACAATCTCCTTCAAATACAACTCAAGCAACTTCTCTAACGAAAACTTAGTTGACACCTAAGAAAATGAGCCGACTTCGTCAACCGATCCACAATAACCCATATAGCATCCATCTTCTTCGCGGTAAGAGGTAGACCCAAACAAAATCCATCGAGATCCCTTCCCATTTCCACTCCGAATATCCAATGGTTGAAGTAGTCCCGCCGGCCTGATGTTCTCGCTCTTAATCTCGTTGACAAGTCAAACACTTAGAAACATAATCCGCTATTTCTCTCTTCATTCCATTCCACCAATATCCACGCTTCAAGTCTTGATACATTTTGGTACTTCCCTGATGAATCGCAAACTTGGACTTACGGCCATCCTCTAAAACACGCTTCTTGATTTCCGGCGATGACGGAACGCAAATTCTCCTCGAAAGTTAAAATCCCATCTCTATTCAAAGCAAACTCCCGGCTTTTCCCATCTTGCACTTGATCTAAAATCTTCTTCAACTCCGGATCACCTTTGTTGAGCTTCCTTCAAATCCCCATACAAAGTCTGGAATCGGCTCTAACATTCGCAATAATTACTTCACTCTTCAATTCTCGGGAACCCAAAGTTGCCAAATACGCCTTTCGGCTAATCGCATCGGCCACCACATCGCCTTCCCTGATGATAAGAAATTATACAATCGAAATCTTTCAAAAACTCAAGCCATCTCCTTTGCTTCATTGTTCAACTCCTTTTGGGTGAATAAGTACTTCAAACTCTTATGATCGGTAAAAATCTCAAACTTCGCCCCATAAAGGTAGTGCTTCCACTTATGTAACGCAAATACAATCGCCGCCAATTCCATATCATGAGTAGGGTAATTCTGCTCCGCCGGTGATAACTTCCTAGAGGCATACGCAATAACCTTCCCATTTTGCATCAATACACATCCCAAACCCGCCTTCGAGGCATCACTATAGATCACAAAATTCTCACAACCATCCTAAGGGTAAGAATAGGAGCCGTTGTCAATCTCTTTCTTCAATTCATCAAAGCTTGCTTCACACTTGGAATCCCATACAAACGATACATCTTTTCCGAGTCAACCTAGTCAACGGAGTCGCAATCCGAGAAAACCCTCAATGAACCTCCGATAATACCCCGCCAAACCAAGAAAACTACGACTCGCCACGCCGAAGGTTGCTTCCAATTAACCACGGCCTCAATCTTTGAAGGATCAACGGAAATTCCCGAACTCGACACAACATGCCCCAAGAAAGAAATCGCCAAGCCAAAACTCGCACTTACCGAATCTTGGCGTATAATCGTTTCTCACGAAGAACGGTCAAGACAATCCTCAAATGATTCTCATGCTCTTCCCGTGACTTAGAATACACAAGAATATCATCAATAAAGACCACCACAAAACTATCAAGATAAGGCTTGAAAACACGGTTCATCATATCCATAAATACTACCGAGCATTAGTTAACCCAAACGGCATCACAACAAACTCATAATGACCATATCTAGTTCGAAAAGTCAGTTTTAGCAACATCATCCTGCCTAATCTTTCAATCGATGGTATCCGCTTCTCAAATCAAGCTGAGTAGATAACGGAACCTCGAGTTGGTCAAACAAATCATCTATATGCGGGAGAGGATACTTATTCTTAATGGTGGCTTGGTTCAACAAACGATAGTCAATACACAATCGTAAGGTACCATCCTTCTTCCTAACAAACAAGACCGGTGCTCCCCACTGAGACACACTAGATCTAATAAAACCTCGGCTCTAACAATTCTTGCAATTGGACCTTCAACTCTTTTAACTCTACTGAGCCATTCTATAGGGTGCTTTAGAGATAGGTGCGGTACCGAGCACTAAGTCAATACAAAACTCTATCTCACGATCCGAGGCATAGAGTACTCGCTAGAAAACACATCACTAAATTCATTAACAACCTAACATGAGCTAACTCTGAGACTTCTTATTCGAATCTACCACATAAGCCAAGTAACCCGTACACCCCTTAGATAGCATCTTTCCTAGCCTTTAAAGCGTAGATAACATGTAAACCGAACATAGATCTATCCGCATCAAATACAAAAGTAGGCATATCGTGCATAGCAAATGAGACTCGCTTTCTACGACAGCCTACCATAAGATGACACCGACTCAACCAATCCATCCCAAGGATCACATCAAAATCACGGATTGGTAACTCGACCAAATCCACCGCAATACATGCCCACATATAGTCACATCACAACCATGATATATCAAAGAAGATTCAAGGCTCTCTCCCATAGGAGTAGAGACCTCCAACACATAAGGCATAGATTCGTGCAAGATATGTAATGAGAATGCAAAATGCGATGCCACAATGAATGGGAAGACCCGGGATCTATAAGAATGCGGGCCTTAACTCCCGAGACAGAACTATACCTCTAATGACGGCATTAGGATCGACCTCTCCTCGACCCAAAGCAAACACACGACCTTGGACTCTATCCTTAGGTTTCCCATCAACATCTCTCTTCACACCACTACCTTGTCCTCCAAATCCGGCACCCGAAGCTTCGCTTATTCTCGTAACTTGGGACAATTTCTCCCGAAATGGCCCGGAGACCCACACTCCAAACACTTACCTTGTTTGCTCCAACACTTGTCCTCCGAATGCCCTAGTTTCTTGCAAAACCCACATGTTGTCCCAAACCGACCTGGAAGTCGCACGATTTGCCGGAGCCGCCACACGACCTCCTCGATTCGCTCCCGAGTAAATGTCCCTACTGCACCCTATTCTCGTCCCGAACCTTGACCTTGGAACCTATTTCGTTTCCACCTTCATTTCTACCACGATGCTCCTCTATGTCATTCTCAATCCGATACGCCATATTCACCGCCGCTTGGAAGTCAGCGGTTATGCGTCAACAATCGCTTCCTGAACTCAACCCTTAAACCTTTCACAAACCTAGACTCGCCTCTCCTCATCTCGGCACCAAATGAGGACAATATCGGGCCAATTCTCGTGAACTTTGCCGAATACCGCGCTATCGCCATGGTCCCTTGCTTCCAGCTTTCGTAAACTCGCCTTCCTTCTTGTCTCTAGTGACCATCGGTACAAAGTGATCCCTAACTTGCGTGTGAAGTTCTCCCAAGTCTCGTGGTGTCAAATCCCGGTCCCAACCATCCTTCACTACTTGCCACCAAAGTGCTTCGCAGTCCTTCCAACTTGAAAACGGCGCATCTCACCTTCTCCGCATCCGTACTCTCCATAGCCGCAAAAAATCTTATTCATAGCCTCAAGCCACCTCTCGCCTTCACCGGATCCGGATCTCCGTTGAAGCTAGGAGGAGACATCTTCACGAACTTCTCCAAACCATGTTGCCCTTGTCCGCCTTCTTGCCGTTGCCTACCCCGATTCAAATTCCGAGTTGCCATATGCCAAGAAACCCTCGAACATATCCATCATCTCGGCATTCGGATTACCAACACCACCCAAACCCGCATTCTCGATCACCATCATTTCCCGCCATAACAACAAACACCTCGCATTAAACACTCGTCGTCGCTATCACACACTCTCACTCGCCTAGACTCTACCCGAGAATTCTAACCGAGCTCGATACCAACCGCGAGGACCCCGACCCGAACCTACACGTGTCCCGAGTTGGAGCGTCCTCAAACTAACCCGAAACACTAAACTTTTAAAACTTTACTTTGACTTTCAAACATAAACATTAATAATATAACATTTTAAAAGAACTCCACTCAACTCCACATCTGAGGAGGAGATAACTAACTTTGAGAACGATCAACTGTTTAGTTACAAAAGACATTGGTTTTTAACGTAGAAAGATAAAGTTTATAATTACAAACGCCCAAAAGGAATTATGACAAAATAATTTCTACGCCAACCTAACGTACTCCCGACAATATCCCAAAATGCTCATGCCCAAACTCCTTTCCGTCCTTACTTGGGCGGTCCTCCCGTCTCGGGATCTAAAACAAGAAGGGAGAGGGGTGAGAATAAATCTCAAAGAAGCTATTATGAATGCAAGCAATATGCCAAATAAATGCTACATATAACAAGTCGCACGTAACACATTGGGAAAAGCTATAAACACATTCCATTACCTTGGTTTACCTTTTCCCGTCTCGAACAAGAGTCGCATGACAACATTGGGTATAATAATACTCCAATTTACAAATGAGCCGCTAAGCAATACTCACGTCTTAAAAGACCCGTTTTTCAGTGGAACCAAATAAGACAAGAGCAACTCGTAAGGCTTTTGGCTCAATACAGACGCTTATAACCCCAACCCGCGGCCACAGGAGGGGACGGTCACGTATATAACATAATCCGATCACATTAGGTCACACTTCCATAATTGACCGTATTATGTTATACCCCAACGTCACCGACTCACACATATCAAGCACATAATAGATACTTGAATAAAATCCACAAAAGGGATAACAATATATCAACATGGTAAAATATACTCATGTTCAACCAATATCATAAATAGCAAACATTTAATTAACACACTATGCGTAATACAACAATGTATATGAACTCAATGTAAGCAAGGAAGTAGCATCAATCCATCCTACATGGTCATTATACAATAATACATAGCCTCTTTAAGGGTCTAAGTTGAATCTACCAAGCGGATCATAATTGTCTAGTTACCAAACTAGGTTAGCTAACGTTTTCCCAACAACATTTAAGGTACTTCTACTATTCCATTTTGATCACTTAGAATATCATCATGAAGCCAAAGTATTCTACTTTAATCTAGGTTAAAGAGATTTCATTTTGGTTCGAGTTTGATTAGGTTTGAATAGCCCTAAAGTTGGGGTGAAAACTGTGCCAGTGGCACGACTCGTCCCCAGGGCACGACTCGTGCCCAAGTGACCCCCTCCGAACCTCGGCGTCCCCTACAGTCACGACTTCCCTTTATCCAAGGCACGACTCGTGACCCTCACATGGCACGACTCTCGTGCTTGAGGTCACGACTCGTGCCCTCGGCCCGTAAATGGCAAAACAAAGAGCCCATCAACAATAACTTCTCAAAATCCCAAAATTCCAACCAAATGCATTCTAAGTTATGAACCTAAAGGACATTTCCAACCTTAGTAACTTTACTCTACTCATTTAACTCCATGAAACCATCTCTTAACCCTAGATCAATTCAACTTCCATGAACCATAACATTTTCTAAATCTAAAAGAGTTTTCCCAAGCATCAAAGCACATAGAACATTCATAACAACATAAATATTCATGAACATTCAAGGAAGGAAAAGGGTCATAATAACTCACCTTTGGATTTTATAAGGAAGATTGATTTTGATGGGTTCCTCTAGGTGATTCAACTTCAATGGTGCTCTAAGACTCGATTTTTGGTGAAGAAATGCTTGGCTTCAAGCTTGGACAAAAGGGCTTCAATGGAGGTCTCTCTCTCTAAGCTTTCTCTAGGTTGAAGGAGAAGTGTAGTGAATAAGGAGAAGGAGGGGAAGGGTAGTAAGAGAGGTGATGGGTAAGTGACACATGGCAAGAGGATGGAAGGGTTTATCTTTTGGCCCCCATGGATTTAAACCAAGGCTTTCACTCCTACACACTTTAATTCTAATCATCCTACCCATTTAAATTTAAATTAAACATTATCCCATTAATTCATCCTACTCATTTAACCTCCCCATATTATTTAGCCTTTTTCCATTTTTATTATTTCTCCTAGTTTCTTTATTTAATGTCCAATAATTTTATAAAAGATTTAAATTTTCTTTTCACCCAATTTATCCTAACTTAAGAATATAAAGATATAATTGAACATATAAAGATAACATAAATATTAAAAGCATATAATTAAATATTTAAAATAAGTGCCTAGGATTGGGGTCGCCACACTCACTCCCTTAAAGAAAATTCGACCCGAATTTTAAAAAGGAAACTTACTTGAATTTTCAAACAACCACGGGTATTTCGCTCTCATCTCCGACTCTAGCTCCCACGTCGCTTCCTCAACCGTATGATTCTTCCAAAGGACTTTCACTATCGGAATACTCTTGGTTCTCAACTCTTTAACTTGGAATTCTAAGACTCTTAATGGCTCTTCAACATACGACATGTCCGCTTGACATCATCGGAGGAGAGCTCAAAACATGGGAGGGGTCTGACAATACTTCCTCAACATCGAAACATGGAAGACATCATGGAGTAAAGAAAAAGACGGAGGCAACGCTAACCGGTAAGCCAATTCTCCTATCTTCTCTAGAATCTCAAACGGACCGACAAAACCTCTCGAGCCAACTTACCCTTATTACCGAAACCTTTAATCCCCGTCCCTGAGAGACCTTCAAGAACACAAAGTCACCAACCCGAAAAGATAAATCCCGTCTTCTATTGTCGGCGTAGCTTTTCTCGTCTACTCGAGCCGTCTTCAATCTATCCCGAATCACCTTGATCTTCTCCGTAGAATCCCTAACCAAATCCGGCCCCAAAGTCTCGCTTCACCAACCTCGTCCCAACACATCGGAGATCGACACTTCCTACCATACAACGCTTCATACGGAGCCATCTCAATACTAGATCGATAATCGTTGTTGTAAGCAAACTCGACTAACGGTAGATGATCCTCCCAAGATAATTGGAAATCCATCACACAAGCTCGTAACATATCCTCAAGTATCTCGAATAGTTCTCTTGACCGACCGTCTGGCTCGAGGATGAAACGCGGTACTAAAACACAACTTAGAACCCAATGCTTCATGCAATGCTCTCCAAAATCTAGATGTAAACCTCGGATCTCTCGTCCGACACAATACTAACCGAACCCCGTGAAGTCTCACAATCTCCTTCAAATACAATCAAGCTAACTTCTCTAACGAAAACTTAGTTGACACCTAAGAAAATGAGCCGACTTCGTCAACCGATCCACAATAACCCATATAGCATCCATCTTCTTCGCAAAGAGGTAGACCCGAAACAAAATCCATCGAGATCCCTTCCCATTTCCACTCCGGAATATCCAATGGTTGAAGTAGTCCCGCCGGTCTTTGATGTTCTCGCTTAATCTGTTGACAAGTCAAACACTTAGAAACATAATCCGCTATTTCTCTCTTCATTCCATTCCACCAATATCCACGCTTCAAGTCTTGATACATTTTGGTACTTCCCGGATGAATCGCAAACTTGGACTTATGGCCATCCTCTAAAACACGCTTCTTGATTTCCGGCGATGACGGAACGCAAATTCTCCCTCGAAAGTTAAAATCCCATCTCTATTCAAAGCAAACTCCCGGTTTTCCCATCTTGCACTTGATCTAAAATCTTCTTCAACTCCGGATCACCTTGTTGAGCTTCCTTCAAATCCCCATACAAAGCTCGGAACGGCTCTAACATTCGCAATAATTACTTCACTCTTCAATTCTCGGGAACCCAAAGCTGCCAAATACGCCTTTCGGCTAATCGCATCGGCCACCACATCGCCTTCCCTTGATGATAAGAAATTATACAATCGAAATCTTTCAAAAACTCAAGCCATCTCCTTTGCCGGTTGTTCAACTCCTTTTGGGTGAATAAGTACTTCAAACTCTTATGATCGGTAAAAATCTCAAACTTCGCCCATAAAGGTAGTGCTTCCACTTATGTAACGCAAATACAATCGCCGCCAATTCCATATCACGAGTAGGGTAATTCTGCTCCGCCGTGATAACTTCCTAGAGGCATACGCAATAACCTTCCCATTTTGCATCAATACACATCCCAAACCCGCCTTCGAGGCATCACTATAGATCACAAAATTCTCACAACCATCCTAAGGGTAAGAATAGGAGCCGTTGTCAATCTCTTCTTCAATTCATCAAAGCTTGCTTCACACTTGGAATCCCATACAAACGATACATCTTTCCGAGTCAACCTAGTCAACGGAGTCGCAATCCGAGAAAACCCTCAATGAACCTCCGATAATACCCCGCCAAACCAAGAAAACTACGGACTCGGGCCACGCCGAAGGTTGCTTCCAATTAACCACGGCCTCAATCTTTGAAGGATCAACGGAAATTCCCGAACTCGACACAACATGCCCCAAGAAAGAAATCGCTCAAGCCAAAACTCGCACTTACCGAACTTGGCGTATAACCGCTTCTCACGAAGAACGGACAAGACAATCCTCAAATGATTCTCATGCTCTTCCCGGACTTAGAATACACAAGAATATCATCAATAAAGACCACCACAAAACTATCAAGATAAGGCTTGAAAACACGGTTCATCATATCCATAAATACGGCTGAGCATTAGTTAACCCAAACGCATCACAACAAACTCATAATGACCATATCTAGTTCGAAAAGCCGTCTTAGCAAACATCATCCTGGCCTAATCTTCAATCGATGGTATCCGCTTCTCAAATCAAGCTTTGAGTGCAGATAACGGAACCTTGGAGTTGGTCAAACAAATCATCTATATGCGGGAGAGGATACTTATTCTTAATGGTGGCTTGGTTCAACAAACGATAGTCAATACACAATCGTAAGGTACCATCCTTCTTCCTAACAAACAAGACCGGTGCTCCCCACTGAGACACACTAGATCGAATAAAACCTCGGTCTAACAATTCTTGCAATTGGACCTTCAAATTCTTTTAACTCGGCCTGAGCCATTCTATGTGGTGCTTTAGAGATAGGTGCGGTACCGAGCACTAAGTCAATACAAAACTCTATCTCACGATCCGGAGGCATAGAGTACTCGCTAGAAAACACATCACTAAATTCATTAACAACCGAACATGAGCTAACTCGGGAGACTTCTTATTGGAATCTACCACATAAGCCAAGTAACCCGTACACCCCTTAGATAGCATCTTCCTAGCCTTTAAAGCAGTAGATAACATGTAAACCGAACATAGATCTATCCGCATCAAATACAAAAGTAGGCATATCGTGCATAGCAAATGAGACTCGCTTTCTACGACAGCCTACCATAGCATGACACCGACTCAACCAATCCATCCCAAGGATCACATCAAAATCACGGATTGGTAACTCGACCAAATCCACCGCAATACATGCCCACATATAGTCACATCACAACCATGATATATCAAAGAAGATTCAAGGCTCTCTCCCATAGTGAGTAGAGACCTCCAACACATAAGGCATAGATTCGTGCAAGATATGTAATGAGAATGCAAATGCGATGCCACAAATGAATGGGAAGACCCGGATCTATAAGAATGCGGGCCTTAACTCCCGAGACAGAACTATACTCTAATGACGGCATTAGGATCGACCTCTCCTCGACCCAAAGCAAACACACGACCTAGGACTCTATCCTTAGGTTTCCCATCAACATCTCTCTTCACACCACTACCTTGTCCTCCAAATCCGGCACCCGAAGCTTCGCTTATTCTCGTAACTTGGGACAATTTCTCCCGAAATGGCCCGGAGACCCACACTCCAAACACTTACCTTGTTTGCTCCAACACTTGTCCTCCGAATGCCCTAGTTTCTTGCAAAACCCACATGTTGTCCCAAACCGACCGGAAGTCGCACGATTTGCCTGAGCCGCCACACGACCTCCTCGATTCGCTCCCTGAGTAAATGTCCCCTACTGCACCCTATTCTGTCCCGAACCTTGACCTTGGAACCTATTTCTCGTTTCCACCTTCATTTCTACCACGATGCTCCTCTATGTCATTCTCAATCCGATACGCCATATTCACCGCCGCTTGGAAGTTGGCGAAGCATGCGTCAACAACCGCTTCCGAATCTCAACCCTTAAACCTTTCACAAACCGGTAGACTCGCTCTCCTCATCTCGGCACCAAATGAGGACAATATCGGGCCAATTCTCGTGAACTTTGCCGAATATCGCGCTATCGTCATGGTCCCTTGCTCCAGCCGTAAACTCGCCTTCCTTCTTGTCTCTAGTGACCATCGGTACAAAGTGATCCCGGAACTTGCGTGTGAAGTTCTCCCAAGTCTCGTGGTGTCAAATCCCGGTCCCAACCATCCTTCACTACTTGCCACCAAAGGTTCGCAGTCCTTCCAACTTGAAAACGGCGCATCTCACCTTCTCCGCATCCGTACTCTCCATAGCCGCAAAATCTTATTCATAGCCTCAAGCCACCTCTCACCTTCACCGATCCGGATCTCCGTTGAAGCTAGGAGGAGACATCTTCACGAACTTCTCCAAACCATGTTGCCCTTTGTCTCGCCTTCTTGCCGTTGCCTACCCCGATTCAAATTCCGAGTTGCCATATGCCGAAGAAACCCTGAACATATCCATCATCTCGGCATTCGGATTACCAACACCACCCAAACCTGCATTCTCGATCACCATCATTTCCCGCCATAACAACAAACACCCGCATTAAACACTCGTCGTCGGCTATCACACACTCTCACTCGCCTAGACTCTACCCGAGAATTCTAACCGAGCTCGATATTAACCGCGAGGACCCCGACCCGAACCTACACGTGTCCCGAGTTGGAGCGTCCTCAAACTAACCCGAAAACACTAAACTTTTAAAACTTTACTTTGACTTTCAAACATGAACATTAATAATATAACATTTTAAAAGAACTCCACTCAACTCCACATCGGAGGAGGAGATAACTAACTTTGAGAACGATCAACTGTTTAGTTACAAAAGACATTGGTTTTTAACGTAGAAAGATAAAGTTTATAATTACAAACGCCCGAAAGGAATTATGACAAAATAATTTCTACGCCAACCTAACGTACCCCGACAATATCCCAAAATGCTCACACCAAACTCCTTTCCGTCCTTACTTGGGCGGTCCTCCCGTCTCGGGATCTAAAACAAGAAAGGGAGAGGGGCGAGAATAAATCTCGCAAGCTATTATGAATGCAAGAATATGCCAAATAAATGCAACATATAACAAGTCGCACATAACACATTGGGAAAGCTATAAACACATTCCATTACCTTGGTTTACCTTTTCCCGTCTCGAACAAGCAGGTCGTACAACATTGGGTATAATAATACTACAATTTACAGTGAGCTGCTTAAGCAATACTCACGCCTTAAAAGACCCGTTTTCAGTGGAACCAAATAAGACAAGAGCAACTCTGTAAGGCTTTTGGCTCAATACAGACGCTATAACCCCAACCTGTGGCCACAGGAGGGGACGGTCACAGATATAACATAATCCGATCACATTAGGTCACACTTCCATAATTGACCGTATTATGTTATACCCCCAACGTCAGCTGACTCACACATATCAAGCACATAATAGATACTTGAATAAAATCCACAAAAGGGATAACAATATATCAACATGGTAAAATATACTCATGTTCAACCAATATCATAGTGCAACATTTAATTAACACACTATGCATAATACAACAATGTATATGAACTCAATGTAAGCAAGGAAGTAGCATCAATCCATCCTACATGGTCATTATACAATAATACATAGCCTCTTTAAGGGTCTAAGTTGAATCTACCACGTTGGGATCATAATTGTCTAGTTACCAAACTAGGTTAGCTAACGTTTTCCCAACAACATTTAAGGTACTTCTACTATTCCATTTTGATCACTTAGAATATCATTGTGAAGCCAAAGTATTCTACTTTAATCTAGGTTAAAGAGATTTCATTTTGGTTCGAGTTTGATTAGGTTTGAATAGCCCTAAAGTTGGGGTGAAAAACTGTGCCAGTGGCACGACTCGTCCCCAGGGCACGACTCGTGCCCAAGTGACCCCCTCTCGAACCTCGGCGTCCCCTACAGTCACGACTTCCCTTTATCCAAGGCACGACTCGTGACCCTCACATGGCACGACTCGTGCTTGAGGTCACGACTCGTGCCCTCGGCCCGTAAATGGCAAAACAGCCACCCATCAACAATAACTTCTCAAAATCCCAAAATTCCAACCAAATGCATTCTAAGTTATGAACCTAAAGGACATTTCCAACCTTAGTAACTTTACTCTACTCATTTAACTCCATGAAACCATCTCTTAACCCTAGATCAATTCAACTTCCATGAACCATAACATTTTCTAAATCTAAAAGAGTTTTCCCAAGCATCAAAGCACATAGAACATTCATAACAACATAAATATTCATGAACATTCAAGGAAGGAAAAGGGTCATAATAACTCACCTTTGGATTTTATAAGGAAGATTGATTTTGATGGGTTCCTCTAGGTGATTCAACTTCAATGGTGCTCTAAGACTTGATTTTTTTGTGAAGAAATGCTTGGCTTCAAGCTTGGACAAAAGGGCTTCAATGGAGGTCTCTCTCTAAGTTTTCTCTAGGTTGAAGGAGAAGTGTAGTGAATGAGGAGAAGGAGGGGAAGGGTAGTAAGAGAGGTGATGGGTAAGTGACACATGGCAAGAGGATGGAAGGGTTTAACTTTTGGCCCCCCATGGATTTAAACCAAGGCTTTCACTCCTACACACTTTAATTTAATCATCCTACCCATTTAAATTTAAATTAAACATTATCCCATTAATTCATCCTACTCATTTAACCTCCCCATATTATTTAGCCTTTTTCCATTTTTATTATTTCTCCTAGTTTCTTTATTTAATGTCCAATAATTTTATAAAAGATTTAAATTTTCTTTTCACCCAATTTATCCTAACTTAAGAATATAAAGATATAATTGAACATATAAAGATAACATAAATATTAAAAGCATATAATTAAATATTTAAAATAAGTGCCTAGGATTGGGGTCGTCACATTTTCCCCATAAGATTTAACAAAGTTTACTTGGTCACTAGAAGTAGTGTCAAGCAATTCACAACATTCTGTACTATGCGAGTTTGACCCACATAGTCCACAAACAACATTAATGTTGGCCACGGGATTTACATTAAAGTTTTCAAACTTTTTAAGAAGCATATCAACTTTAGAAGACAAGGTAGTAATGACATCAATATTGTACTTACCTGGAATCCCCTGCGGTTGTTCCCTCTCATTGAACCATTGATAGTGATTCAGGGCTATGTTCTCTATCAAGTCGTATGCTTCATCCACAGTTTTATTCATTAGTGCACCTCTCAAGGGCAAAGATCAATTGTCTCCCTTGTTCTATATGTGAGACCATTGTAGAAAGTGTGCACAATTAACCACTTTTCAAGCCCGTGGTGAGGGCACGTCCTTAGGAGCTCTTTGAATCGCTCCCAAGTGTCATACAGTGATTCGCTTCTTGTTTGGCTAAAATTTGTAATCTTCGTCCGAATTTGAGCAGTCTTGCTCGGAGGGAAGAAACGTTCAAGAAATGCTGCTTCAATTTGGTCCCAAGTTGTAAAAGAGTTGGGTGGGACTGAAATTAACCACTGTTTCGCCTTATCCTTTAGAGAGAAAGGAAAAAGGTGCATCTGAATTACTTCCGGGGTAACATTCTGAATATGTGTGGTATCACAATATTCAAGGAATGTTTGGATGTGGAGATGAAGATCTTCGAAAGCGGTGCCGCTATATTGGTTATTCATAACCATAAGCAAAAGTCGCGGTTTTATCTCAAAGTGTGCCGCTTCGGCATTCGGCACAACAATAGGGGATCTAGTTCCCGGGGTACTTGGATTAACAAAGTCCCGTAGGGTCCTAGCGGGTGTTTGCGGTTCTCCTTCCATATGTTTCTTCAAAGTTTCTCTAAATCTTCTTAGTCTCTCGTGAAAGCTTCTTTCGGGTTCCGGATCAAAATTTTCAAAGAATGTCCGAGCCCGTTTCATACACTAAGAGAAAAACACTTGAAGAAAGATTAAACGCAACAATTTATCGGAAGTAGAGAGCAAAACAATATAAAACAGAAATAACAAAATAAAAATAAATAAAAATTATGAAGTAAAGACAAAAAATTTTAAAAAGTAAACAGTTGTCCCCGGCAACGGCGTCAAAAACTTGTTCGGTCGAAACCTAACGGTTTATTTATATCCGCAAGCGCACGGGCTATTGTAATATAGCGGGTGCAAGTACGAGTCGATCCCACAGAGACAGGGTTTACTTAGGGGATATTTTTGTCTTTAGAAAGTATAGAAAAGATTGGGGGAGATAAAATTTGTTTTTAAAAGAATAGAGAGAACATAAACAGAAAATACTTTAATTAAATTCTTTATAAAATGAAGCATTCTCGGGATTGGAAATCATACACATAATCTTATTCATCAAATCGTCATTGTCTTAGAGATAAAATGTTTTCATAAAAAGCAAGGATGGTATGTTAAGCCTACGCTACTTCGGGCTAAGACAGTAGCGTTTGTATTCTTCACTAATTATGTCCTAACTGTTTGAGATTTCCGTTTACGTTATTCCCGCCCTATCACAAACGGGCGTTCCGGCTTATCTCTAGCTGACCATAATTAGTAAGAATCCATTAAGGACGAGAGTCAACATACTTTCCTTTAAAGGAACATCCCTAGGCCATTGAACTACTTTCGTGATCAATGAAACCTAGTTTCTTTATATGGTTCCGTCAATCGAGATTCTCCGAATCATACAAATTGGACATCTCCAAAATGTAAGGCATTTAGAGAATAATATAAAGAAATTGTTTAGATGAAGGAAGAAGACAAGACTTAACATTTTTAGATGATGAATAAGTATGCTTTTGAGTTTCCAACCCCAAGAATAAGGGGGATTACTCACAAGCCATTTATAAAGTATAAGCAATAATAAAAGATTGAGTAAGAAATACTTATGAATGTAGAAGGCAAATGCTGAGAATAATGCTTCACTTTTATTTCTTTTCCTCCAAGGTAATTCCAAGAACAAACAATGAACTTGATCTTCAAATCTCTTTGGAAAATTGTTGTCACAAGTAATTGTATTATCTATCTATCAAGTATCAGTGATTTCTCTCTAAAAAATTCGTATATAAGACTAATTACAAGGGTCCTATTTATAAAAGGGAGGAGACTCTTCAATTGGGTGCCATCAAAAGGTGCCTTTACATCTGCAGTCACGATTTGCACGGCCGCGTCAAGGAAGTTGCACGGCCGTGTGACCCTTGGCGCCAAATTTGAATTTGAGTCTTGACACTTCGCACGGCCGCTCCACTCTAAGCTGCACGGCCGCTCTGTATTTTGGCACGGCCACTCAATCTTCAAGACACGGTCGTTCTATATTTTAGGGCCAAAAATGGCCTGAAAATGGCTAAGTGCACGGCCGCTCTGTCTTGGCCGCACGGCCGCTCCATCTGAAATTCAACTTTGTGTGCTTGATTTGGTTGGTGCTCTTCCATGCCTTTTGCCTTGAAGTGTCCAAGCATCCTTTTGATAAAAATAACCTAAAACCTGTCTTTAAATGCAAGAAATATACCAAAAGCGTAAAATCTAGATAATATAAAAAAAGGAACTAAAAAGTACATGAAATGAAATGAAAAATGATGTTTTATGAAATAAAAAAAAGTATATAAAACTAAGAATAAATGACTATATAATGGTCACTTATCATGTATAAGGGCGGAGCCACGGATAGCAAAGGCAACTGATGCACCGGAGTTTGGTGTAGTTAGGTGGTTTTTGGAAAAGGCGAAGATAAGGAGAGTCGTTTTGTAGGGTGGGTGTAGGAAGTCGGTTTATTTTGTCGGTGGCTGTGATGAAGGCATGTGTCCAGAAGGTTAAGGGAAGATTAGCATGGGTAAGTAAGGATAACCCGGTTTCGACGATGTGACGATGGCGACGCTCGACATAACCATTGTGTTCGGGTGAGGTGGGGAGGTTAAATGAGTGATGCCATTATTTGAGAGAGAGGGTGTGAGTTTGAGGTATTCACCTCCATCATCAGAGAACAGTTGTATAATTGGTCTGTTGAAAAATTTCTCAACAAGTGCCTTGAACCAGTGAAGGTGGCAAAGGTGTCTGATTTGTGTTTGAGTGGATACAACCAAACATATTTGGTAAATGATCAACAAAAATAACATAGTACTTGAAATTATCATGAGAGAGGACGGGGGATGTCCAAACATCAGAAAAAATGAGTTCAAGAGGAGCAGCGAAAGTAAGAGTAGAGACATCAAACGGCAATTTATGACTTTTATTGATGTCGCACGAATTACATTTAGAAAAAGCGCTAGACTCGAGTAGATAAAGAAAATTGTTTATTCAAAAAAGAAATAACAAAGTGAGCAGACGGCCTAAACGATGATGCCAAGAGTGAAAGGAAGCGGTTGTGCCAAGAAGAGCTTGAGGTGATGTGGGATGCCAAAGATAGACGCCGTGATTATTTGTGCCGTGGAGGAGTGTTTGATGCGTCGAGAGATCCTTAACAAAAAAGGAAGAAGGTGAGAATTCAATGAATGCATTGTTATCTTTGCAAAATTGTGAAACGGATAAAATATTGCGAGAGATAAGAGGGACATAGAGAACATTATTAAATTTGAAAGTGTGGTGAGAAGAAGAAAGAGTGAAGGAACCTATATCCGAGATGGGAAGAGAAGAGTCGTCGCCAATGATCACATCGTCACAACCATTATACGGATGATGGAGAGAGAGGTTGGTGAGGTCGTAGGTTAGATGATGAGTGGCACCACTATCCAAAAGCCATGAGGTGGGGGTGTGTGATTAGCGGTGGTGATGGTGTGAGATTGCGGCTGAGAGGAGGGGCCAGAGCGAGTTTGGCGAGGGGGATTGGATGGGGGAAACAACAGAGGGGTAGTCTCATTTGAAACGGTTGCACTGAGAGATTACATGGCCCACAAACCTACAATATTGGCACTTTCCTTTAAAGGGAGCGGAGGAGGAGTTATGAGGGTTTTGGGCAGTGGGGTTGTGGCTGTTAGGATGGGGCGGAAAGGGAGTTGGGCGGCAAAGCCGGTGGAGGCGGGAAGGTGGTGGTTCGGTTGTTGGGACGAGAGGAGTTGTTGTTGGGGCGGTAATTGACAGCATGGGCTGAGGCAGGAAAGGAAGTGGGGGGGATTGTTGTTTGAGAGTTAGTTCATGCTGAATTAGCTTCTCATGAAGGGATTCAAAGGATATAGGATTATCACGGGCACAGACAGAATCAATGACAGGTTTGTAGGTTTCATAATCAAGGCATTTGAGGGTTTTGGCTATGATATCTTCGAGGTCCATGGGTTTACCAAGAATGGCTAGTTTGTCGGTACATGATTTTATGGAGTGCATGTAGTCAGCAATTGTTTGGGTGTTTTTGGTGAGGGAATCAAGGTTATCTTTCACTTGAAGGATATGGCCGCGGGAAGGATTAGCATAGGTTGTGCGAAGGAGGGTCCAAACTTCGTTGGAAGTTTTGGCTTGGAGAACAAGGGGTGATACAGTGGGGTCTAGGGTTCCAAGGAGGGCACCTAGAAGGAGACGGTCTTGACGGCTCCAAGTGATAAAGGCTGGATTATCAGTTTCTGTGTCGTTGGTGGTGATTTTGGCGGGTGGAGCGGGGTGGGTACCATCTACATACTTCAGTAGATCAAGGCCAAAAAGGATGGATTCAAGCTGAGCAACCTTAGGGAGGTATGTGAGAGGGGGTGAGGGTGATACAGCTAGAAAGATTGACAAGGTTAAAAGGGGAGTTTGGGTTTGCGGTATTGGGGATGGTGGCTGCTTGCATGGTCATGGTGGAAGTTGGCGGCGCTGGGTTGCTCACGGCAGAAGGGTTGCAGCCGAGGGAGAGGAGCTAGAGCTCGGATACCACATACAAAGGAGATATTGATAGGAATAAAAAGTATATTTTAGTATTGATACAGAGATTGAATATTTATATACATTCCTAGGCTTTGTGAATAAGAAAAGGAAACAAAATAACTGAAGATTACGATGAATCAATTCTATACAAATCTTCTAAATATGTAGATAATCATGAGGGATCTTTCATATCCTTATTTTCATATCCTTATCAAGCTTGAAGTGGATACAGCAGAATTACATGATTTATAATTACTGTGAACTGGGTCGGGCCCTAACGGGCTGTAGAACAATAAGAGTCTGATTTTAGTTTGAGCCCGCGGACCTTCAAGCTGTCAAGCCCAGCAGGGTTAAAAACATTGCAGGCGCGAACCTTGCGAGCCGAATTTTTGCGGACCTTGCGGGCTTTGCGGGCCGATGAGCGGATTTGCACATCCCTAATTGGGGTGCATAAACACAATATTCAATCACTGATTGCCTTAAATATATATATATATATATATATATATATATATATATATATATATATATATATATATATATATATATATATATATTTTGAATGATTTCAATGGGAAAATTTCTCATTTTACCCTCACTATTTGGTCCCTTTTTCATTTTGCCCTAAAAAAAATAATTTTTTTTTTAATTTAAAAAAAATTAAAAAAAATTAAAAAAAAAAAACAAACAAACAACGTGGCCTTGGACACGGGCCTAGGCTAGTATATATATTTGCTAGAAAGATTTTTGTAAGATTTTTTTGTTACTTCAATATTACTCAATTTATTATGATATAAACAATTAAATAAAAATAAAAATATTTTTAAAGATGTCGATAAACTAAATGTTATATTTATTTCGAGGCGGAGTGGGTATAATTTACTGCTGCAAATTAATAAAGGCTTATTATTTCTCAAATGTACACACATTAACCATGTTTATTTCTTATAAATAAATTTTATTTGAACAAAAAAATCTTGCGTAGTCACAATGAAAACAAACAATCCATCATATCATATTCAAGGGTTGCTTATACTCAAGCAAAAGGTCCTAAAAGAATTGACGTGTTTCCTCCAGTCTCTTTTACGTCATTTCACATTATTTTCTTTTTCTTCACATTTATGGTGACCCAATTTTCATTTCCCTTTCTCTATCTTTCTCATTTTTGAGTACGAGGTTTCAACTTTAAATCAATTGATATTAAATAGAATGACACATTATCTTTATAGTTGAGTGAATATCAAAAATTTGAACACACAGATTAAGGAAAAGTAAGAAAGATAAAAAATGGAAGAAAATGTTGTGAGTATGAAAAATTAAATAGGAGAGAGAATGAGTGGAAGGAATAGTGATTTGATTGGTGGTATGAGTGTAAAAGTAAAATAGGAAAGAGAATGAGTGGGAAAAATAATAAAGATTTCCTTCCATTTTGGACAGTCTTCATTGGATGGGACGGACCAAAAAGGAAATAAATATCCACTCGAAAGAGACGAAGGGAGTATGTAATATTTGTCAATTTTCAATGTGAAATAATATCTTCAAGATTATTCTCCAATTGTTCCATTTTCAACATCTTTTTCTTTTAAAATAAAATCTTTAGGATTGAATTTTGGAATATAATGCAAGGAGTAGATTATACTCTCTCCATCTCGAAATGAAATGAAATCATATTTTATTTTTTGATGGAAAATTTAGGGCTTGTTTGGTAGGCCGATAGGATTAGCCTGTATTAATAGTGAGGGGATTATTAATCAGGGGATTAATAATATCATCCTTTTTTTTGGATTAATAAGAAGGGAATAAGAGGGGATAAGAGGTTACTATTCAGATTGTTAGAAATAATACAGTGGTTGCATTTAATGTACCAAACACCAAACTTATTGGATTAATAATCATATCCAGTTTAGTTTAAGAAGGAATACCAAACGCCCTTATTAATTTCATATATATTCTTTGTCTACTTATGATAAGTTGATTATAAAAGATAAACTAAAATTATGATTCTAAAATGAAGGGAGTACAATTTAATAAAAATAGTGATATTTAATTTGGTATCCCACTAAATGCTGACTAATTTAAGTTATGTCGAATATAATTATAAGGATGGCAAAATTTTCCCAATGAAATTTTAGATTTAATGTTTGTACATTTTCAGATCAGCAATTTTTGAAAGAAGAGAGATGCAAAGTGTAAATATGTGAAAGTTAAATAAATTTTTTATCTAACTTTTATATATTTACACTTTGCATTCCTCTTTTTTTGAAAATTAAAGTTTGCATCCTATATTTTTTTTAATAAATACTCGATAATTTTTTTTTCAAAATGTCAGATGCGTTATTTGCATTTTATGGCGCCATACTGGATCCGCCCTGACCCAACAAATGAATAAGGTGTTCGGTTTTTTCGGGATTAGACATTGATCTATGCATCATCACAGATTCACATGATTTTTTATTTATTATGATATCCCAAGTCCAAAGCTAAAAAAAGATGTAACCTATACTTTGAATTATTGAAAAGGACATAAGAAGAAAAAGAGAAAATAAAAGAAAAGAAAAGAAAAGATGGATTACTCGAAAAAGCAAGTTGTGTTTTTTAGTTCCCACCTTGGATGTGCTTTACACTTTATTGACATTTTAGATGTTTAATAATAAACTTTACTTTTTTAAAATAACAATTTTTTTTATTATTACTTTTCTCACTTTTTCTTTTTCATACTTTACTTTTATACTCACAATATTAATAAGCTTACTATTCCTAACTCACCTTCTCTCCACTCTCTCACTACTCATAACACTTACTCCCTGCGTCTCATTCGTAAAAACACAAATTTTCATTTTTGATGTCCTATTTAAAAAGGCAATCTTTCAAAACTGAAATTTTTTATACTTTTTTATTCGTGTTTATTCGTGAGACTCAATTGTTATATTAGTAATAATTATCCACTAACTGTTATATACCCTACTTTCTGTTTGCTACATCATTTTTTATATTTACAATACTTAATACAATATACACTCTTCTTAATTTTCGTAAAACGCCAACTTTGTGTATTTTGAAGTGAGACGGAAAGAGTATACTCCCTCCGTCCCGGTAGAAGCGTCACCCTTTTAGGGGTGGCGCGCAAATTAAGAAAAAGTGTGGAAAGTAAAAATGTTGTGAGTGTAATTTAAAAATAGGAGAGAGAATTAGTGGAGGAAATAGTGAATTTTAAAAGTATTGTGAGTGTAGAGGAGAGAGAATTAGTGGAGGGAATAGTGGATGGGATAATAAAATATTAATAAAAGTTTTCTTTTTAGGAAAGGGTGACGCTATAAACGGGACGTCATTTTGGGTAAAAAGTGACGCTTCGACCGGGACGGAGGGAGTATCACTTACACATTTTCTTAATTTCGTACAAAATTAAATTTAAATTGTGAAATTTTATAGGAAACGGACTTACTGAGAGAGTAATTGAAATTGGATTGTATTTAAAGTCAAACTCGTAATTCCCAACACAAAAGTTGGTTACTCGGATACCATTATACCACGTCACAACCCAATCCAAATTCTTCTTCCCACGCGCCCTTTGGGACTTGAATGAATAATCCTATAAAATCTTATTTTAATCATTATCTTAGAAAAAGGTTTAATCATTAAAAAAAAATAAAAAAATCATTTAAGTTAATAATTAGTTGTAATTTTTAATCAAGTAATGCTATAAACGTGGAAGGTGTCCTAAAAGTCTAGACACATTTTTTTTTATATCACTAGCTTGACTAGATTTTGTGTGATTTTATCATTATTTAATAATTTATTTATTTTCTTTTTAAATAAATATTAATTTTAAATCGGTACACTTTAATATTATCTCAAGCCTAATTTATTTAACTTTAAAAATCCATCCTCCCTTTCTCGCAGCAACGCCTTTTTTTGGCAACGCCTCTCACCATCAGCTCCTCCTCTTAGCCGCTCTCATATCTTTCACCTTATGCCATAGGGGTGATCGTGATTTGATTCAAACTGCGATTTGAAATCGAATCAAGCTAAATTGTGTGATTTGATTCGATTTTTAGACATAAGTGGTTTAGCTTGGTTTGAAAAATTAATAGACCATGTGGTTCAGCTCAGCTTTTGATTTGACACTCCTAAACCGAGCTGAACCAAACCGAACCGAACCGAACCGTTTAAGACCGAACCGCGGTTTGAAACCGTGAAATCGAGTCATTAAATCGAAACGTGAAACCAAGTCATAAACCGAACCATGAAACCGCAATCCTGATCATCCCTTCAAAGTTTTAGTTAATTTCAGCCATTAATTTCTAAAATGGTTAACAAAAAAAATATTATGGTTTAAATGCCGTTTGAATCGCGGTCTGAATCGCGGTTTAAACCGTGTTCTGATTCGCAAAATCAAACCGAAAATCAATCATGGTTTAGATCGAACCAAAATGAACCATAGCAATTTGATTTAGCTCAATCTGATTTTTTTACTATTTAATTCAATTTAAAATTTCTTCAAATCGATTCTAACCGTTTAACTTTTATGTTTATCTAAAACGAGCTAAATCAAACCACGACCACCCCATTATGCCTCTACCAGCCTCATCTACCACCCTCTCTCATGCATGTATTGTTGGACAAAAGGTTGTCACTTCTAACATTTTAAATTAATTAATAAAAAAAATAATTTTTCGGTGGGAATATAAATAAACTCTATGCATGTATTGGTATGAAAAAGTCTGATTGTAATAGTTGGCACTGTACGTGATAATTAACAGGGCACATTTATTAAACATGTAGTCATTGCCACCCAAATCAGATAAGGTCCACATCACTCCCGCCATATACAGACACACAGCCACCATTGATTTTAGAGCGTTTTCTCACGCGCTCTGACTCAATAGTTATCTTCTTTCTTCCTAAACTTATCTTATACCTACATCCTGATCCTCCTCCTCCGTTCCAAGTTAAATTTCATCATTTTGATAAAACATACTCCCTCCGTTTCACGTGAATGTGGACTAACTTTTTGAGTGTGAAAATTAAGAAAAAATAATGTAAAAAAGAGAAAAAATTAAATGTTGTGAGTGTGAAAAATTAAATAGGAGAGAGAATGAGTGGGAGAAATAGTAAGGAGAGAGAATATTGTGAGTGTAAAAGTGAAGTAGGAGAGAGAATGAGTGGGTGGAATAGTGAATATTCTTTGCCATTTTGAGAAGTTTATATTCACGTGGGACGGACCAAAATAGAAATAAGTTTGCATTCACGTGGGACGGAAGGAGTACTTACTCCGTCCCATTTCAATTGATACTTATTTCCTTTTTGGTCCGTCCCATATCAATTGATACTTACCCAAAATGGAAAGGAATCTTCACTATTTATCCTACTCATTCTCTCTTCTATTTTACTTTTTCACTCTCAACATTTTCTCTCCTAACTATTCCTCCCACTCATTCTCTCTCCTATTTTACTTTTACACTCACAACATTCTCTCTCCACTTTTTCTCTCTCTTACCTTTTCTTAATATGTGTGTCCTTTTTTTTGGTATCCATTGAAGTGGGACAGAGGGAGTACAAATTAAGAAAATAATATATATATTGAAAAATAATAAGAGTGGGAGAAGAGTTATGAGAGAAAAGAAGTGAGTGAATATGATAAGTGAAAGCCATAATTTAAATGTACGAAAGAAAAAAGTTAGTAAATATAATAGAATATTAATATACTTTTTTTCATTATAGAAAAGATGAATCTTGTAACTAGATATCATTTCGAGTGATTGGTGAAGTTTTTAAACGGAGGGAGTACATCTCTCCAAAATGCCACGTCGTTATATCCTTGATTGATTAGGAACTTGATCATTTTATGTTATTACTCCCTCCGTCTCATTCGAAAGGGCACAAATTTTCTTTTTGGGCGTCCCATTTGAAAGGGCACAATCCAAAAATGGAAAGTTTTTTATTACTTCTTTATTTGTGGGACCCACTTATCATACTCTCACAACAAATATCCACTAACTATTCTCTACCCCACTTTCTCTTTCCTACATCACCTTTCACTCATAACATTTATTCCACTATACACTTTTTTCTCTTTCCTACATCACTTTTCTTAATTCTCGTACAAGGCACAAACTTTGCCCTTTCGAACGGGACGAAGGGAGTATTTTCTTTTGAAAATATTAATTTTTATCCATAATACTTTGTGACTTTTTCAGGATATAATTAAATACAGGAAACAAAAAATATAGGAAATCAACAAAATTATCAAAATACTCATTTATACTCCCTCCGTCCCACGTGAATAGACACCAAAAATCTTGGCACAATAACTAAGGAAAATGAATATAATAATGAAAATGTGTGGTAGAAAATGAAGAGAGAGAATGAGTGGAGTTGGTTGAATAAATTGTGTGGTAGAAAATGAAGAGAGAGAATGAGTGGGTGGGGTAGGATGAATATAAAATAATAAATTATTTTCCATTTTGGGCAGTGTCTATTCACGTGGGACGTCCCAAAAAGGAAATAAGTGTCTATTCACGTGGGACGGAGGGAGTATAATTTAGTACTAGTTAAACTACAAGGTCTAATTTAAAATTTTCTAACCCTAAATCTGCAACAACGCCTCCACGATATAAACAATTTCAAAATCAAATTAAGATCCAAATCACAAAATCCAGGAACAAGATCGACCGAGAAAGAAATTCTCAATCGATTATGTGGGGGTTAGGATGAAACTCAGGTTGAAGGTTGGTGTGTTGAAAGTTATAATCCAAAAACTATTAATCTAAAATTTTGTCTTTCAATCTCTTCCATTAAGAAACCAAAGTAGTTGGTCTGCAATTTCCTTTCCAAAACTTTGCCAAAGTTGCTGCCTTGTTCTTAATCAAAATGCATTTCAAAATAACGATTTGTTTGCTACTTCTTTTATCTGGAAGTCACGATTTGGGTAGCTATTTGGGGCTTGATAAATGATTACCCAAATAATTAATGGAAATCGATGGGTCTGATTAAATCAATTTGTGAAAATGCAGGTTCAACTCATTTCGTGTATATGTACACGAGACATCTCGTGTAGATTCACACGTGATAAGGGAGAACATCTCGTGTATACACACACGAGACGGGCAAGGGCAGAATTAGAATTTTTCGTTCCTTGTATTTTTCGTTCCCTGTATTTAGTATTTACCCTTTTTCACCTTTATTATCAAATTTTGATTTTGCTATGATACAAACAACAATGTCATTTAATAATAAATTTGGATATAAAATTATATTTGTTGAGATTAGATTTTAATCCCCTCACTAATTATACTGATCTCAGAGAAGTATCATTAATTTCTTCCATAATAATTTCCTCATTAAAAATATTGTTAATTCTTATTCAACAACCAAAAGAGCCCTTAAAGTCTGAGGTTCCACCTTAAAAACAATAATCAATCAGGTGGTGCGAAGTAATATCGTGAGTCATTGGGTCTGTACGTTTAAAGAACATGCTCTGATACCATCTTAAAGTCTGAGGTTCAACCTTAAAATCAATTGATACTAAGGGAAGTGACCCAAAATCTTTTTATATTATAGGCAAAATTTATTAATTTTCCATGTAAAATAATACTCTCTCCGTCCCACTTCAAGGTTCCACATTTCCCTTTTGGTCCGTCCCACTTCAAGGTTCTCTTTCTTAAATCGAAAGTTTTCAATTATACCCTTATCAACTCGATATATTTACAAAAAAATCATTCATTATATTCTTATAAAGTTAACATATTTACAAAAAAATCAATTATTAACTTACTATTCTTCCCACTCATTTTCTCTCCTATTAAATATTTTTAACTTTTACATTCTCTCTCCTATTCCCTACCACATATTTAACTTTTACATTCTTTCCTCAAATTTTCTACCAATTTTAAAAGAAAATCTTAAACAGCGTGAAATCCACGCCAAGAAACCTTGGTGTGAGACGGGGGGAGTATCTCCAACATAACTTGTACTCCCTCCGTCCGTCCCAGACCAAGGATCCTCAGGGGAATTTCACGCTTCTTAAGAAAATTTTTGTAAAATGAATAAAAGTTAAATGTTGGGTAGGAAATAGTAGTTAATGATTGTTTTTTTTTTTTTTTGTAAATATGTTAACATTATAAGGATATAATGAATGATTTTTTTGTAAATATGGAATAGGGAATAATAGTTAATGATTGATTTTTAATAGGAGAGAGAATGAGTGGGAGGAATAGTAAGTTAATGATTGATTTTTTTGTAAATATGTTAACTTTATAAGAGTATAATGAATAATTTTTTTTGTAAATATATTAAATTATAAAGATATACTCCCTCCGTCCACTTAGTTAGTTCACAATTACTGTTTATGCGGAAATTAAGGAAAAAAAATAATAATATAAATGTTGTGAGCGTAAAAGTAAAATAGGAGAGAGAATGAGTGGAGGAAATAGTAAATTATAATAAGTAAGTTTTAGGGGAAACCTGTTTCTCCATAAGTTATAAAAAGTTCACTTTAAAACAGTGAGTTTAGATTTTAAAACATCAAGTTGATATATTTAAAAACAAGACTTTTTATAACTTATGGAGAGAGAATTATAATGGTGTTGTGAGTATTAAAATAATGTAGGAGAGAGAATGAGAGGAAGAAATAGTGATAAAAACTTTTCATTTTAAGTAAAAAAATAAAGTGTGAAGTATTTATTTGGACGCCCAAAATTAAAAGTGTGAAATAAGTAAGTGAACGAAAGAATTAAATATATTTAAAAACTTGCCATATTTATGAACCGAAGCTCTTAATTTAAAAAAAATCGAAACAGTTAGTAATCGCCACATCTTCAGCGACCAATCAACAAACCGAATGAACCGATTGAATTTTCCTTAAATTTTCAAAACTCAGTGAATTCGAGTTTATCCACTTGCCTCGATTTCTGCAACTTCCCGGGATAATTCCCATATTTCATCCTCTAACTTAGCTTTCTCGGATTCAGATTATCAGATCATAATCTAATTAACCAAAAAGATGATGAGAAGCCAAGATCAACAATCCAGGATTTTCTGCGAGCTGTCGGCTTTGGTATTGAACATACTCCGATCTCCTCCGACGCCGATCAATTTCTCCGATGAGATTCGGCCACCGTCGTCGTCGTCTCGACGGCCACCGCCTTCACCTCCGCTGCCGCAGATTACGCCGGCGGGATTCGCGTCGTTGCTTTTGGGGATTTCGTTAGCGTTGATGTTGTGTGGATCTGTTACGTTTTTTATCGGATTTTTGTTGATGCCTTGGGTGCTTGGATTGGTGATGATTTTCTATGTGGTTGGGATTGTTTCCAGTTTGTCTATGCTCGGCCGGGCTATTCTATGTTATACCACGTCTCCGTCGACATCGCCAAAAGGCGTGCCTGGTATGTGCTTGATTCAGCTTAATTGATCAATAATTTTGATTGTTTATTGCATAATTGTAGAATTTCAGATTGTTTTGCTAATTTGCTTACCTGCTTGTTGAATATAATTCTACTTTTGGTTATCCATAACTCATGGAGGTTTTATTTGTCCCAAAGTAGTTGGATAGGTTTCTTTAGCTGATCTTATCCTAACCATAAAAAAAAGGGCAAACCCGCCAAGCGCTCCCCAGCAAGCGGGGGTTGGGAGAGAGAATCATTTGCCAGAGTCTTCGCTAAAGTCAAAAATACTTTGGGTTTAGTTTCCTCTGTCTGATTCGTAAAAGTTCATTTATGCATTTTGCCGATTGCAATTTAGGGCATGTTTGGCTACTCAATTTCAAGTCATTGAATTGGACTGAAAGAGTAAATTTAAGTCGGAATTCATTTGTTCGATCTAATGCCTAATCTGATGCATGGAATTGAAGTTGCCAAACATTCCCTTAGTATAAATTTCATGGCGGTTCATAATTCAAAAGCACCAATGGAATGTCTAAGCTTATGTGGTTCAGTGTAGAATTTTCTTGCAAATCTTGTTATCTCCGAATTATGTGGTTCAGTGTAGAAAATGTCGGCCCACAGTTATCTCCTCATTTTTTTAACCAAGATCTTGTTATTTTTTGAATCGGTAACATGTCTCCTTTTCAGTATCTAGTACGGTTCCTTTCTGTTTTGGAGAGAAGGGGTGGTGGGATTCAGATGTTTGAAGCCTGTATAACTCCAAATTTGTGTCAAAAGTGCTACCAGGATCTTTGTAATATACATTATTAGGCAAGCCATATATAGCGTTTCCCTTCCCAAATAGGAAGGTTTCATTTTGTGGGAATCTATGTATAAGATAAACTTTGTGTCATTAACAGACAATTTATAGTTGGATGCTTGGAAATAAGTATGGTGATAGGCAGTTTGATGGGAGGTGCAGGGGCGGATCCAGCCACTTTTGATGTGCCCACGTCAGATCTCAGAATTTTTCAATTTTTTTTTTTTATACCTAAGTCACCGACTCTAAGCCCACGCGGTTCCAAAATCCTGGATGCGCGCCTGGGGAGGTGTATGTGGTAAAGAGAAAGCTGTCATTCATATTGTTTGGTTGCCGAAGGAAACAACCAAATTTGCAGTACCCTACTACCCTTTTTTGTCTCTTGGATAGCGGGAATTTAATCAAGATACTTTGTCTCCAATCTCTTGGTGTTATCCTCTCCTGCCCTATCCACACAAAAAAATCATGGCCAAAAATTAATTTGTTCCGTGATTTTCATTCATTGTTATCGAACTATTTAATCTGTTGTTTCTTGGATGGTGAGGGGCATAGAGCAATGTGGGTATTTGTATAGAACATGGAACTATTGAAAGGTCATGTGAACGGACATTCTATTACTATCATTCAGCTTTCGGTCAAAAAATTATCTCAAAGCGTCTCGAGCACTAGTGCCTATGGCAATTCTGTTTCCACTTTACTTTTGTGACAATTAAATTTGGTATATAAGATTAAACTATTGATGAGTAGAGTATGTGCTTGAACTTCCGGATATTCTTGTCTTAGAATATAGTTTTCCGAGTTTTTGTAATGCGTTTACCATTTTGACGAGGTAATGGGGTATAGAAGTGATTTTTACTTTCTGATTACAATATCAAACCTGTAATTTAAAGATCTAAATCTTTCTTATTTAACTTAACTTCTTAAGGGCTTTTCATATTGGTGCTTACTTTGTCCCTTTAACCGTTTCAGCATGGAAACTGTTGTGATGGTGTAGGAGAAAAAAATGGTTTGATCTGTTGTGCCATGGAGGATCGCTCATGTGAATGTTGTTGGTAAATCTGGGAATGTACAAGGGAAATGGAATTTACGAAACCCGAGCTTCTTGAGTATTATTATTAGCGCAGGAACTCCGGAGAAGAATTATTAAGATATTTCTGAAACATGTGGATATATACTGTCTTCTTTGTTAAAGTTGATTAGGGGGAATATTTCACGAGTTTTTTTTTTTCTTTTTTTTTTCTTAAAGAAATGGTGCCGGATCATTAATGTTATTGCTTTGCGAAAACAGGAATATTTCTTGTTCTATACTGTTGTTCTCTTTTCTCCCCTTTTCTTGTGCCTTTGTTCTGTAAAATTTAGGTGCTTTGATGTTACTTCAAGTTGAAGGGAAGGGCGGATCTAGGCTTATTTGAGTTTGAGGTGATTTTCAAAAAAAAAAAAAAAAAAATTTTTTTTACCTAAATCACCGACTATAAGATCACGCGGTTCCAAAATACTGAATTCGCGCCTGATTTGATTTGAAGGGAACATTGGCTGGATTGAACAAGTATCATTGTCTTTCACCGTGCCCCCTAAGGTTTGAACAGGTATCATTGTTTTTATTCTGAGATTTGGTTTTGTCTTGGTATTCCCTTCTGTTAACTTAACTAAAATAACATGCTTTTTTTTTTCTATCCCGATGATGCAAAAAACGTTCGGTTCAGCCAAAATCCAGTAACAGGTTATTTCCTGACGATTGAATAGCCTGAAAAAGATGAACATACACGTAAACTTAGCTTCTTTTTTTTTTTATCCCTAACTCTCCTCAATGCATGGTTCCCATCTCTCTAATTTCTAGCTTGCACTTATGTCCTGACGATTGAATAGCCTGAAGAAAAAGATGAACAAACACGTAAACTTTTTTTTTTCCCTAACTCTCCTCAATGCATGGTTCCCATCTCTCTAATTTCTAGCTTGCACGCATACTATGCCTGACGAAGTGAATTGATTGTTAGCATAACAATGATATGGCTTTTACTTCTCCTAATTGACAATTTGTTCTTGCCATTACTCCTACTTTTTCGTCCAAAAATGAATTTTCAAAAAATTTAATTTTTTTTTTTTTTAAGTATTCATTTTGAAACGAAGATCGCTAAATTGCGTCGCCGATGAACAAAAAGCATCATTAAAATATTCCACTAATCACTTATAAACACCCCACTCACACAAATTCAACAGCTTTCTTACCGAAACACTCAAACAAATAAAATAAATTATAATCAAACTACACAGATTTCTTACAGACTTGCCAACAAATTAATCAAAACAAAACACATAATTCAAAAGCAAAATCGGAACCGGACGGATTGAAATTTCCTCAGCCGGTGTAAATGTGAACGCCGACGGCGATGAGGAAGATGGTGACGAGTCCGAAGTAAATGATTGTATGAACGAGAATCGACATGCCGCTAGTCTGCATGTTGCCGAACTCAATCACTCTGTTTCGTCCCGGAATCTGCACTAAAAGCCCCGGCGTCAATAGCACGAACAGCACCACCGCTATCAGCACCGGTCCCCAATCAGCCATTTCCTCTCTCTAGAAATTTCACTCTGAGATTGATTGTTTATATTCTACTAGTTCTAATTAGTCGATTCTGTTGGAAGTATTTATAAGCAAGTCGTGTTAGCTGGAAGGGGGAGTTTCAAGCGGTGAAGCAAGGAATAAAAAGAGCGTTAGAACTTAGAATTAGTAAAAGAGATTGGGTCGGGAAGCGGATGATGAGCGATTGACTCAATGGCACAGACCTTTGCCTTATTTTGTGAAAATCCTTTTAACTTCTTTTTTGAGAATGTATTTAAAATGTTTTTATCTCTGAATAAATAACTTTTGGAAACTAAATTTAAAACAATTGATAATCCTATGGAGAAATAAGTAAAGGTGGAATTTGATTATTTAAGTGCTAAGTATTGAAATCTGTTTTTACGTTTGAATTTGACTGTATTGATAAGAGGTAGGATCTGAATATCGATTTCTGAATTACTCAAACTGTTTGAATAATCATCTGAATTCACATCTGAAATTAATGTTACGACATTTAATGGAGTACATAGATAAGTTGAATGGTTATTGATCTAGTGTTTGAATTGGGTATTTTTTAAATTACGAGTTTATGGAATATATGAAAAAAATCAATTAAGAGGCAAATAAGTGATAGTTTTACATCTGAAAATTAAGTGAAAAATAAGAGGCATTCACATCTAAATTGAGAAAAAAAAAATAAACAGTATGAATTGCATTATGTCTGATGCACTCACCTATTTAAATTTGAATAAGAGCTGAAAATAAAAAACAAATGAGTCCAAAGTTATTTTTTAGACAAGCAATCTCATTAGGCGCACAAGATGCTAAAGCTCACAGGAACGTGGCAGCATCTTCTTTTGCCACTCATAACCAGATGACAGCCTCCCGTTTTAACTATGCTTCCCTTTTGCCGACTTTCCTTAATTTACGTGAAACGTTACACAATCTACATTATCTTTCTGTTTTTTTTTTTTTTTTTTGGGCTTTTGGGTTGGGTTATCAAAAAAGTACTAAAATTATAAAATTAGCTCACAAATTTTTTACCACAAATTAATTTCACTCCAAATTTTGGCCTGGGTGGGTAGGGCTGCCTAAAAGGGCCCTGTCCCAGCCCCGTTTAAGTGATATTTTGGGCTTGGAGATTGGCCCGTTTGGTTTTTTTCTTCTTCTTTTTGCTGATGTGTAAACCATTTTTTGCAGCGTGGCGTAGGATTGTACAAAAAAATTGTGGAATCGGACCAGACCAGTAGAACCGGATTAGATCAGTAAAAATCGGACCGAAAAAATAGTATTGATCTGGTCCTGGTTTCAAATTTTTATGAAACCGATTATTTGATCTGGTCATGATTTTGAAAAAAATATACGCGATCCTGGACCGAAATCGGACCAAACCGAATATATATATATAAACTTCTTGCAATTTCCTCAAGATGAAGTCTGCTCGTGGTGGTCTGGGCAGATCAAACCAACGCTAGGGATAATCCAGGAAGTGATTTATAGGTTTGCTGACTTGTGTTCGGAAAAAATAGCCCTTATGTTTCTTTTAGCTAGTTAAGTTTTTTAGTTGGGCTCAAGTGGTTGAACATAGAACTCTTCTTTCCTAACTGTTAATTTTGTTATTGTAATTTGGTTCTTAAATATGCTTGCTTGTAGATAGCCAATTACTTCCTCCGTCCCGAAATATTATTCAGCAATTTGGTTCTTAAATATACTTGCTTGTAGATTTTGTTGTTGTAAAAAACTAGTCAGTAACTCGTCGATACTCGACACGGGCATAATGAATCTAAAAATTAAATATTATAAAACAACATGGTGAAATTAGGATGGAGAGAATAATACAATTTAAAGAAATTAAATTTAACCCAATAAAATAAACTAATCTAATAATCTAAAATCTAATATGGGGGATAATGTTTCTACTTTCTACCATTATCACATTCTTTCGGATGAAGTAGTTGAACCGCTGTAGTTTGAATTTATTACGTTTAAAAATATTTTGTTTGCATTTAAAAGCTAAAATTTGTGTTTAAATCAAAATCTAAAATAAAACTCTTCATTGAATGTGACACATGGCGGCTAATAATTAGTGAACATAAAACTGACTTGGAATTTAACGTGGCGAGCTGTATGGTCTTGAAATGTTTTTGCTTTTATATATTATATAGATTGAATGACCATTATTGTCTCAAAATAAATGTTCTTTTAAATTTTTTGATTTAATTTTTTTTTCATAATTCATTATATTTTTACAAATCTAAAATTTTGAAAATGAATTAAAAGAATGTTTTTTATTTTTTCTAGATTAAAATAATTTTTTTTAAAATGATTCTTAAATTTTGAAAAAAAATCATTCATTTTAGGATGGAGAGAATAATACAATTTAAACAAATTAAATTTAATTCAATAAAATAAACTAATCTAATAATCTAAAATCTAATATGGGGGATAATGATAAGAGAAATCAGTGCATGCTCCAAGACAATGTTTCTATTTTCTACCACCATCACATTCTTTCGGATGAAGAAGTTGAACCGCTGTAGTTTGAATTTATTACGTTTAAAAATATTTTGTTTGCATTTAAAGCTAAAATTTTTGTTTAAATCAAAATCTAAAATAAAACTCTTCATTGAATGTGACACATGGCGGCTAATAATTGGTGAACATAGAGCTGACTTGAAATTCCACGTGGCGAGCTGTATGGTCTTGAAATGTTTCTGCTTTTATATATTATATAGATTTAATGACCATTACTGTCTCAAAATAAATGTTCTTTTAAATTTTTTGATTTATTTTTTTTTCTTAATTCATTATATTTTTAAAAATATAAAATTTTGAAAATGAATTAAAAGAATGTTTATTATTTTTTCTAGATTAAAATAAATTTTTTTAAAATGATTCTTAAATTTTGAAAAAAATCATTCATTTTAGGATGGATAGTATAATACAATTTAAACAAATTAAATTTAATCCAATAAAATAAACTAATCTAATAATCTAAAATCTAATATGGAGGATAATGATAAGAGAAATCAGTGCATGCTCCAAGACAATGTTTTTACTTTCTACCACCATCACATTCTTTCGGATGAAGTAGTTGAACCGCTGTAATTTGAATTTATTACGTTTAAAAATATTTTTTTTGCATTTAAAAGCTAAAATTTGTGTTTAAATCAAAATCTAAAATAAAACACTTCATTGAATGTGACACATGGCGGCTAATAATTGGTGAACATAGAGCTGACTTGAAATTCCACGTGGCGAGCTGTATGGTCTTGAAATATTTCTGCTTTTATATATTATATAGATTTAATGACCATTACTGTCTCAAAATAAATGTTCTTATAAATTTTTTTGATTTTTTTTTTCTTAATTCATTATATTTTTACAAATATAAAATTTTGAAAATGAATTAAAAGAATATTTACTATTTTTTCTAGATTAAAATATTTTTTTAAAAAAATGATTCTTAAATTTTGAAAAAAAAATCATTCATTTTAGGATGGAGAGAATAATATAATTTAAACAAATTAAATTTAATCCAATAAAATAAACTAATCTAATAATCTAAAATCTAATATGGGGGATAATGATAAGAGAAATCGGTGCATGCTCTAAGACAATGTTTCTATTTTCTACTAGTATCACATTCTTTCAGATGAAGTAGTTGAACCGCTGTAGTTTGAATTTATTACGTTTAAAAATATTTTGTTTGCATTTAAAAGCTAAAATTTTTGTTTAAATCAAAACCAAAAATAAAACTCTTCATTAATGTGACACATGGCGGCTAATAATTGGTGAACATAGAGCTGACTTGAAATTCCACGTGGCGAGCTGTATGGTCTTGAAACGTTTCTGCTTTTATATATTATATAGATTTAATGACCATTATTGTCTCAAAATAAATGTTCTTTTAAATTTTTTGTTTTAATTTATTTTTCATAATTCATTATATTTTTACAATTCTAAAATTTTGAAAATAAATTAAAAGAATGTTTATTATTTTTTCTCGATTAAAATTAATTTTTCTAAAATGATTCATACATTTTGAAAAAAATCATACATTTTAGGATGGAGAGAATAATACAATTTAAACAAATTAAATTTAATCCAATAAAATAAACTAATCCAATAATCTAAATTCTAATATGGGGGATAATGATAAGAGAAATCAGTGCATGTTCCAAGACAATGTTTCTACTTTCTACCACCATCACATTCTTTCGGATGAATAGTTGAACCGCTGTAGTTTGAATTTATTACGTTTAAAAATATTTTGTTTGCATTTAAAAGTTAAAATTTGTGTTTAAATCAAAATCTAAAATAAAACTCTTCATTTAATGTGACACTTGGCGGCTAATAATTGGTGAACATAGAGCTGACTTGGAATTTCACGTGGCGAGCTGTATGGTCTTGAAATGTTTCTGCTTTTATATATTATATAGATTGAATGACCATTATTGTCTCAAAATAAATGTTCTTTTAAATTTTTTGATTTAATTTTTTTCATAATTCATTATATTTTTACAAATCTAAAATTTTGAAAATGAATTAAAAGAATGTTTATTATTTTTTCTAGATTAAAATTAATTTTTTAAAAATGATTCTTAAATTTTGAAAAAAAAAATCATTCATTTTAGGATTGAGAGAATAATACAATTTAAACAAATTCAATTTAATCCAATAAAATAAACTAATCTAATAATCTAAAATCTAAGATGGGGGATAATGATAAGAGAAATTAGTGCATGCTCCAAGACAATGTTTCTACTTTCTACCACCATCACATTCTTTCGGATAAAGTAGTTGAACCGCTGTAGTTTGAATTTATTACGTTTAAAAATATTTTGTTTGCATTTAAAAGCTAAAATTTGTGTTTAATCAAAATCTAAAATAAAACTCTTCATTGAATGTGACACATGGCGGCTAATAATTGGTGAACATAGAGCTGACTTGAAATTCCACATTGCGAGCTGTATGATCTTGAAATGTTTCTGCTTTTATATATTATATAGATTGAATGACCATTATTATCTCAAAATAAATGTTCTTTTAAATTTTTTGATTTAATTTTTTTCATAATTCATTATATTTTTACAAATCTAAAATTTTGAAAATGAATTAAAAGAATGTTTACTATTTTTTCTAGATTAAAATTAAATTTTTTAAAATGATTCTTAAATTTTGAAAAAAAATCATTCATTTTAGGATGGAGAGTATAATACAATTTAAAGAAATTAAATTTAATCCAATAAAATAAACTAATTTAATAATCTAAAATCTATTATGGGGGATATTGATAAGAGAAATCAGTGCATGCTCCAAGACAATGTTTCTACTTTCTACCACCATCACATTCTTTCGGATTAAGTAGTTGAACCGCTGTAGTTTGAATTTATTACGTTTGAAAATATTTTGTTTTCATTTAAAAGCTAAAATTTGTGTTTAAATCAAAATCTAAAATGAAACTCTTCATTGAATGTGACACATGGCGGCTAATAATTGGTGAACATAGAGCTGACTTGGATTTCACGTGGCGAGCTGTATGGTCTTGAAATGTTTCTGCTTTTATATATTATATAGATTGAATGACCATTATTGTCTCAAAATAAATGTTCTTTTAAATTGTTTGATTTAATTTTTTTTCTTAATTCATTATATTTTTAAAAATCTAAATTTTTGAAAATGAATTAAAAGAATGTTTATTATTTTTTCTAGATTAAAATAAATTTTTTTAAAATGATTCATAAATTTTGAAAAAAAATCATTCATTTTAGGATGGAGAGAATAATACAATTTAAACAAATTAAATTTAATCCAATAAAATAAACTAATCCAATAATCTAAAATCTATTATGGGGGATAATGATAAGAGAAATCAGTGCATGTTCCAAGACAATGTTCAACTTTCTACCACCATCACATTCTTTCGGATGAAGTAGTTGAACCGCTGTAGTTTGAATTTATTACGTTTAAAAAAATATTTTGTTTGCATTTAAAAGCTAAAATTTTTGTTTAAATCAAAATCTAAAATAAAACTCTTCATTAATGTGACACATGGCGGCTAATAATTGGTTAACATAGAGCTGACTTGAAATTCCACGTGGCGAGTTGTATGGTCTTGAAATGTTTCTGCTTTTATATATTATATAGATTGAATGACCATTATTGTCTCAAAATAAATGTTCTTTTAAATTTTTTGATTTAAATTTTTTTCATAATTCATTATATTTTCACAAATCTTCAATTTTGAAAACGAATTAAAAGAATGTTTATTATTTTTTCTAGATTAAAATTAATTTTTTTTAAATGATTCTTAAATTTTGAAAAAAAAATCATTCAGTTTAGGATGGAGAGAATAATACAATTTAAACAAATTAAATTTAATCCAAAAAAACAAACTAATCCAATTATCTAAATTCTAATATGGGGGATAATGATAAGAGAAATCAGTGCATGTTCCAAGGCAATGTTTCTACTTTCTACCACCATCACATTCTTTCGGATGAAGTAGTTGAACCGCTGTAGTTTGAATTTATTACGTTTAAAAATATTTTGTTTGCATTTAAAAGCTAAAATTTGTGTTTAAATCAAAATCTAAAATAAAACTCTTCATTGAATGTGACACATAGCGGCTAATAATTGGTGAACATAGAACTGACTTGGAATTTCACGTGGCGAGCTGTATGGTCTTGAAATATTTCTGCTTTTATATGTTATATAGATTGAATGACCATTATTGTCTCAAAATAAATGTTCTTTTAAATTTTTTGATTTTTTTTTTCATAATTCATTATATTTTTACAAATCTAAAATTTCGAAATTGAATTAAAAGAATGTTTATTTTTTTTATAGATTAAAATTAAATTTTTAAAAATGATTCTTAAATTTTGAAAAAAAATCATTCATTTTAGGATGGAGAGAATAATATAATTTAAACAAATTAAATTTAATCCAATAAAATAAACTAATCTAATAATCTAAAATCTAATATGGGGGATAATGATAAGAGAAATTAGTGCATGCTCCAAGACAATGTTTCTACTTTCTACCACCAACACATTCTTTCGGATAAAGTAGTTGAACCGCTGTAGTTTGAATTTATTACATTTAAAAATATTTTGATTGCATTTAAAATCTAAAATTTGTGTTTAAATCAAAATCTAAAATAAAACTCTTCATTGATGTGATACATAGCGGCTAATAATTGGTGAACATAGAGCTGACTTGGAATTTCAAGTGGCGAGCTGTATGGTCTTGAAATATTTCTGCTTTTATATATTATATAGATGGAATGACCATTATTGTCTCAAAATAAATGTTCTTTTAATTTTTTTGATTTAATATTTTTCATAATTCATTATATTTTTACAAATCTAAAATTTTGAAAATGAATTAAAAGAATTTTTATTATTTTTTCTAGATTAAAATTAATTTTTTTAAAGTGATTCTTAAATTTTGAAAAAAAAATCATTCATTTTAGGATGGAGAGAATAATACAATTTAAACAAATTCAATTTAATCCAGTAAAATAAACTAATCTAATAATTTAAAATCTAATATGGGAGATAATGATAAGAGAAATCAGTGCATGCTCCAAGAGAATGTTTCTACTTTCTACCACCATCACATTCTTTCGGATGAAGTAGTTGAACCGCTGTAGTTTGAATTTATTACGTTTCAAAATATTTTGTTTGCATTTAAAAGCTAAAATGTGTGTTTAAATCAAAATCTAAAATAGAACTCTTCATTGAATGTGACACATGGCGGCTAATAATTGGTGAACATAGAGCTGACTTGAAATTCCACGTGGCGAGCTGTATGGTCTTGAAATGTTTATACTTTTATATATAATATAGATTGAATGACCATTATTGTCTCAAAATAAATGTTCTTTTAAATTTTTTGATTTAATTTTTTTTTCATAATTCATTATATTTTTACAAATCTAAAATTTTGAAAATGAATTAAAAGAATGTTTATTATTTTTTCTAGATTAAAATTAAATTTTTTAAAATGATTATTAAATTTTGAAAAAAAATCTTTCATTTTAGGATAGAGAGAATAATATAATTTAAACAAATTAAATTTAATCCAATAAAATAAACTAATCTAATAATCTAAAATCTAATATGAGGGATAATGATAAGAGAAATCAGTGCATGCTCCAAGGCAATGTTTCTACTTTCTACCACCATCACATTCTTTCGGATGAAGTAGTTGAACCGCTGTATTTTGAATTTATTACGTTTAAAAATATTTTGTTTGCATTTAAAGGCTAAAATTTGTGTTTAAATCAAAATCTAAAATAAAACTCTTCATTGATGTGACACATGGCGGCTAATAATTGGTGAACATAGAGCTGACTTGGAATTTCACGTGGCGAGCTGTATGGTCTTGAAATGTTTTTGCTTTTATATATTATATAGATTGAATGACCATTATTGTCTCAAAATAAATGTTCTTTTAAATTTTTTGATTTAATTTTTTTTTCATTATTCATTATATTTTTACAAATCTAAAATTTTGAAAATGAATTAAAAGAATGTTTAATATTTTTTCTAGATTAAAATTAATTTTTTTAAAATGATTCATAAATTTTGAAAAAAATCATTCATTTTAGGATGAAGAGAATAATACAATTTAAACAAATTAAATTTAATCCAATAAAATAAACTAATTCAATAATCTAAACTCTAATATGGGGGATAATGATAAGAGAAATCAGTGCATGTTCCGAGACAATGTTTCTACTTTCTACCACCATCACATTCTTTCGGATGAAGTATTTGAACAGTTGTAGTTTGAATTTATTACGTTTATAAATATTTTGTTTGCATTTAAAAGCTAAAATTTGTGTTTAAATTAAAATCTAAAATAAAACTCTTCATTGAATGTGACACATGGCGGCTAATAATTGGTGAACATAGAGCTGACTTGGAATTCCACGTGGCGAGCTGTATGGTCTTGAAATGTTTCCGCTTTTAAATATTATATAGATTGAATAACCATTATTGTCTCAAAATAAATGTTCTTTTAAATTTTTTGATTTAATTTTTTTTCATAATTCATTATATTTTTACAAGTCTAAAATTTTGAAAATGAATTAAAAGAATTTTTATTATTTTTTCTTGATTAAAATTAATTTTTTTAAAATGATTCTTAAATTTTGAAAAAAAAAAAATCATTCAATTTAGGATGGAGAGAATAATACAATTTACACAAATTCAATTTAATCCAATAAAATAAACTAATCTAATAATCTAAAATCTAATATGGGGGATAATGATAAGAGAAATCAGTGCATGCTCCAAGACAATGTTTCTACTTTCTACCACCATCACATTCTTTCGGATGAAGTAGTTGAACCGCTGTAGTTTGAATTTATTACGTTTAAAAATATTTTGTTTGCATTTAAAAGCTAAAATTTGTGTTTAAATTAAAATCTAAAATAAAACTCTTCATTGAATGTGACACATGGCGGCTAATAATTGGTGAACATAGAGCTAGCTTGGAATTCCACGTAGCGAGCTGTATGGTCTTAAAATGTTTCTACTTTTATATATTATATAGATTGAATGACCATTATTGTCTCAAAATAAATGTTCTTTTTAATTTTTTGATTTAATTTCTTTTTTCATAATTCATTATATTTTTACAAATCTAAAATTTTGAAAATGAATTAAAAGAATGTTTATTATTTTTTCTAGATTAAAATTAAATTTTTTAAAATGATTCTTACATTTTGAAAAAAAAATCTTTCATTTTAGGATGGAGAGAATAATATAATTTAAACAAATTAAATTTAATCCAATAAAATAAACTAATCTAAAAATCTAAAATCTTGTAACGACCCTAACCCTAGGCACAATTTCAGTATTATATTATATGCTTTTAAAATTAATGTTAACTTTATGTGTTCATTTATGTCTTTAAATTTTTTATTTTTAAGATAAGATGGTTGAGAAATAATTTTAGAATCTTAGGATTGCTAGAGAAATTTAATAAAGAACCTTGGGGAAAAAAAATAAAAATAGAAATTAGATAAAGAGTAAGATGAGGTTAAAATGTGTAGAATAAAGAATTAGAATAGGAAATATAATTTAAATGATGGAAAGGCTTTAGTTATTTGTGGGAGGGGGGCCAAATTCTCTTCCTTTCTCCTAAACCTCCAAGTGTCCACTCACCATACTTTTCCCCTTTACTTCTCTAACCTCCTCATTCTTCTCCTTCATTTTCTTCTTCTTTCTTCTCCAAAGAAATTATCCATGGAAGCTTTACTTGAAAGCCTTGTTTTCCAAAATTCTACCAAGTACAATCCTCCTCCATTTCCTAGTCCAAGAGTACTTTTGAGCTTGGGACAACTAGAGGAATCAATCAAGCTAAGAAGATCATCATTTCATCCTAAAATCCTAAGGTGAGTTATTATGATTTCCCCTTTTATGTGATGTTCATAAACTATTTAATGTTGTTCTTGTTAGTGAAATGGTTGTTTGATGTTTGGAAACCTTCTTGAAAGTTGAGGAATTGATTTATATTATAGAAGGAAGTTAGTGTTGATTAAGAGTGTAAGAACATGGGTTAATTTAGATTAAAGGGGCTAAACTTGAATGTGATTGTGAAATGGGTGGAAATCAAGTGATAAATGATCTAGGTTTAGGTTAGGTGATATTGGGTTGAAATGATTTAGAATGAGGAAGTAAATATTTGGGGTTTTCTTCATGAACACCCAAAATGGGAAAGAATAATTAAGGAAAAAGAACATAGAATTAAAGGGGTTAAAATCTGGGCATTTGCTGAATCGTCTCTTGGGCGGTCGCCCATGGGGCTTGAGCGGCCGCCCATGTAGTCAGAACTTGGAACTCCTTTAAACCCTTCTTGGGCGGTCGCCCAAGTCTTCTTGTGCGGTCGCCCATCCCTCTAGCAAACCACATCTCCCTTGGAATTTCACTTGGGCGGTCGCCCAAGTGACCTGGGCGGTCGCCCATGGCACCAGAACTTTCTCAGTTTCCGTTCTTGCTGATTTTTACCAACAACCTTGTGACATGACTCCTCACCGTTATAAATTAATAGAACCTAATCCAATTCGAATAGGAATCAATCCTTTCGACCTGGGTTCAAGTAGAGCTTTTGATCCACTTAAGTAATGTAACTCCAACTTGATAAATTTAGCTTAAATCCCTATAGAGACCTTGTAATACAGAATATTGTCCGGAAATTGGTTATTAAGCTTGATTCGTACTTCGCCAATGTGGTTCAAACTTGGGAAGTAGATCATGAATTCTTATTGAGGTTATCCGAGGTTGTATAATGACTACGTAGGAATTGTTTATGATATGTTGTTATATTGTTTATCCCCTTTGTGGATTATTTAGCATGTTATTATATGGTATTCCAAATGTGGATTATCCGGTTGTATTGTTACCTCATTTGAGTACATATTCATTGATTGTACTATGCATAGTGTATTACTTAAATGTTGCACGTGATATTGGTTGAACATGAGTATAATTTACCATGTTGCTATATTGTTTATCCCCTTTGTGGATTATATTTCAAGTAACTACTATGTGCTTGATAATGTGTTTAATCAGCCGATGTTGGGGGTATAACATAATACGATCAATTATGGAAGTGTGACCTAATGTGATCGGATTATGTTATATCTGTGACCGTCCCCTTCTGTGGCCACAGGTTGGGGTTATAGCATCTGTATTGAGCCAAAAGTCTTACAGAGTTGCTACTATCTTATATGGTTCCCTGAAAAATGGGTCTTATAAGATGTGAGTATTGCTTAAGCAGCTCACCTAAGATTGGAGTATTATTATACCCAATGTTGTACGACTATTGTTCAGATGGGAAAAGGTAAACCAAGGTAATGGAAGGTGTTTACAGTTGTTCCAATGTGTTGTATGCAACTTGATATGTGTTGCATCTTATTTGGCATATTGCTGCATTCATAATAGCTTGCTGAGATTTATTCTCACCCATCTCCCTTTAATGTTTTTAGATCCTGAGACAGGCGGACCGGCCAAGTGAGGACGGAAAGGAGTTCGGATGTGGTATTTTGGGTTTGTCGGGGCACGTATAGGTTGGCGTAGGAAATGTATTTTGGTATAATTCATTTAGGGAGTTTGTATTTATAAAACTTAATTCTATGTTATAACCGATACCTTTTTGTAACTAAAACAGTTTATTACTTTCAAAGTTGGTCAAACTATTTCTCCATTGTGGAAAGGTGTAGAGTTATTTTGAAATGGTTATGATAATGGTGTTTATGTTCGAAAGTTAAACCAAAGTTTTAAAAGTTTAGGCAATTTGGGTTAGTTGGAGGACGCTCCAACTCGGGACACGTGTAGGTTCCGGGTCGGGGTCCTCACAGTTGGTATCAGAGCTCGGTTAGAGTTCTCGGGTAGAGTCTAGCTGAGTGAGAGTGTGTGATAACTGACGTCGAGGGTTTAATGCAGGAAATTGTTCAATGACAGAAAATGATAATGACCAACCAAAGAATCAAGGAAATGTGAGCAATATGGAGAGATAGATTCCTCCACAATCATTTGAGGTATATTACCTGTCTCCGGAGTTAAGGGTCATACTTTCTAAATTCCCGTTCATTTCGTTCTCATGTGGCATTACATTTCACTTTTATTTGCATAAATGGCTTAAGAGTTGCCTTATGTGCTGGAGGTTCTACTCTTATGGGAGAGTACCTCGAATCATTCTTGATTATCATGGTAATTGTGATTAAGTGGGCATGGATTGCCGGTGGATGTGGTAGAGATACCAATCCGTAAATTATTATAATATTGACCTGAAATATTTGAGTAGTTGTTGTGGTTGGGGAGGACTGTCGCAAGAAGCGAGTCTCCTTATCTATGTTCGATTTGCCTCCGTGTGTAGTTGAGGCGGATAAGTTATTTATTGATATTATGTCATATATGCGTAAATGTCAAAAGTGGGGCCTAAGGAATGTGAAGGTCACTTGGGTTATGTGTTATACTTGAGTAAAAGACACTTGAATTATCTCATGTACCGGTGGTAAATAAATTGGTGAACTCTTAATTGAGGTTAGGTATACGACCTAATTAAGAGTGTTTTATGGTTGTATAACTTGCGTGAGTATTTATATATTGGTGTCTCGTGGTGGAGACTAGTATTGAAAGTAATAGTCTAAGTGGGATTATATGGTTTATAAGATATCGCGAGTACGAGTCCTTATAGAACTGACATATATATTACCTTATGTGCTAGAAGTATATTCTCTAATGAGAGATTGATTGTATTCTTGCTACTAATTTGAATAGGAAATCAGATATTCTTGTAGGTGATATCACCCTATAAGTTGACTAAGTGGTGTTTTCCATGTGAGTTTCAAAATGGGTTTCCATCAGGTATCATGCCAGGATATTGAGGCTTTGAGTGGATATAAGGTACTATTTTGATATTCGGACCCCTAGATAGAGGACACTAATTAGGATGATGGAATTGATGATTCAACTTGGGAAATTATTTGATAAAGAAGATAATTAGCTTAGCGAATCTCCGTAAGGATAAATTAGTACTATATTTAGAAAAGATGATAATTGGTGGTTATTTATAGATTAGAGAGATCTCAAATAGGTAACTGTGAAGAATAAGTATTCGTTATCCCTTGTTGATGATTTGTATGACTGATTTTAGAAACTAATAGAATACTCAATGGTTATTAATTGAATTTTCGGGGTGTTACAATTGCAGTGAATAATTGTTGTAAGGATATACTTAAGACAACAATTGTATCTAGTATGACCGTTTTGGTTTGAGGTTGTGTATTAGTTATGGAGAGGGAAATAGGGTAAATGTGAAGAAGTATAATAGATGTAGTTATTGGTGACTTATAGGGTCAACTTCAGGAATTGGTAATGTATGTATATGGTTTGTTTTGAGAAACGATTATCATTAGTTGAAAATATAGAATGAGGATAAATCTTATTGGAAGGCGGGATACTTTAGGATGACTACACCCTATATGTTGACTTAGTTGTGTGACTCATATGAGAGATTGGTGTGATGCTTAGGAAGGTATTGGTGTTATGCGGATTTTGAGTTGTTGATGGTTATCGAGAGGTAAGTTAGTTTACACTGTTTAATCGCAATTTGGGGATGATTGACCTATGTGAGTCCAATTATATTTTCTTATTAGGAGATCATGGAAATTGATCGGAAACTTGAGGTATGTAATACGTTGTTACTAAGTACAATAATAATATCAAAGGTAGGAAATAGATGACTCAAATTAAGTAGAAGTGTTGAATATTCAACTTGAGGAATGATTGAATTGAGGATGATTTACCAAGTTTATTATCTTAATGAATGTTTTAGTGTTATTTATAGAAGATAGTATTAGTATTACGAGATTTTGTTTTCTTATAGAGAATATAACTAAGTATAAATATTATGAGTGGTGGCTACACTATAGATAGAGGTCAAACAAGGATATTTTGTTAGAACTGTTTTAAATGTACTTTACAACTTTGGATTGTATATTGAACTTCGGTATGAGCAATTATGCCCTTCGGGGATAGTTTGATTTATTAAGGTCAGTGAACCATTCTTGTGTACATTAAAATCTGGGAGTAATTTAATTATCCACCACTGGTATGGGACGGTTGTAGATAATTAAATCACTCGAGTTAGTTTTGTTAGCCTATCAATCTTTTAAAAATTTCTCAAAATTGTGAGTGGTTTAGTTAATTAAAACTGGTATGAGACGGTTTGAAATAAATAAACCATTCGAGTCTCATTGGATCTCTTTTTATCTATCCTTTGAAATTCTGAAAGATGTTGTAAATTTTAGAAAGACATGTTATTTTAAAGATATAGTTCATACAGAAGCAAGTAAAAAGGCAACCTAGTTTCCCCTATAGTGATTAATTATACTAAAGTTTTGATCCGAGAAATGATTTGATAAATTGTGGGGTTATTAATGTGACGGTAGCAGTAGACTTGGTTTTTGTATTGGAGTTGGATCGGCTCCGTTGTGGGCGGCCAACTATTTGATTCAGATATTGATCTGTCACTGGACCTGAACATAGTTGGAACCTTGAATTGTGAAATATAGTCAATTAATATTCCGTTTATGGAATCAGAGTCTTATTAGCATGTCCATATTTATTATTCCATGGACAGTTGTTTAATGTTTGTATTATGAGAATTTTGGACGAGATAATTGAAATAACACGTTTCAAGTAAGTCAAAGGCATAAGGCGGTTTGGTCACAATTGTGAGACTAGAATATTGACGTTAGAAGATTTATTAAAATATTTAGAGTTCTAGATTGAGCTTGAGAGTATTATCACGATGGATTTTGTGATTTAGTTACCTTGGAAGTAAAAAGGGGTATGTTGTTTTGTTTATAGAAAGTTGATTTGTAGTTCCTACTCATTATATAGGAAAATAGTGATGAGATTCTTTGATCAAGTCCTCGTATATGTTAGGGGATAGTTTGATTTTATAAACCCATAGTATTAAATGGATTGGATAGACATCATTTGGGAAGGTTATCAATGGTTGGGTGCGTATAATAGCAGTTATCATTCTAGCATTGAGATAAAACCGTATAAGACGTTGTTAGGGAAGAAAATATCGATCTCCAATTTGTTGGGGTGAGATTGGAGAAGCAAGGCCTAAGGTAAATTGGCGCCAAAGTTTGTTAATCCATTTGAAGTTGTAGAAAGGGTTGGTGATTTGACTTATAGACTGGCTTGGAGCAACTTATAGAGTATTTGAAGTTTTAAAGGTAACATCGTAATGTATTTGGAGACATAAGTTGTAATACTTTTATTTATTTATATTTTTATTGAGGTCGTGAAAATTAGGGTTAGTGATGTTTGTATGGTATTCTTGGAACATTAAGTCGTAATATCGTATTATTAATGAAATTAGAAATTTGGGAAAGAATCACAACATTGAAGAGACTAGTTGGGAATTGGAGTCTGAGGGATACATAAGTAACCGAGGCGGGTTGAACATTTAGGTAAGTACCAGTCAAATTCGGGACGATTTTTCTTTTAAGGGGGAGTGAGTGTAACGACCCTAACCCTAGGCACAATTTCAATATTATATTATATGCTTTTAAAATTAATGTTAACTTTATGTGTTCATTTATGTCTTTAAATTTCTTATTTTTAAGATAAGATGGTTGAGAAATAATTTTAGAATCTTAGGATTGCTAGAGAAATTTAATAAAGAACCTTGGGGAAAAAAATAAAAATAGAAATTAGATAAAGAGTAAGATGAGGTTAAAATGTGTAGAATAAAGAATTAGAATAGGGAGTATAATTTAAATGATGGAAGGGCTTTAGTTATTTGTGGGAGGGGGGCCAAATTCTCTTCCTTCCTCCTAAACCTCCAAGTGTCCACTCACCATACTTTTCCCCCTTACTTCTCTAACCTCCTCATTCTTCTCCTTCATTTTCTTCTTCTTCCTTCTCCAAATAAATTATCCATGGAAGCTTTACTTAAAAGCCTTGTTTTCCAAAATTCTACCAAGTACAATCCTCCTCCATTTTCTAGTCCAAGAGTACTTTTGAGCTTGGGACAACTAAAGGAATCAATCAAGCTAAGAAGATCATCATTTCATCCTAAAATCCTAAGGTGAGTTATTATGATTTCCCCTTCTATGTGATGTTCATAAACTATTTAATGTTGTTCTTGTTAGTGAAATGGTTGTTTGATGTTTGGAAACCTTCTTGGAAGTTGAGGAATTGATTTATACTCCCTCCGTCCCACGTGAATAGACACCAAAAATCTTGGCACAATAACTAAGGAAAATGAATATAATAATGAAAATGTGTGGTAGGAAATGAAGAGAGAGAATGAGTGGAGTTGGTTGAATAAATTGTGTGGTAGAAAATGAAGAGAGAGAATGAGTGGGTGGGGTAGGATGAATATAAAATAATAAATTTTTTTCCATTTTGAGCAGTGTCTATTCACGTGGGACGTCCCAAAAAGGAAATAAGTGTCTATTCACGTGGGACGGAGGGAGTATTATAGAAGGATGTTAGTGTTGATTAAGAGTGTAAGAACATGGGTTAATTTAGATTAAAGGGGTTAAACTTGAATGTGATTGTGAAATGGGTGGAAATCAAGTGATAAATGATCTAGGTTTAGGTTAGGTGATATTGGGTTGAAATGATTTAGAATGAGGAAGTAAATATTTGGGGTTTTCTTCATGAACACCTAAAATGGGAAAGAATGATTAAGGAAAAAGAACATAGAATTAAAGGGGTTAAAATCTGGGCATTTGCTGAATCGTCTCTTGGGCGGTCGCCCATGGAGCTTGAGCGGCCGCCCATGTAGTCAGAACTTGGAACTCCTTTAAACCCTTCTTGGGCGGTCGCCCAAGTCTTCTTGTGCGGTCGCCCATCCCTCCAGCAAACCACATCTCCCTTGGAATTTCACTTGGGCGGTCGCCCAAGTGACCTGGGCGGTCGCCCATGGCACCAGAACTTTCTCAGTTTCCGTTCTTGCTGATTTTTACCAACAACCTTGTGACATGACTCCTCACCGTTATAAATTAATAGAACCTAATCCAATTCGGATAGGAATCAATCCTTTCAACCTGGGTTCAAGTATAGCTTTTGAGCCACTTAAGTAATGTAACTCCAACTTGATAAATTTAGCTTGAATCCCTATAGAGACCTTGTAATACAGAATATTGTCCGGAAATTGGTTATTAAGCTTGATTCGTACTTCGCCAATGTGGTTCGAACTTGGGAAGTAGATCATGAATTCTTATTGAGGTTATCCGAGGTTGTATAATGACTACGTAGGAATTGTTTATGATATGTTGTTATATTGTTTATCCCCTTTATGGATTATTTAGCCTGTTATTATATGGTATTCCAAATGTGGATTATCCGGTTGTATTGTTACCTCATTTGAGTACATATTCATTGATTGTACTATGCATAGTGTATTACTTAAATGTTGCACGTGATATTGGTTGAACATGAGTATAATTTACCATGTTGCTATATTGTTTATCCCCTTTGTGGATTATATTTCAAGTAACTACTATGTGCTTGATAATGTGTTTAATCAGCTGATGTTGGGGGTATAACATAATACGATCAATTATGGAAGTGTGACCTAATGTGATCGGATTATGTTATATCTGTGACCGTCCCCTTCTGTGGCCACAGGTTGAGGTTATAGCATCTGTATTGAGCCAAAAGCCTTACAGAGTTGCTACTATCTTATATGGTTCCCTGAAAAATGGGTCTTATAAGATGTGAGTATTGCTTAAGCAGCTCACCTAAGATTGGAGTATTATTATACCCAATGTAGTACGACTATTGTTCAGACGGAAAAAGATAAACCAAAGTAATGGAAGGTGTTTACAGTTGTTCCAATGTGTTGTATGCAACTTGATATGTGTTGCATCTTATTTGGCATATTGCTGCATTCATAATAGCTTGCTGAGATTTATTCTCACCCATCTCCCTTTAATGTTTTTAGATCCTGAGACAGGCGGACCGGCCAAGTGAGGACGAAAAGGAGTTCGGATGTGGTATTTTAGGTTTGTCGGGGCACGTATAGGTTGGCGTAGGAAATGTATTTTGGTATAATTCATTTAGGGAGTTTGTATTTATAAAACTTAATTCTATGTTATAACCGATACCTTTTTGTAACTAAAACAGTTTATTACTTTCAAAGTTGGTCAAACTATTTCTCCATTGTGGAAAGGTGTAGAGTTATTTTGAAATGGTTATGATAATGGTGTTTATGTTCGAAAGTTAAACCAAAGTTTTAAAAGTTTAGGCAATTTGGGTTAGTTGGAGGACGCTCCAACTCGGGACACGTGTAGGTTCCGGGTCGAGGTCCTCACAAATCTAATATGGGGGATAATGATAAGAGAAATCAGTGCATGCTCCAAGACAATGTTTCTACTTTCTACCACCATCACATTCTTTCGGATGAAGTAGTTGAACCGCTATAGTTTGAATTTATTACGTTTAAAAATATTTTGGTTGCATTTAAAAGCTAAAATTTGTGTTTAAATCAAAATCTAAAATAAAACTCTTCATTGATGTGACACATGGCGGCTAATAATTGGTGAACATAGAGCTGACTTAGAATTCCACGTGGCGAGTTGTATGTTTTTGAAATGTTTCTGCTTTTATATATTATATAGATTGAATGACCATTATTGTCTCAAAATAAATGTTCTTTTAAATTTTTTGATTTAATTTTTTTTCATAATTCATTATATTTTTACAAATCTAAAATTTTGAAAATGAATTAAAAGAATGATTATGATTTTTTCTAGATTGAAATTAATTATTTTTAAATGATTCTTAAATTTTGAAAAAAATTATTCATTTTAGGATGGAGAGAATAACACAATTTAAACAAATTAAATTTAATCCAATAAAATAAACTAATCTAATAATCTAAAATCTATATGGGGGATAATGATAAGAGAAATCAGTGCATGCTCCAAGACAATGTTTCTACTTTCTACCACCATCACATTCTTTCGGATGAAGTAGTTGAACCGCTGTAGTTTGAATTTATTACGTTTAAAAATATTTTATTTGCATTTAAAAGCTAAAATTTGTGTTTAAATCAAAATCTAAAATAAAACTCTTCATTGATGTGACACATGGCGGCTAATAATTGTTGAACATAGAGGTGACTTGAAATTCCACGTGGCGAGCTGTATGGTCTTGAAATGTTCATGCTTTTATATATTATATAGATTGAATGACCATTATTGTCTCAAAATAAATGTTCTTTTAAATTTTTTGATTTAATTTTTTTTTCATAATTCATTATATTTTTACAAATCTAATAAACAACGAAAGCTAATAAACAACCAATTTTCATTTATAGTTAATTAGTAATTTTACAAATTAATTAATATAGCATACTACAATCCATTGTTGTGCAACGCAGCGGAAACAATTGACAAAATAATACACAAAAGCAATTGAAAATCGAAAGAGAGAGATGGTATTTGGGGTTATGAACTTCTGATTTCTTTTTCGATCGTCAATCATTAGTGTTTTTTACATAATAGTAGGATTACAACCTTAAATACTTAAAAAAAAAGAAAACCTAGTCCGAACTAATTAAGGAAACACAAATATGGATCAGATTCAAGGAATTAATTAGATCGAAAGATCGATCAATTAATCAAGGTATAAATGGACATTGATAGCAATAAAGAAGACGCAAGCGAGAGCGAAAAAGAGCAAGGCGTGGACCATAATGGAGGCCCCGCTCGTGTGAAAATTGCCAAACTCGATGAACCGATTGTGGCCGGGGATTTGAAATAGCAATCCCGGAGACAGCAAGACGAAGAGTATCGACGCCATGAAGATCGGCCCCCAATCCGCCATGGCTAATTATTTAGACTGCGTGTGTGTGTGTTTTGGGATGAAATGTGAGTGGTTTATGTAGAGAGAGAGAGACTTTGGATTGAGGCAAAGACAGAGAGAGGTGAGTGAGGTGTGGGGCGGGAATTTGGGCCTTTGGGGATGAAGATATTTGTGGATTCATTGGCGCTCATTGCCTAAACGTCTCAACAACCTTTCCACCCACGTGACAAAAGTTGACAAAACATAGTCACATTCAAATGGAATTCTTGTAGAACCAAAAAGTGTTTTTTTTTTTTTTTTATTTAATTTGTTTAAGTTTAGGCTAAGAAACCACTTTTTTTTTTTGGAAATGACATCTTGATATCAAAAACTCTGTTGTATGTACTTCTTTCATATAATCATTCCAAACAATCAACAACACAAAGTCTTAGTTCCAAAATAATTTGAAATCGGCTAACATGAATTCTCATATGTCATCGTGAAAAAAAATTGTTGGAAAAAAATAAATAAATAAATAAAATAATAATAATAATAATAATATATATAGATTAGGGGTGTCAGCGGTTCGGTTCAAACCGCGGTTTGAGATCGAACCATGCGGTTCAGCTCGGTTCGGTTTGGTTTTTAACTATTAACGGTTCAGCTCGGGTTCCAAAAATTTATAAACCATGCGGTTCGGTTTGGTTTGCAGTATGACTCCTCAAAACCGAACCAAACCATTTTGAGCTGAACCGCCAAACCGAACCACCGAGCTGAACCGACAAACCGAACCACTGAGCTGAACCGCCAAACCGAACCATCGAGCTAAACCACCAAACCATTGATTCTTAACTGTTGATTATTTTGATTTTATTTCCACCGTTGGATCTTTCAAACCCTAATCTAAATACTTAACCCTTTCTCTTTTCATTTCTCCAGTTCCAGTAGATTCAACAACGGCGCTTTCTCTCTCACCTTCCTCCACCTCACTCTCCTCTTTTTCCTTTCTCACTCTTCGCCTCCTCCCTCAATTGATGGTGATGCTCTCAACTTCGCCGGCTCGCATTGCTCCCTCAACATTCTCTCTCCGTCTTCTACCTTCGGTCTTCAACCAGGAAGACGAATTTCAAGCACAATCCAACGCTAACCCGCCTCCTTTTTCCTCCGCCTCACTCCAACGCTACCAATGCAGTGCGAGCGGCGCCTCACTCTTCATCTTCTTCATTCAGCTATTTTTCATTCTTCGTCTTCCTTCATTCGCCTTTCTCACTCTTGTTTTCCGCCGCTCAATCACACCTCTCTGTTGTTCAGGACCATGTCAATTTCACTCTTCAGGTAAATCCTCATCCAATTTATCCATCAATTTATAGAAAATTGTTTAATTTCTCATTAATTTGATTGATTGATTTTTCAGCGAGCCTACTTCAAATGTGCGTATGAATTCTTTGATAGGAGGCGAAAGCAGGGAGATATAAGCATGTGTGTTGAGAATTGTAGTGTTTCCGTTCTCCAAGCTCAGAATCTTGTCGAAAATGAAATGCCAAGTTTCAGGTACTCTCCTATACTTTAAATTAAATACCCTTATCCTGATTTTGTTAAGGCATCAACATTATTTATGATTATTGATCGTCTTTTTTCCTTTCAAAGATGCCTATTTTTTCAGATTGAAACTTTTATTTGTGATTTTGTTTTTCCCCCTTGCTGACTTACTAGAAGGTTCAGTTTCTGCATCTCATGTGCTTTTTGTATGACTGAGCTTTATGCATTATGCTGCCAGATTTGATTGTAGGGATTACAAACAATGAAGCTCATGCTTGTTTGTCATTGAAAATTTGAAGTTTTCTCTGCAAATTTGGAGTTCGGACTGGTTTGGACCGCGGTCTAGACCACGATTTGGACCGCGGTTTGAACAGTTTAATGAAACCACGGTTTGAGACCGAACCGAACCAACCCACAGAACCAAACCGAGGTGGTTTGGTTCGGTTTAAAATTTTCCATGGTTCGGTTTGGTTTGGGATTTCTCCAAACCAAGTACTAGCGGTTTGGTCTCTAAATTTGTCCAAACCGAACCAAACCGAACCATTTACACCCCTAATATAGATCATTCCAAACGCATAAAAAAAAGGAGTTGCGCCATCGTTTGTTAGAGCACGAAAATATATAGATCGTAGTAGCAATTTCACTTCACCATTAAGGTTAAGCGTGCACAATTGGACTATATTGTTTGAACTGAAAATCAGTCCAAAACAGTATGATTCGTTAAATATTTAACTGAAATACGTGAATCCTGTTAATTTCTGACAGTTCCGTTAAGTTTCTGACAGAAGTGGCATTTCTGCAAACTTTCTGACGAAAACTGGCGGTTACTCGTTAAATTTCTAATAGATTCTGACAGTTACATTTGAATTTCTAACAAAAAGTCATGTCTTTTCGATAAATCTAACATATATACATGTCTTTTCGCTATCTATTTTCTAACGGAAGAATAACAAAGTTAGGTTTTAGGATTTAAAAGTGATAATATGTTAACCAAACATATTAATCTCTTGATCCAACACATCTATCACATAATTTGGTGTCTGTTGAAATCAAAAATGTCTTTTTTTTTTTTTATCAATTAAACTCTTCAACTTACAACACCAAGTAGCATACTTCAAACATTAATTTCTCATTCATTCAAAATTGGTTTCGAGAAAATAAATACTCCCTCCGTCCCACCAAAACTGATGCCAAATTTCTGGGCACTCGGATTAAGGAAAAGTAAGAGAGAGAAAAAGTGAAAGAAAATGTTGTGAGTATGAAGAATTAAATAGGAGAGAGAATGAGTGGGAGGAATAGTTAGGAGAGAGAATGTTGTGAGTGTAAAAGTGAAATAGGAGAGAAAATGAGTGAGATAAATAGTAAAGATTTCCTTCTATTTTGGGAAGTATCAGTTTGGCTGGGAAGGACCAAAAAGGAAATAAGTATCAATTTGGGTGGGACGGAGGGAGTATATCATTTTAATCTACTTAAAATGTAGATTACAACTTATTTTTACTTACTAAAAATAAAACTACATGAAATTTTTGGTCAAAAATTGATCAAACACCAATTTTTCAAAATCAAATTTCCAACATATTCTCTATCTCACATTTTCTCCCCTGTCTCATTTTTTATACTCACAATACTTATTTCACTATATAATTATCTTAATTCCTGTATAAATCAATTTTGTATTGTTGGAATGAGACGACGGAATATACTGTAAGATTCACCCTATCCTTTGATTGCAACGGAATATACTGCAAGATTCACCCAATCCTTTGATTGCAAAGTAATAAGAGATGGATAGCACTATAGCAATGGTTGTTTGGCATCCCAACCCAGCTACACTTTAGTCACTTAGATCTTTTCCCTTACTAACATCTTATTCATTTGGAAATGCTCCACTGACAAGTGACAATTGACATAATTCCCACGTTTTATTAGAGTGTGAACTTCTTCCCTAGTTGATAATAAAAAATTTGCCCCAATAAATAATAAAAATCCCTCCAAGTCCTACAAATTAATGTACTAAACACTTTGGCAGGAGAACTATTCGGATAGGAAGATTCAACTATTGCTCTTATCTTTTCGCCATCCATATAAAGGTTCCTGAACGGTATAAACCGAGCTACGAACATGGGCTTGCTCGAACTTGGGCCCAGCTATATTGAGCAGTGGATATTGTCTAATTATGAAGTATTAGGGCCGAGTAAGATCTTCCTCGTATGCCGAGGAACATTTATCTCGGCCTTATGTCATCATTCTTGGGCCGTCATGTCGGAGTTACCGAGGAGAGAAAAGTTATTTGCTCGGCATATATCCAAGTGACGAGGAAAGAAAATCATTCTCCCCGGCATGTATCCGCGTCAGCCATTTACCAAATGACGAGGAAGCAAAATCACTTTCCTCGGCCTATCTGCCAAGGGCCGAGGAAAATCATTTGCCTTCCTCGGCGTTCCGGCTAGCAGTTACAATCCTTATTCAACAAGGATTATACAGCCTTGATCCAATCAGGATTATACTTATCAACATCAATTCAAGTCAAACAATGACTCCTAAACAGATATAATTCTTTGGGGATTATATCTTATCTCTTTACAAGTTCATTCCAACATGGATTCTATCAATCCATTCCTATAAATACAAGCCCCATGGCTCATTATTAGGTACGTTACTTTTTACATTGGAGAAACTCTGTCCATTTAATTTCTCTAATATCAACCGTGAACTTACTCTCACGCCGGAGGGCCTTTAGCCGGATCCGCCCCGGCTTAGTTTACGTGTTTTCTCTTATTTTCAGGCCTTGCAATCGCCGGAGCATTCAACGCTTGGATTTGGGCTGTTTTGACGATTTTGGCATCATCAATTGGTTCCATTGCCGGGAACTCGATTCAAACACCCTTTGTTTGGCCTGGAAAATCTCGCCTGAGAAGCTATTTTCCGTTGGATTTGTTCTTGATCGGAATCGGAAATTTTTGCTCCGATAGGCTCTGTTCTTGATTCGGTCGGAATTTGTAAACTCCCACCTGAATCGCATTAATTCGGCCGGAAACTGCTAGTTCACGTCTGAAGCGAAATTTGTGGCTTGAATTTTTGTGTTGGAAGAATTACAATTGGCTGTTTGTTTGTGGTCAAAATTTACCCTAAATTTAGCCATAAATTCGGTTCTGCTGAAATTGTGATTTTTGGAAAATTTCGCATTTAATAATCTGTTTGTGATTCATAATGGACGGACAATTCACAAGTGTTACAGCTGAGGATCCCACCCAAGTGAATGGGGGAAACACTGGAGCCGAGGAGCCACTGCCTCCTCCTCCTCCTCTACCTCAGACCGATGCCATTCCTCCCCTTGCCATGACTCTTCGTTCCATGGGACAGGCAAATGCCGAGGGAGAGGGCAATGACCTTCCTCGTCCTACTCGTGCTCGTGGGAAGCAAGCAGGAAGGAAGAAAACAAAGAATGCCGACGCCTTGGTCGACGGGAGGATCTCAACCCGTTGACCGACGCTCTTTGTTACACAAACAAATGGAGACTTTGCAAAGGATGTATGAAACACAAGTTGCTCTTTTGCAAATGGACCCGAGATCATTCCATGGCTCCATTCATCGTACCATCAATGGGCCCACCTTTGAGAAAGGAACAGGGAGAGCATCGGGCTCCTCCCCGAAGACCGCCGAACTACCAATGCCAGCTCCCTGTGGATTCTCCTCGTCCTCGGCATAACAAGTAGCGTAAGGATCCTGTGGTCGACCTGAGAAGCCAAATAACTCCTAGGGAAGAGGAAGTGAACTCCAAGGACCTAAGGACAAGACTCAGCTTGAATAGGCGCCTATCCCCTGCTCGCCTCATCATGACACCTAGGCGTCCCACCTCTCCTCGAGCTCGTCGGCCAGATTCTCCTCGTCCTCGTCGTTCAGATTCTCATCGTCCTCGTCGACCGGACTCTCCTCGTCCTCGGCATCGAGAATTTGCTAGGCCAAGGACCCCAGATCCCTACAGGATGATACTTGGCGCACAAGACCTGAAACCAAGACGTGATAAGGCCCCCTCCAGACGTGATGGCCACCGACATGAAGCGGAGCATAGTAGGGTGAATGATCGCCCCAAAGACAAGGAAGCAAAATCACTTTCCTCGGCCTATCTGCCAAGGGCCGAGGAAAATCATTTGCCTTCCTCGGCGTTCCGGCTAGCAGTTACAATCCTTATTCAACAAGGATTATACAGCCTTGATCCAATCAGGATTATACTTATCAACATCAATTCAAGTCAAACAATGACTCCTAAACAGATATAATTCTTTGGGGATTATATCTTATCTCTTTACAAGTTCATTCCAACATGGATTCTATCAATCCATTCCTATAAATACAAGCCCCATGGCTCATTATTAGGTACGTTACTTTTTACATTGGAGAAACTCTGTCCATTTAATTTCTCTAATATCAACCGTGAACTTACTCTCACGCCGGAGGGCCTTTAGCCGGATCCGCCCCGGCTTAGTTTACGTGTTTTCTCTTATTTTCAGGCCTTGCAATCGCCGAAGCATTCAACGCTTGGATTTGGGCTGTTTTGACGATTTTGGCATCATCAGTTCCTATTTCATTCAAATCATTAAACTGAGATGACTTCCTCTGAATTGAGATGACTTCTCCGAACGGAGATGGTTTCAACGACTGAAATTTAATCCTGACTGAAATTTGATCATAAAATAATAAAATATTAGTTGATTTGTTGGAGTTGGAGTAGCTTAGAAGTTGAGAGAACGGCCAAGATTCAGTTTGACAGTATTTAGGCTCCGTTTGTTTTGGGGAAAATGACTTTCGAAAAATGATTTCCTGAAAAATATTTTTCGGAAAAGGAAAAGGTTTTCCGAAAAAATGATGATGTTTTCCGGAAAATGACTTCCGGAAAAGAAAATTTATTTCCGGAAAAATGAAGATGTTTTTCGTAAAATTATTATTATTATTATTATTATAATGTTATTATTTTATTATTATTATTATTATTATTATTATTATTATTATTATTATTATTATTATTATTATTATTATGCATCCACTTTTTTTACACCATTTTTCGAAAAATAACTTCCTTAGAATTAGAAAGGGCGGAAAAGTGTTTTTCGAAAAACATTTTCTCCATTTTCCGGAAAACAACCAAATACCGAAAAATGGGGAAAACGTTTTCCCAAAAACTGCCAAACACCGAAAAATGGGAAAAACGTTTTCCAGAAAACTACCAAACACCGGAAAATGGGAAAAACGTTTTCCCCGAAACAAACGGAGCCTTACCCCAAATTTAGAAAAATGGCTATTTACCATTTTGGCCAACTTAATAATCCAATAACAACCAATCAATCGTCGGTCCAGCTAGATTCTTATGTGTACCGCGCAGCAGCTGATTAAATCTCTATTTCGCTCGCCGGTTCTAAGTCTCCGCCTTTCGCCGGGCTTTCGTTGTAATGCACTAATGCTCCTCTTTCTTTCGCTTCTAATCAACTACCGACATATCTGACCCCAACTTGCTTGAAAATTCAACTCTCTCTCTCTCTCTCTCTCTCACACACACACACACACACACACTTCGAATTTTTTGCAGCGTCGCTATCTCAACTCGTAGCTCACTTGATTGAAGTTGTGATCGTACTTCCTCTGCGCAAACGTTCGGCGGCGGCGACGACGACCGGGCAGCTTTTGAATTTCCGGAACTAGTTTGTAGCTCCGGCTCCGGTTCTGTGTCGAAATGATTTCGGACCACCGCTGAATTTCAATAAAACTCATGTCATTGACCCGGTTTCAAATTCGTGCGAAATAGGAATGATGCAGTCTGGTACGACAAATAAAAATTGCGTTGATGTTTTGTGAATGCTAGTTTAATTTTTTGGTGAATATGCTTTGGTTAGTTTTTGTATGCTGTTTTCTGCTTATGATTTTGCTGAGTTGCTGTATAGTTTTGGCTTAATTGAAGATACTGTGTACTGTTTAGTGTGTGATTTTAATTGGATTTATTACTAGCTGGGCTTCGATCGCATTTTTGGATAATGAACTAGCAGGGTTGACATTTTGATAGAGGAAATTATCTTAATTCGCTAAAATATTCATTGTCTCGATATGCTTATGTTATTTGTCACATGGGCTTGTCCATGGAGGCATGGACCACACACATAGTGGAATCTCTTGCACCAGTTTGCCCCCTTTATCTAAAGGTTAGATGGCAGAGTATTTTTGTGCTCGTAATTTCAAGTAGGCTACAACTAGAGATGAGATGTATAGATAGGTTAATAAAAAATAGATTTGAAAAAGAGTAGAAGGATTACATGTAAGTATGAAGTACAATATTAGGCTTTGCGTGATGACGTTGGAATGACAGAAGTTATTTGTTAGGCATTTTTTACATTGGCCGTATCACCTTGTTCTTCTCTCTGCACTTGTACTCGTTTTTTGTGTATGTATGATAGTCGGTGTGGATGTAATGACTTGCATGTTAGTTGGAGCACAAACACTTGGCAGAATTTTGTTACGAGTTTCTATTCACAAGTACCATCCAAGTTTGTAGAGTGCATTGTTCTGCTTATGAAAGCTACTATAGTTGCATTTTCAGATACTCTGATAGTACTTAATGAGGATAGAAGCATCGACTGCAACTATTTGCATGCTTTGAAATGAGTGCTTTTTGTTTGTGTGAATGTGTCTTGCTCTTCATTCTCTCCCGCTCTCTCTCTCTCTCTCTCTTTCTCTCTCTGGCATGGGGTTGGGCCATTTTTTCTGTTAGGATTCAGGAAACTCTTTTTCATGAATATTTTGTTGTAACTTTCTTAAACCTTCTCTGCAACTAGAACGCTCTGAGCATACTTTGATTGGACTTTAAATTGGCCTTCCTTTCGAACTGCAATAAGTTCGTTCAATATTCCTTTGAAAACTAGAGCTGCGACAATTGATAATGATTAATTATGAACTTGTGAGCTATTCCAGGATATAACATCATTGATCTGGTGCAAGAAGCTCAAGCCCGGTGGTTAAAGCCGGCAGAGGTACTATTTATATTGCAAAATCACGAGGATGATCAGATTACGCCCGAGCCCCCTCAAAAGCCAGCTAGTAATATTCTATTTTTTAAAATTTAGTGCTCATTCTGTTGAAACACATTCTTCAAGTATATTTTCTGCCTCTTGCTTTTTATCTTACTCAGTGGATGTGCAATAGGTGGATCATTGTTTCTTTTCAACAAGAGGGTCCTTAAATTTTTTCGTAAAGATGGTCATAGTTGGCGTCGTAAGAAGGATGGAAGAACTGTTGGTGAAGCACATGAGCGCCTTAAGGTTTTTCCATTTTCACTATACACAGTGTTATTTTTTACTTTTCAGGATTTAGAGCGAATGACTCTTCACTTTGTCATTCCAAGAACCAGACCAATGTAATGGTTGATAATTTTGTTTCACTCAAAGTTTATTACATTGATAATATCATTGTATTACCTCGCGAAAGGGTGTATACTTCTCTTTTCAGAATATTTTATGCTTAGATAATTGTATCATCATCATCAAAGGGTTGATTCTTCTCTATAGACTATATATTAGTTTGTAAGATTCACAAACTCAGTCTCTGGTGTGGCATTTGGCACTTGCTTTTGGTTGCTGTGTATAAATTCTTAAGGGGCACTCCTTCGGTATAACTATGGTACTTCTGTCTCTTCTATTAAATTATGGTCTAGAAGATAAAGGAAAATATCATGTAACATATCTTTAAGTGCTTCTTCTCCACTGCACTTTCCTCCCCTTATTCTAGTTTAAATATTGAAGGCCAATAAGGCAGTCAACTGAATGAGATTACAAGGAAAATTAGACCAAATGACTTGAGCTTTCCATATTTTTGTATAATGAAGAATGTGACAATTTTATTGACATTAATGTAATTATTTTTGAATGATGAATGACATTTACTGGGTATTTTCTGTCTGTCTAGGTTGGAAATGTTGAAGCTTTAAATTGCTATTATGCACACGGGGAGCAAAATCCAAATTTTCAGAGACGTAGTTATTGGATGTTGGATCCGTGAGTATGCCTAAAATCTTTATTGCTTCTTAAATAAATTAAGTGCTTCTTGTTTAAGGTACTGAGCTGACAGATTTGTCCAAGTAAACATGACAAATCAATGGGGGGCAAAAAGTGATTGAAAAAATTTCCTAATGCTCTCTGGTTCTGTTCAATGTTCAGTTAGTAGCTGCTTTATGTACAGAACAATGTTTGTTGTTATTTGAAATCAATAGACATTAATCTTTTTCTGTCTACGTCCATTGTCCTTACCATGCTAATTTATCCATGAAAACATTTGTTTGGGCAGGGGACACGACCACATTGTTCTCGTTCACTACAGAGACATAAGCATAGTGAGTTTCTTACGACCTTATTTTTGGATGACTAGAACTTGTGGAAATAAATTCGTACTGAAACCTCTTTACATCATTTCTCACTGTGGAATTAGCTTTCACTTATCTGATTCATTTAGTTTGGCATTTATTTGCTTTCAGAAAACATAATGAGCCATTTAAGATTATTAGATGGAAGTGGCTCCGCACCTGTCCCATTGAGGGGTTAACTGTTATACTTGAACCCTGCCATAACCTTGACAAATCTGTAATTTTATGCCTACATAAGTATTGAGTCAATTTACCATAAGGCCTGGCTCATGTGGCTAACAACTTCTTGCATTGGAGGTTGGGAGAGTCATACCAGATTCTGGTTAGTTGTGGCCGTGCGGGTAAGGACGGGTTGGGAAAGGGGGTAGGCTACTTCTTGTGTAACCTATCATTGCTTCCTAGTATATGTGTACAAAACAAAAGAGTGCAGTCAATTACATGACCATTAGCCGACCCCAAATTATTTTGGGACTAAGGCTTTGTTGTTGTTGTTGTTGTGGTGAATACATAAATAGTTGTTGGAACGAAGTTCCTGATTTCCATGTTTCTCCGCTTTGGCTTTGGTGAATTTGTGAGGCTTAGCTTGAAATTGAGTAGACTTCCATTCATTGTTTTTCTGCTTATGAATATACACTTCATTTATACTTGAATCATCCTTAGTTCATATATATAACTGTTGTAACTGCAAGTAAAGACAGTAGTTTTCTTTATTTGGTTACTTTGTAGAGATGTTTGAGCATTCATATGCAGGGAAGGCACGATGCAGGATCTTTGCCAATGCTGTCACCAGAATATTCTACTTTGGTTCAGAGTCCCAGCTCCAACACTACTCAGCTTCCTGCATCCACTGCTGTTGTTTGTAAACTTGTGGAATCTGAATCTTATGAAAGTACATCTAGTCCATATTCCGTAGAGGTTAGTTCTGATGTAGTCATCAAGGGTAATGGGACAAGCAGCTTTGATGGAACTGAAAGAACTGTGAAGGCTGATGGTTCACCTGAGATTGAAATTAATCAGGCACTGCGGAGGCTTGAAGAACAATTGAGTTTGAACGATGAAAACTCGAATGATTATGCTACTTTTTACAGAGAGAACGAGAATTCATTTGATTTAGATTATGATTTACCTGAGCCGAGTTACAGAACTAATGAGATGCTTGGTGGCTCAAACAATCATGTGACACACCAATATTCAGGTTTGTGTCTTATTTTGGCTCTCAGAATTGTCAAATGTACATTTAGCGCTCCTGCTATTTCAATATAGGAATTTAAACATGATCCTCCTAGTCACGTGGTTTGGTCAGTTGATTATATCAACTATTGTCGTATTATCTTGTGCTGGCTGATTAATGCTTCATTGAGTATTTGGCAAATAACTACAGGGTGCCACGTTTAGTTCTCATTTACTCGTATTAATGGATAGTCTCACACTGCCAGGAAGCTAGATAGGTAGATAATATCTAGATACCACTCCCGCGAGCGATTAAAAATTAAGACCAGTGTTTAGATGAAGGCATGTTTTTCTAGGTTGAGCTTGTTATACATGCACAAGGGCTGAGAACCACACTTTTCTACTTGACCTCTGCCATCTATCAGGCATTATCATCATACAGAGTTTATGACTTGCATTTCTGGATTATCAGTAGATTGATGTTTGGGGCTTGTTCTTAAGTTGAAGAGCAGCTAATTATCTAGGTTGAAGGTGCCATTATTTGCTTTCATTTATAATGAGAATATACTATTATAGTATTATGGGACTAATAAGATTTAAGATTGACCTGTAGTCACTTATTTGTTTATTTAATTATTGGCTCTCAATCCACATTTCTTGTAGGCCTCTTACTTTAGTAAATCGAAACTTCTAGCATAATAAAACTCATTCTCTCAAAACTTCAAGAATAAGTATTGGATCAGAATAAGTAGTATATAGCCTTGAATTCGGCATGTAAGTGGTGATAGTTGTTACAGTGTTTTGGGGCCTGGGATGTGTGTGTCTGGTGGAAGGGATCAAAACAGCTAACCATGTAACAAGCCCGTAGCTGAGTATCTTCAGTGGTTTTGTTATAATTCCTGGAAAAAGATGGGCCTGATATTTCAGCTCTTGAAGTTCTCTAGGCACTATAGATGAGTAATAGAAATCTGCACTTGCTTTCCCTTGAGATGTGGATATAGGATATATTTGATGAGAAATTTGTAATTGTTTTTCAATTTTACACTTCTATGGTGGCTTGGCTATGCATGGAGGGATAAGGGATTCCAGATTGATCACACGCAAAGAGAGTATTTGTATTCTGATTGTTCAATTCTGAGAGAAAGTTTGTGTAACGAACAGAACATGAAATGGTTAGAGAAGAACCAAGCATCTATGCACTTAAACTATGTCATACATAGCTTTTTGCGTCTCGTGGGTATGAAGTTATTACTTCACTCCTTATTGGGATTTACTTGGCTTTTTGAGTGTGTTCTTGCTGCCTGGAGAGGAAACTTCCTCATCTTGTATGCAGTAATCATCTGGTGCATTGTTAACTGTTCCGTAGATGTTGAGCGCTTCCTTGACAATCTTTCACACGAGCCTGTCTATCTTGTATGCAGTAATTCCCGTTCAGCTGTTTTACTAGTTGTGTCTATTTCAAAGGAGATTAAAGTAACTAGAAACTAATGAGAACTCTTTGTAGGTGAAAACAAAGAAATGCATCAGTACGACCACCAGTTGGATAACGTATTTACGACTGCAAGAAATGAAAGTGTAAATTGGAATGATATACTAAACTATGACGAGACCTCACAAAGTGTTGTGTCACAAGAGAAATTTGCTTACATGTCAGATGGAATTGTAAGTTTATTTGGATTCTCCCTGTCACGTTAGTATCTTTCAATGGACAAATAACGTATTCTGGCATTAAATGTTTACTGGTGAAAGTGGATACACATATTTCTGTAACATGGTTCTGTGCTGGTTCCAGAATAAGCTCCAAGTTGAATATTCATACCTGCTAACCAACAATTATCATCTCAAAATCACTTCATTTATGTGTTATCATCAATTATAGTATTTTTTTTCCTTGATACAGGGAGCGGTTATACCTCTATCAAGGAGGCAGCCAGTAGAAGAGCAAGTGAAGTACCATTCTGTAAATATTGGTCCAAATAATGTCTGTAAGTGTGACTTTTCTCTACCAGCTATATATATGAATATGTAGATTTCAATCAACTTCTAAATGTATGACGTCTTTGTCAAACTTCTAGTTTCGACGCAGCTGCCTCAAGAACTTGAAGAATTTAAATTTCCTGCATATTCTTTCGCAATTAATACTTATGGATTCAATCCAGATTATTATCCAACATTGTATGACCGAGGCCGGATAGAAATTCCACTTGGAGCTGATTCAAGATTGACAATCGCACAAGAGCAGAAATTTACAATTCGTGAAATATCCCCAGAATGGGGTTATGCCTCTGAGGCTACAAAGGTACTTTATGTAATTCCATATTAAGAACTCCTTTTACTAAAAATGGTTTTCAATTCTGTATGTTGGCATATCATATATAGATGAATGTAAACTTGCATCTGATTTCGATCTGTAAAATATTATACTCCCTCCGTCCCAGCCCAATTGAGACTTATTTCCTTTTTGGTCCGTTCCAGCCCAATTGAGACTGCCCAAAATGGAAGGGAATCTTTACTATTTTTCCCACTCATTCTCTCTCCTATTTTACTTTTACACTCACAACACCAATCAAATCACTATTCCTTCCACTCATTCTCTCTCCTATTTAATTTTTCATACTCAACATTTTCTTCCACTTTTTCTCTCTCTTACTTTTCCTTAATCTGTGTGCCCAAAAATTTGGTCTCAATTGGGCTGGGACGGAGGGAGTATTTGCTGGTTGTCATTAGTGGGAGTGATAACTTACTGTTTTTAGCATCTTAGCAGAGATATGATATTTAGATGGTGTTATATGAACCAGTTAATCAGTGTACATCCTAAGATGCTTTAGATCTCTCACACTTTCTATTTAGATGATTTCTTACCTTTGAAACTATTATCTGCATGGCTAGATCATCTTTCTTCTTATGATGTTTAGAGTTATTCTGCTTTCCAGAGGATATCTGGTTAAAATCATTTCACTAACTACGTACTCTCAAAATATCCCCTTACTTTTGTGAGTATGTTGGAATACTATCCAGGATCAACTTTACATTAATGTAGTATCGGAGGTCCTGATCGCTAAGCTTTCTTAAAACAGTATTTTGTTTCATTCTCAGAAATCTCAAAATATGTTGCAGCTTTTGGATCACTTTTTGTGTGGTAATTTTTTAAAGATGATTTGCAAAATGACATCTACACGCATACTACCTCTTTTCCTGAAACTCCACACTTTTTTTCAGTGAAGGTAGCATAAATGTTTAGGTTCACAACATTACATGGACAAAATTACATTATTTAATCAGTTCTTTTTTTTTTGGTTTTTTTTTTTATTTTAAGGGTGGTTTTCAGTTTTCACAAATATTGAAATAAATATTATGTAAACCGATGTAGGAATATCTCAAGGTAACCGTCATTTTCGATAATGCCGTACATCCAATTATTAAAATCGAAAAGCCCGCGTTTTGATGTTTATGGCTGGAACTCCTTGTCAAGGGGCGTCCTTACAGCTTAGAAAACTTGACAAAAGCTATCTTTGCAAAGGAAGGTAGAAGTCTTCTACATATGATAATGTGCATTTTCCTTGATGCAGGTTATTCTTATTGGATCTTTTCACTGTGATCCATCCAGTTCTACATGGGCTTGCATGTTTGGGGACATTGAAGTTCCTGTTGAGATCATTCAAGAAGGCGTCCTCTGTTGCCAGGCTCCTCCTCGCTTACCTGGAAAAGTTAACCTTTGTATCACGTCTGGCAATCGGGAGTCCTGCAGTGAAGTCAGGGAATTCGAATACCGTGTTAAGCCAAACAGTCCTGAGAAAGCAGGAGGTAGCAGTAAAGATGAACTTTTGTTACTTGTCAGATTTGTTCAGATGCTACTCTCTGGTCCGTTGACACAGACAGGAGAAAGTACCGAATTAGGAATTGATTTTTCGAAGAATTTCAAATCTGGAGAAGATTCTTGGAGCCAAGTCATTGAGGCGCTACTCTTTGGCTCTTTGACAGCTTCTAATACAATATATTGGCTCCTAGAAGAACTTTTGAAAGACAAGGTGCAACAGTGGCTTTCTTCACGATCACATGACCGGAAAGACTCGCCATGCTCCTCTCTGTCCAAAAGAGACCAAGGACTAATACACATGGTTTCTGGATTGGGTTTTGGGTGGGCCTTAACCCCAATTCTTAAATCTGGAGTCAGCGTGAATTTCCGTGACATTAATGGGTGGACTGCCCTTCACTGGGCCGCGCGTTTTGGAAGGTATTTCAAAGTCTGGTTAGTCGCCTTGTCGAATATTTTATTTTCTTCGGTTTTTAGTAACTTTAGTTTTTTCTCTGGGCTACTCGTTATTTGGGACAGTAATGTTTCTGCACTGAGGCACATATAGTCAAGAGTAAGCTAGTGTGGTATACATGTAAGTTGAATAGAAAACAAGCAGGGATTTCAGTATCAAATAGAACTAGTTTGCATTCTGAACTAGAAGATGGGTGATGAAGTTTTGCTAACCAAAGAGCTGTTTATAAGGAAAGTAGTAACTAAAGGCATCAGCTTTTGTAATAGTTGCCATGATACTTCTCAACTGAGAATTGAAAGGTGTATCCCCCTTTCTTAATGCTGTGTAAACTTCTCAAGATATTGCCTTTATTTCATTATCTGCTTTAACCATACTTTTAATTCAGGTGGGGTGATAAGAGCCATCATTTTTTTGGGGGTGGGGGTGGGGGGGGGGTAATTCTTGTTCATGCTTTACTCAGCTTCTTCGTGTTGTCAAATTGGCACTGCTTCTTATTAGTGCTTATGCTTATCCTTTCAAGTTTTATCCAAGAGCTGCAAGTTTCTAATAGTTCAATACAACTTTTGAGTCATACGGAGTATGAAATATTAAAAATAAAAATGAAGCATAAATAATACTCCCTCCGTCCCACCAATTGCTTCACCATTTTCCTTGGGCACGGGAATTATGGTAATGGGAGGGAAAAAAAATGTTGTGAGTGTAATTTGAAAATAGGAGAGAGAATTAGTGGAGGGAATAATAAATTATAATGGTGTTGTGAGTATTAAAATAATGTAGGAGAGAGAATGAGTGGAGGAAATAATAATATTTTATGTCCAAAAAAGGAAAGGTGAAGCTTCTAACGGGACGCCCTTTTGGGTAATTGGTGAAGCTTTTATTGGGACGGAGGGAGTATTTGTTTTTTTTTTCGGTACATAAAAAAAACAAAACAAAGTTATTTATAATAGACTTTGTTAAATAACTTTGTTAAAATAGCAAGAGAGACAAGAATGGATGTTGCATGTGGTCTTTGTTCGCCACATTGATATAATAGACTTGCAGTAAAAGCTGAGCAACTTAGGTTTCCTTGTATGATGTAGGAATATAGATCTGTGTTGTTTATTCAAGTAGTGGTTATAAGAGCTCAAAAGCTTGAATTATATCACCTGAAGTTCTTGCTCTGTAACAGGGAGAAGATGGTTGCAGAACTCCTAGCATCCGGTGCATCAGCTGGAGCGGTTACAGATCCCACCAAACAAGACCTAACTGGTAAAACGCCAGCATCAATTGCTGCCACCTTTGGACACAAGGGACTTGCAGGTTACCTTTCAGAGATGGCTCTAACTAGTCATCTTTCATCCCTGACACTAGAAGAAACCGAACTCTCCAAAAGTTCTGCTGATGTAGAAGCTGAAAAGACTGTTAATACCATCTCAGACACGAATTTTGTTACAAATGAGGACCAGCTTTCTCTTAAGGACACCTTAGCTGCTGTCAGGAATGCAACTCAGGCTGCTGCCCGTATACAATCTGCTTTTCGGGCACATTCTTTTAGGATGAGACAACAGAAGGATGCTATTGGATATGCAAGTGGAGATGAGTTTGATATTCTTGGAGGTCACCTTCAGGGGCTCTCAGCAACATCAAGGTTTGCTTTTCGCAGCCCACATGATCACGACGCAGCTTTATCCATCCAGAAGAAATATCGAGGGTGGAAAGGTCGAAAAAATTTCCTTGAATTCCGCCAGAAAGTGGTGAAGATACAGGTGTGTTGCCTTTCTCAGTATTATAAATTTTAAGGACTTAATCCATGGATTTTGTAGGATTGAAAGGACAGCCTCTCTCTCTTTCATTCCCCCCCCCCCCTCTTAAAATTTATTAAATGTAGGTGCGTTGCCTTTCCTCCACATTATGAACTATGAAGTCTGGCTTTCCCACTGGCCCGGCATACCTTATCATTCAATTTTATTGTCACCCCTTCTCTCCCCCCCCCCCCCGGGAGACGCAATTCCTGTTTCTTTGATTTGTCTCATCTCACACAAAAAACCCTACACTTTCATGCTAAGATAATAATCTGATTATTGTCTCAACAGGCTCATGTGAGAGGTCATCAGGTTAGGAAGACGCATAAGGTCATCTGTTGGGCAACGGGTGTCCTAGAGAAGGTTGTGCTGAGATGGCGCCGGAAAGGGGTTGGTTTGCGTGGATTTAAGCAAGAATCTGAAACCATTGAGGATAGTGAAGAAGAAGAAGATATTGTAAAGGTCTTCCGCAAGCAGAAAGTAGATGCGGCTGTTGATGAGGCCGTCTCAAGGGTGCTGTCTATGGTCGAGTCTCCAGATGCAAGGCAACAATATCGGCGTATGCTTGAAAGATATCGGCAAGCCAAGGTTAGTAAACATTGCATTATTGTGACCCTTCTGAATTTACCATCCAATGTCAAGTTTATGTGGGGATTCTTGCTCGCTGGACAACTTTTACTCCCTCTGTCCCATATGTTGCATTTTCCTTTTTGCGTCAGTCCCAAACAAATGTCGCATTTTTAAGGAAATAATTTTAGTGCAATTTTACCATGATACATTATGTACAAACAAGTAGAGCACATTCTCCAATAACCCTGACAAGTCAAATACGACATTTATTATGGGACGGAGGGAGTATTAGTTGGAGGACCAGGCAAAGTTCTTCTCTTACTGGGTAACAGAAGCCACTAGGTATACTTGAACCAAGACCTTGCTGAACCAGAGATCAGGGTTGTTTACTAAGCTGCGCTGGATCAAGCTGAGCTCAACGCACACTGGGTTCCAATCTGACTCTTAACATATTAGCTGATATTCTAAAGGTGCCCAGCTCCATTTAGTTCGAATGAACTCATTAATCATATCATATTCTCCCCTTTACAAAGTGAGTCATTAAAAAGTGTGTTTTTTTTTTCTAATGAAATTACTGAATTGGCCTTTTTATCCTAATTTGGATTCGGAATGATGAATTTATTATTGCCCGATATTCATTGTTGAGCCTCTATTCATCCGCTTAAGCTTTTGGATTAGTGGTAAACTTGACATGATATCACAATTCTGGTTGGACAAGGTCATGGGTTCGAATAGTCCCGTTTGCATTTGTTTACTATTGTGCATAGTTGCACGATGTGTTAACTCTCCTAGTATGGTCGGTTCAATGAACAGAGTATAGCTTGAACATAGGTTCCTTGGAGTAAGCTTGCTAGAGCTCAAAGTTGATCTACTCTTGCCTGTCTTGCTATGATGCTCGGGCTCGGGTACGAGTGTCCGAAACGGGTACGGATTCGAGTGTCGGATCCTCCAAAATTGTAAGATTTTACACCAAATTTAGTGTAAAATGGTCACACCCATACCTACACCCACACCCACACCCATGTCCTATCCTCTGGACACGGGTACTTTGGCAAAAGTGAAGAGTCTGATCATCACAGTTGTCTTGAATATGTTACCACTTTGTCTTCTTGTATGGTTGGTGGCTATCAAAGTGGCCAGTTGTGATTTACATGTTTAAGGGGTAAAATAGTGATTTGGCTTAAATAGAGTTGACAAAAGGGGGAAAGTTAGACGAAATCAAACCTTGGGGGGAGGGAGAGTGATACTTATCCAAACTTTAGGGTGTGGGCAGTGAAAGTAACCCATGTCCCATGTTTTAAGTTGTACACAGCAAAGTCCCTCCCTCTTTCAAGTAAAAATAGACAATCCATAAATTCAGATGTAATTGGTTTGTCATTATCAAACAAAATTCATGTATTAAAATTCAGAAAACTTAATAATTTCAATTCTAAATTTTCAGCTCTACATTTTTCAGAGCTTAATTTTCAATTTTACCAAACATGCCCTTAGGTTTAATCTGGGAAAACATTTTGCAGGCGGAGCGAGAATGTCTGGAGAGAAGAGCAGCAGCAGCAGCAGCAACATCCCAAGTTCAGACAATTACCTATATGGAAAATGACAACTCACACCAGCTCACATAGTAATTACCTCTTAACATCTAACTCTCTCAGTATTAGATCTTTCTCAGTTGTTCACTTTTAGATTTGGGATGTAAATTATGGGTTTCCAACTGGCAGCAAGGAAGCGGTTCATTGTTAGGTTTGACAGAAATAATTTAGTCGAAGCAGACATCCTAGATTGTGGTGTATTGTTAGAGATATTATTTCACATCGGGAATTGACAAACCTTGCCTATAATATATAAAGATCATGGGTCCACTCCCCTTATCACCAATTGGTATTAAGGTGTAACCTCAGACTTTAAGATGGTACTAGAGCATGTCCATTAACCCTTGGTGTCAAGGGGAGTGGCCAGGCAATTCCCGAGATGTGGGATAATATCTCTAACATGTATATCTATATCTAATTCCCGGGATGTGGGATAATATCTGTAACATGTATATATATATCTGGGACTTCCTAATTTGTACTATATTACTCTTGAATTGTCAACCCCTAGTCAAGTTTATTTTTAAGTTGTCTGGGGAAAGTTCAGACTGTAAACTATTTTTGCTTCCCTGAAGTTAACGTGCAGCTCATTCAACAGGGTCGTAGCCTAGTAGTCGAGCTTAGTTATGCTGCTTGCCCCACTCGAATGAATGTAGCCCACTGGCGGAGGCACACACATCAAAAGGGGGCAATCCCCCCCCCCCTTTAGTTTTAAAAATTGACAATTTTCTCCCTTGTAAATTTAGAAAATGTGATATTTTGCTACTAAACTCATAAAATTATCAATTGTGGCCCCTTTCTATTGATTTTTTTTTGTATTACATAATATGCTTGCCCTAGTTATACCAAATTTATCTTTCATCATATAATTTACCCTCTTTTCTCTAATTTCGGGCTCCGTTAACTGTCGAGCCCTCTGCTTGCCCAGCTCGTATGTAGATTAGCGGTTGAGGTTTGTTGGGCTTTTAGCTCGAAAGCGAGCTCAATTGTGGGAGGGAATCTATAACTAAATAAAGGCTTAAGTGCAAATCACTTCACCACGCTCACTTTACTCCTGTCAAAATATGCATCTGGACAGAATATGGACTACATTCATTCTCAGTTATTATTAAATACGCCCCATGCCCTTACCTTATAGCGTACAAAATAAGATGGGTCGTTTTATATTCCACGCACACGCTCTTTTCTCAATTTCTCTCTTCCCTCTCCAAGTCGATCTCTATCTCTACTCCCTCTGCGTCAAACCCACCCCTTTCCATCGACGTTGTACCTTTTTCCTTAAAAAGGTACATCTATCTCAATAAATAATCATACTACTACGCTCAACAAACCTCAACCGCTAATCTACATACGAGTTAGGCATGCAGAGTTTAGTGCCAAGTTCGACACTTAACGGAGCCCGTAATTAGAGAAAAGGGGGTAAATTATATGATGAAAGATAAATTTGGCCATTATTCTTAGAGAGACGGAGAGAGTGTTAAATAACCATACTACTACGCTCTAGTAGTTTAATGGAATCCGATGAGACTTTAGCTAAATGGCATAGACCCTTATTTTTAGCAAGGTTCTTACATTGCATTTGAAATGTTGTAGTTTGAAAAAAGAAAAAAAAACCTTAATGGAAGAAATGGGGAGCCAAGCCAGCCAGCAATTCCTCTTCCGGACTTGAGAGGACACGTGTAAGCAGAAGACACAGTAGAGGCATGATAGTCAACAAACGCTTACACAGGCCCAATCTCATTTTTGCCTAAATAATCACCAAAAAATATTCCCACAAAGCAAGAGAGAGAGGGAGGGAGAAATGGAATGGAAGGAGAAGGTAGAGTCGATAGAAGTAGCGATTAAGCAACTAATAGAGGAAAAACAACAGGAGGATAAGGACCGAAAAACCACCGGAATCTCCTCTTTAGATGACAGTTTCATCGCAGTCGTTGACGACGGCGACGGCGTCGACCGTGACGATGACCACCGCCAAATTCTCGGCAAATTGCTTTCTCAGGTGAATACAATCATGATTATCCTTATTGCTTCATTTTATTGCTTAATTACTTGCGCTTAAATCTGTATGTATATGTGTGCGTGTGTGACTACCCGAGCCCCAAGCTCGACAGCTACTACCGATCCACTAATCACCTCCTCAATGAGGTCAACCACAGCCCATCAGGCCTTCACTTCAAAAGTCAAGTGGATGATTTGACGCTTATTAATAGTAGTGCATGAGCCTTCTATATATCACACTAAATTCCCATATATTTCCGATGTGGGATAGGAGATATCACAGTGTGTGTTTCTGTGTATCAATTATGTTCTAGGGCAATGCTAGTGGGAAAAAAACCCACAAAATGAGTTGTCAGTTATTGATTGGATACTTAATTAACGAGTATTGGAACCTGCGACAACACCATTCAATCAAATGTTGCCAAATCAATTTTGTACAAAATGTTGTGAGCTCTTTTTGTAACTTTAGTACTCATCGGCAAAAGGTTAGCGTATTTCCTGCTGCAGATGAATTTTCTGTAAACTGATGCACTCTTTGTATTTTTGGTTAATGGATTTACGAATTGTGTGACATCCATATCAGTGGCGGACCTATAGCATTTTTTAAAGGGGTGCACAAATACACTATAAAACTATGTATGGAAAAATGAATGCCTAATATGAGACTCAAACCCACAACCTTCAGCTTTAAATCCTAACATCTTAACCAATAAACCACACATTATTTGATTAGGGGGTTCACTACCACCCCTTTATCTTGCCTTGTGTCCGCCCCTGATCCATATGATTGATGGGGTAATAAATGGTGAAAACTTTATCATTTGCATGTAGTATAACACACCAAGTTAGAGTGAATTGGGGAAATAACCGATAAATATGTGGGTATTACTCAATCCATCAATCCGTCTCCATGATGTCTGTCAGTGTTCCCATTACTCGTTTTTGAGATACGAAATGAATTTTTTTGTTTAAACTATAGTTAACAAGTCATGCTTATAATCATGTTATTGTGAATCCATATCTACGTAGCGTAACAAAAAGGACACTAGTTTGATCATGAATAGGGATGACTTGTTATGGGAGGAAGGTGTAAGCTATGCTCATCTAAAACTATTCATTGATGGGTATCGTGCTATAATTTATTTTCCTACTTGCAGGCTTTAAGATACTTCAAAACGAGAAAGAGGGAAGTGAAGTTGTATGTATTGCCTTTCCTAATTGTCCAATGTTGAATGCCACTGAGACAATATTGTTGCTATGTTCGAAGACTTGAATGGGCATGTTTGGTAGAATTAATGAGATTTTTTTCTTTTTTGTTTTTTTGTTTTTCATATATCATGTCATCTTCTTGAATGGGCATATTCCTTAAGGGGTCGTTTGGTAGTCCTTCTTAGCGTTCTTGATGTTTGGTAGATTAAATGTCAATCGGTGTAATAATCCTAACAACCTGGATAAGACCTCTTATCACCTCTTATCCCCTTCATATTTATCTCAAAAAAAGGGTGGTATAATTAATCTCTGGAGTAATAATCTCCTGACTATTAATACATGCTAATCCTATCAGCCTACCAAACGAGCCCTAAGTGTTAACGGTTGTTTTGAACAATAATATGTCCACTAAACCACTTTTTGGCATGAATTATCAGTTGGAGTCATTAAAAGCAGAAGGCAAACTTCAGCAGCCTGATCCATCAACCAATTCAACGTTGTCCCTTACCCCTGAAGCTGGTAAGGTGGACACGAAGACTGAGGCTGTGGGGGTTGCAGATAAGGGCACGTCTGGAATTGCAGAACAAGAAATTGTCAAAGAGCTTAGAAAGATTAAGAAGCAGAATTTTATCACCCAATGCCTTCTCTCAGCCATGATAGTCCTCACTGTTACCTGGCAATTTTCAGAAGTCAAGCTCATCTTAAAAGTTAGAGATAGAGTGAGCCATCCTTTCAAATCTGTTGGGAATATTTTCGGAGGAATGCTAAAAGGGATGAACAAGAATGAACATGATGGAGAGGAAGAACAATCATCCATTAAACCAAAGCTTATTGAACCCTCTTCATTCCCTGGTCTGAATAAGCCCTCTTCATTCCCTGGTCTGAAAATTTCAGATCTTCCTAAAGTTGAGTTGCCTGATTTCGATTCATTTGGCAATCAAAACTGAGATTGTTCATACATTTGGGTTACGATTCAAATTGATCCCACAAGACTTTGTTTTTCCCCTTTCCGCCCTCACCTTCATCCCCACAGCTCATATGAATAATTTATAAGTCCATCGAAGCAAAAAATATGAATCTATGATACGGAATGATAAGTTTTTTATCAGCAACTATATATCCTGGTGTTAGTTTGCAGATGTTGCTAATATGTTCAATTCAGGATGGGTCAACATATTTACAACCTAGAGTGATCGTGGATCGTGGAAAACACTTTAGCCAATACATCCAGCTCTACGGATCTGGGCAAAACAACTGTACAAACCATGGCAGTTGGGGTACAAGCATTTGGTGCAGTTAAGTTACTTGGTTCTTCCATATCATTTTCTCCTCTTGCACAATAAAAAAAAAAAAAAAAAAAAAATTCTAGCTTTGTTCAAGTGTATGTGCATGTGTTTGTGTATATATAAATGTATATATAAATACTTGGAATTTGGTGTAATTTGTAAGGATTGTAAATACTCCCTCCGTCCCACAATAATATGTAAACTTTCTATTTTGGGCGTCCCACAATAATATCTAACTTTCCCTAAATGGAAAGGAATCTTTACTATTCCCTCCACTCATTCTCTCTCCTACATTATTTTAATACTCACATCACCATTATAATTTACTATTCTCTCCACTCATTCTCTCTCCTATTTTATTTTCACACTCACAACACTTTCAATATAATATTTCCTCCTTAATCCCCGTGCAAAACCCAAAAGTCCGTAAATCTATGGGACGGAGGGAGTATTTCATTAATTTGCCTGGATAAACAATGCAGGGTTGAGAACTGTACAATTGTATCCTATATTCTTGCCATTAAGATCTTCTTCTTCTTCTTCTCTTGTCGCTATACCTATGGGACTGATAAATTTCAAGAAAAATCATGATAAAATGTTTCTGGAAATCAAGAACGCATGCCATTCCGCATTTTCTATGGAGCAGCTTGCATAGGTTTATGCTATAAACTTCGATAGTGAACAAGAAAGAGATAACATGAGTAAAATCTTCAAGTATCCTCACCTCTACTATTTAGCATGTAAAAGTTTTGATATACATTGTTGAGCCAAGATCTAATAGCTTAAGCTTTTAGATCAAGTGGTAACTCTAATAAGGTATCAGAGCGCAAGGTCCCGGGTTCGATTCCGCCAGCTTGCAGTAATACCCGAATTTATATGTGCAAAAAATTGCACTATGTTGGCATGCCTGAAAATGTGGCATGTTTATGATTTCTCCACTTGTGCAATCGGGTCACACGTGAGGGGGAGTGTGAAAGCTTGATATACATTGTTGAGTCACGATCTAACCACTTAAGCTTTTAAGCTTTTAGATCAAGTGGTAACTCTAATATCAGCAATCAGAAACATTGAAACAAGGTTACTCATGTTACTACAATCCCCATAATTTCATTAAAAAAAAAAAAATCCAAAAACGAAAAGGTACAGATGGTACGATATGGCACAAATGTGGTTCTTGTTTTGATTACTCTAACTGGATGGCACTAAAGAATCCATATTGACATGTATATATATTCCACACAAAAGCTTAGTCGGTCATCTTCAAGCATAGTTCAACCGGAAAATGTCATTGAGCACATAATAACCGGATTGAGGTGTTGGCATGAGATGGAACATCTGAGAGCAAAAGACAAAGACCGAGTTCAATTAATGACAGGGAAAAAGATATATAGTCAATTATAAATGCCTAATGAATAATATTATTATTCACGGTAACGAGGCGGGTTCTTCATTTCCCAAACCCGCCCCTATAGTGATCTATCATAACCCGGCCCCGCCCCACCCCGTGCTATGTGTTACCCGAGCCCGCCCCGTTTAACCCGCCCCGATAGTTATTTAAGTAATTTCTTATAAAAACACCCATAATCTAAGGACCCCCTAGTAATTTCCTATATATTCGGGCCATTTAAGTAATTTCATATAAGGCCTATGAGGGCATTTAAGTAATTTCCTATATATTCGGGGCAGGGTAAACCCGAACCCTCCAAAAACCCGTCGAGTTTTTAAATTTGCATCCCAAACCCGGCCTATTAGGAACGAGTCTTTTCGAGTTCGGGACAGGTTCGAGTTGTTTGCCATCCTTTATTATAGAGTCCAGGCTGCCACTAAAGTCACTTCATGGTTCTTGAACCTTCCAAATGTTGGGATAGAGGACCAACCGGGCTAGACTTCGGAGCAAGAAAAAGGGAAGAAAATCGTCGGAGGGATTTCTGGACTGGAGGGCGGACGCGCTAGGAGAAGGGCGACCGCGCTGAAGGTTGGTTCGCGATGAGGAATTCTCTGGAGGTTAGGGCGGCCGCGCTCGTGATGGTGCGCGACCGCGCTGGAGGAATAATCATGGGCGTTGAAATCTCTGGACATTAGCGCGGACGCGCTTGCCTGCAGGGCGACCGCGCTGGAAGCATTTCTGGGGCCGTTTTTCTTAGGCCATCTAGGGTTTGGTTGTATCCTAGGGCTCATATATAAGCAATGTTCCGCCCCCTTTCTCATTGTAACACAAAATTTACATATTATAGTGCAAGATCCTGGCTTGGTAGTGCCCCCAGACGTAGCCAATCAAATTGGTGAACTGGGTTAACAATTTCTTGTGTCTTTTCTGTGCTTTTGATTTCTTGTGCTTTGTTTGTGTGCTCTAATCGTTCTTGTGATTTGCTTGGGTAGTGGAGGGCCATATTCACAACAACTGGTATCAGAGCTCTTGGTTTCAAGATCAAGGGAGTTGTTCCAAGCAATCAAGAATGGGCAAGGACAAACAGGGCGGTTGAGAAATTCGATGGGTCGACTACGGATATTGGAGGATGCGAGATTGAGGATCTTTTGTACAACAAAGACCTCTATAAGCCTACGAAGGGTGTCAAACGGAAGAAGAAGATCGGGAAGAATGGGAACTCATGGATCGAGAAAGCCACAGGGGTGGTCGGATCTACTTTTTCAAAGTGGATTGCAAAGACTACGAAGGCGACAACCACCAAGGAGCTATTGGATTATCTTCTTGAGAGATTTGAAACTCCATCTGCTGCAAATAAGGTTGATTTGATACGCAAGATAGGTAGTCTCAAGATGCGAGGGAGGATCCTTGGCTAAACACATCGATGAGTTTATGGATGTTATAGACTCATTGGCTGCGGTGGAGATCAAGTTCGATGATGAGGTTAAATGCGTGTTTGTTGCTAGCTTCTTTACCGGCAAGTTGGAGCGGAACGGTGACGGCGATCAATGCTTCGGCGGGTAAGAAGAAATTGAAGTATGATGATGTTAAAGACTTTCTTTTGGCCGAAGAAAATCGCGTGAAGTTGGGGACATCGAGTGCTTCGGGATCGGCTTTAGCTACTACTAAGCAAGGGGAAGTCGGGTACTAGCAAACAAGGGAGAAGCCGAATCTAGGGAGAACGTGGTGAGTGGTAAGAAGGCAAAGCCGGGGAGACCAAAGACAAACCAAAGGTTGCAAAGGGATACATTCGGTGCTATTATTGTAAGGAATTGAGACACTTCTGAGAGGGATTGTCCAAATCGCGAGGACAATTCGGTGAATGTGACGGTCGAAGGTGACGATGTGCGGTTACGAGTGTTAGTAGTGCGCTAGAATCATGGGTCTTTGGATTCGGGGCATCATTCCACTCTTGCGGGCATAAGGAAGAGATGGAGAATTACACTTAGGTGATTTCGGTAAGGTCTATCGGCGGATGGCGAGCCTTTGGAAATCGGGGAAGGGGATGTCGAGAATAGGAGCATCGGACGGGAAGGTCTTACATACGAACGGGGGTCGAGGCACATTCGGGTTTGAAAAAGAACCTACTATCGGTTGGGCGGTTGGACGAAGAAGGTTACAAGGTAACATTCGGCTATGGCAGGTTATTACCAAGGAGGACTGCGAGATCGCTCGGGGTAATAAGGAGGGGACTTTGTATTTGGCGAACAACGCTAAGGATAGTATCGCGGTGGCGGCGGCCAAGGGTGATACGGATTTGTGGCCTTGTCGATTGGGTCACATGAGTGAGACGGGGATGAAGGTGCTTTGTTCAAAGGGACTACTACCGGGTTTGAAGACGGTCGACGTGGGGATCTGCGCAGATTGTATGTTTGGAAAACAGGGGAGAAATAATTTCTCGAGGACAGGTAGGGGTCTGAGGGAAGCAAAGTTAGAATTGGTTGCATGGACTTGTGGGGGCCATCTCGTGTAACGTCTGCGGGTGGTGCGTCATATTACATGACCTTTATTGATGATTCTACAAGGAAGGTCTGGGTCTATTTCTTGAAGGGGAAAGATGAAGCTTTCAAGGTATTCAAGAAGTGGAGGGCTTTGGTAGAGAATCAGACAGGACTTAAGCTTAAGTGCTTGAGATCAGACAATGGTGGGGAGTATGAGCTCGGGGAGTTTAGGGAATATTGTGTTGCGAATGGTATTCGTATGGAGAAGACTCCAAAGCGGACACCACAACTCAACGGGGTAGCAGAGAGGATGAACAAAACATTGAACGAACGGGCTAGAAGTATGAGATTGAAGTGTGGACTTCCGAAGACGTTTTGGGCATATGCAGTTGACACGGCGGTTTTCTTGATCAATCGGGGACCATCGGTACCATTGGGGAATGGAATTCCAGAGGAAGCATGGAGTGGCAAGCAGGTAAATCTGTCATTTCTTCGCATATTTGGCTGCGTTTCTTATGTTCATGTTGATTCTGCTGAGAGAACTAAATTAGATGCAAAATCTGTTAAGTGTACATTTATTGGATATGGCGGGGATGACTTCGGGTATAAGTTTTGGGATGACCAAAACCATAAAGTTATTCGTAGTCGAGATGTGGTATTGATGAACAGGTATTGTACAAGGACGAGAAAGGGGGCATCGATGACACTAGTTCGGAGCAGGAAATTGTAGAGGTGGATATTCCAAACTCGGGTGGGAGCAGAACGGTTCATGATGACCATGGTCGGGAGGTCGCTGAAAGATGAACCACGTACTCCGGAACCGGATATTCCGCTGCGTAGATCCAGCAGGTTGCGTGGATCGCCTTACAGGTATACTCCATCCAATTATTATTTGCTGTTGACAGATAATGGGGAACCGGAATGTTATGCGGAGGCTGTTCGTAGTACACTTTGTAACAAGTGGAAAGTTGCGATGGATGATGAGATGGACTCATTGAAGGCCAACAAAACTTGGGAGTTGACAGAACTACCTAAGGGGAAGAAGGCACTGCATAACAAGTGGGTTTACAGGATCAAGGAGGAAGCAGACGGTAGCAAGCGTTACAAGGCAAAGTTGGTTGTAAAAGGGTTTCAGCAAAAGTACGGTATTGACTACACCGAGGTATTCACTCCGGTTGTGAAGATGACCACTATCAGAATGGTTCTGGGGATAGTAGTGGCGGACAACTTGTTGCTTGAACAGATGGATGTGAAGACTGGCCTTTCTTCGTGGGGACTTGGAGGAAGAAATTTACATGGTACAGCCAGAGTTACTTGTCTAAGGGTAGCGAGGAGCTAGTTTGCAGATTGACTAAGAGCTTGTATGGCCTTAAACAAGCTCTGGCGGTGGTACGAGAAAGTTTGATGGGTTCATGCACGACATTGATTTTATCGAGATGTGAAGCGGATCATTGTTGCTACTTCAAGAACACGGACAATGGGTATATAATCTTCTTTGTTATATGTGGACGACATGCTAATAGCGGGCTCTAGCGATAGAGAGGTAAACGGATTGAAGACTCGGTTGTCGAGAACGGTTCGAGATGAAGGATTTGGGGGAGGCCAGAAAAATCTTGGGCATGCGGATTGACCGGGATAGGGAGTCGGGCAAGTTGGTTCTTTCACAAGCATAATATGTTGAGAAAGTCTTGGCAAGGTTTTGTATGGAAGAGGCGAAGCCAACATGAACGCCATTGGGTTTACATTTCAAGCTATCCGAGAAAGACTGCCTTTATGGGCGGAGGAGCGTGACAAGATGGAGAGAACTCCATATGCTTCGGCGGTGGGGAGTCTCATGTATGCGATGGTGTGTGTACAAGGCCGGACATTGCACATGCGGTGGGAGTAGTCGGCCGGTTATGGGCAATCCGGGAAAGCAACATTGGGAAGCGGTTAAATAGATCTGCGTTACTTGAAGAATGCTGGCTGGTAAGGCTCTATGTTTCTCAAGCGAGGAGGTGGTGTTAGCGGGTTATGTTGATGCGGACTTGGCATCAAGTGATCTTGATAAGAGGAGAAGTACTACGGGTTATGTGTTCACATTGGGTGAGTACGGCAATCTCACTGAGCTTCCAAATTGCGAAGATCGTGGCTCGATCGGCTACGAAGCGGGAATATGTAGCGATGACGAAGCAAGTAAAGAGATGGTATGGCTGCGAGAACTTCTTGGGTGAACTTGGGAAGACGCGAAGTGGTAACGTTCTCTACGGCGACGGTCGAGTGCAATACATTTGGCTAGAAATCCGGCGTTTCAATCGAGGACGAAGCACATTGAACTGAGGTTTCACTACATCAGACATCTCTTGGAGGAGAAGATCTTAAGGCTAGAGAAGATATTGAGATCGGAGAACCCGGCTGACATGTTGACAAAGGTTGTGAACCTTGAGAAATTGAAGCTGTGCAAAGCTTCAATTGGGCTTGGAGAATAGGAGAGGAGGATGGCACTACCATGATCGAGGTGAGTACTAGGAGGACACCAAGGATGAGTTGAAGAACGGATACGGGGCTTGTATACGCGGTTGATCTCTAGGTGGGAGATTGTTGGGATAGAGGACCAACCGGGCTAGACTTCGGAGCAAGAAAAAGGGAAGAAAATCGTCGGAGGGATTTACGGAATTTGGAGGGCGGATCTTATTTAGGAGAAGGGCGGCCGCGGCGAAGGTTGGTTCGCGATGAGGAATTCTCACGGAGGTTAGGGCGGCGCGCTCGTGATGGTGCGCGACCGCACTGGAGGAATAATCATGGGCGTTGAAATCTCTGGACATTAGCGCGGACGCGCTTGCCTGCAGGGCGGCCGCGCTGGAAGCGTTTCTGGGCCCGTTTTTCTTAGATCATCTAGGGTTTGGTTGTATCCTAGGATCATATATAAGCAATGTTCCGCCCCCTTTCTCATTGTAACACAAAATTTACATATTATAGTGCAAGATCACGGCAGTAAAATGCCCCAGGGCATTAGCCCGATCAAATTGGTGAACTGGGTTAACAATTTCTTGTGTCTTTTCTGTGCTTTTGATTTCTTGTGCTTTGTTTGTGTGCTCTAATCGTTCTTGTGATTTGCTTGGGTAGTGGAGGGCCATATTCACAACACCAAAAGAGTAAGAACCTACGGGTTTTCAAATTTGCATCCCAAACCCGGCCTATTAGGGACGGCTCTTTTCAGGTTCGGGGCAGGTTCGAATTTTTTGGCATTCCTTATTATAGAGTCCAGGCTGCCACTAAAGAGAACAACTCATCTACCCACTTTATTTTCCAATAAAATTAGTTGATGAAAATATTAATTGCATCCCAACCGTTACTGCTTTCCAGTGCCAACAATGATGCTAACAACAGTGCGAAAACCAGTACCCAAAATCACTCAGTTTATTGATATGCGAAAGACTAAGTACATCTAAGCATCTGGCAAGGCTCTGTCCAGCTCATAGTTATAAGGGATCCAAGGAAAATAAATTGAACAATAAACAGGAATTGTAGATTTTGACATGCGAAAATATCATACAAACTAAGAACGGCTACGGATGATAAAATAGAAGCTAAACTAAAGCATAGAGACATAAATTTCTACAAAATAACTGGCCTAAACCACTTCGTGCAGCTCAATTGATCCGTATCTTTGACTTGGGAACTACTTTCTTCCCTGCCCTTCGAAAACGAAGAAGGAGCGTTCGTGTGAATTATTTGACAATTATTCGCTCTACGATTGAATCTGTGGCAATATGAATATTCATTCAGGGAAACGTAGGAAGGAGCTTCCCAAAGGGCTTATCCATAAACCTACCGTTGGAGGTGCTCTATCTTTTCAAGACTGCTCAGAGTACAAAGATCAATGTAGTTACTATGAATAGATCAAGGAAGAATGCACTCAAAAAAACTGTAACTCACAAAGGAAATTGCAAACTCAAATGCATGGTACAAGTATCATAACCAGCATCAAGACAATCTAATATGTGCCAAATAATGCATCAAATTCACCAAAATCATAGCAATCGACAAATAAAATCAACATACAATTGAAGAACAACAGCGCCTGTAAACACAAACTTAGCTATTAATCTATTCCACCAATAAAGCATTTTCGGCAACGCAAAACCTCAAAAACCTCATATAACTCTAATCTCTATGTTCATATTGTAATCCTGTGCTCAATTGACGCCGAATTAATCCCTAACATGTGAATAATCACATAAAACACTAAAAATCTCCTAAACATATTAACAAATACTAATGTGAATCAACAACAAACAAAAGCAAGAGAGAGAATAATTACATAAACAGAATGAGAGAGATGTCTATACATACCTGGCTGAACTTAAGAGCGTGCTGTTCACCGGTGATTTGGAGGTGACCGCTAACAAAAACAAGCATGCCGCCGGCGGGACCAGAAGGCTGACAATCGACAGAACCGATTGCATGCTTACACTGCTGAAAAGGAAGGCCAACGAGCTTGGCGAGAATATTTTGTGAGCCTAGGATTTTCTGACCTTCGAAAGTAAGCATCGATGATTCCTGGTACAGACTCGCCAAATTCAAACGATCAGAATCAAAAGTCGAGTAGTAGTGGTCGACGAACATCTTTGCTACCTGGTCCGGATCCATCGTCGTCGGGAATTTTTGTCCGGCCGGTGGTTGTTTGAATTGCTTCGGTTACGAGAAGCACAGACACGCAGACTTGTGGAGATGATGAGAGAGAAATGGGAGGGAGATGAAAATTGAGCTCCTGTATTTAAAGAAGGCTGGTGAATTAAATTGATAAAGAGGCGGATATATATTGTAATCAATAAAATACTGAAAAATAATCTATAGTATAAATTAAATTCCCCCGTGAACAGTTCTATGAACAGTTCCCGAGGGGTTTTTTCCTATTTTGCTCTCATTATTTAGTATGTTTCCTATTTTGTCCTTAATTTGTGCTAAGACTTTGAATTTGGGCTAAGACTTTGGGTTTGGACTAAGAGTGAGCTTTAGGAGGGTTTACTTAAATTAATTAAGTAACTGATTTTTTTAATTTTTTTTAAAATTAAAAAAAAAAAAAAAACACACCCGTGTCCTTGGACACGGGCATATGTACTAGTTTCATATATAAAAAAAAAAAGTTACATATATAGTCATACAGTCGATGACTTAGATAAAAAAATTATTTTATTTTTCAAAATTTTGAGGTGGGCGGATTCAAGATTTTGAAATCGTGAGATGAGGTTGGTATTTAAAAAATATTATAAACAATAAAATATTGAAAAATAATTCCATATATAAAAAAAAATTACATATAATCGATAACTTAGATAAAAAAAAAAAATATTTTTTCAAAATTCTGATGAAATGAGTCGGAGTAAATAAAAACATGTCACGCGTAGCGTGTAATATAAGCTGCTTTTCCCCGAAGAGCATCTCTAAATAATTGGAATGATTTCAAATTATTTTTTTAATACTTTGGATTATATTTTAAAGAATAATAATCAATCAAGATTATGGATGACAATTAGTGATAGTGATTGTTGTATAAATTATTGTGTATTCTCTCCGCCCCATATAAAATTTCACTTTTATCATTTTAATTTCACTTTCTTAAAATAGAAAATGACAAATAATCTTTACTATTTCTCTCACGTATTATCTATCTTACTTTACTTCGTTACTAACAATATCAATCAATTTACTATTCCCTATACCTCACTTTTTACACTCAAAACATTTACACCAATTATATATTTTTTAATTCCCGTATAAAATTCATTTGTAAAATTTTATATGGGACGGAGGAAGTATATTTCAACTTTCGTTTTAAATAATTATTATGATACATCATTAATATTACTATTTAGATTTACGACACACCACTTACACATTTTCTTAATTCCCGTATAAAACTCATTTTTGAAATTTTATATGGGACGGGGAAAGCAACTTTAGTTTAAAATAATTATTACTCCTTACGTCCTAAAATGTTTGTTCCATTTGATTTTTTTGTTGAACTTTGATCACAAATTTATGAGAGATTAATCACGTTCATGAAATTCTAAAAGTTGTTGTTGATAATATTATTAATGGTGAATCAATAGAAATTTTTAGAATTTCATGAACATAATTAAATTGTCATATATTTGTGATCAAAGTTCAACAAAAAAGTCAAATGGGACAAACATTTTGGGACGGAGGGAGTATAATACATCATTAATATTACTCCCTCCGTCCCAAAATGTTTGTCTCATTCGACTTTTTTGTTAAACTTTGACCACAAATTTATGAAAGATTAATCATGTTCATGAAATTTTAAAAGTTGTTGTTGATAATATTATTAATGGTAAATCAATAGGAATTTTTAAAATTTCATGAACATAATTAAATTGTCATATATTTGTGATCAAAGTTCAATAAAAAAATCAAATAGGACAAATATTTTGGGACGGGGAAGTACTATTTAGATTTACAAATTTAAGAAGAACGTGCATAATAAAATTGATGAGCCCGGATCTACTGGACCGGGCCCGCGCTCGGTCTAGTCCAAGGAACCAGTGACGTAGCAGTTCCTAGACCGCTGTAGGGAAGACCGCGGACAAATAGGCCCTTGTGGTCAAGACCGCGTCCCTCCTCGCATCGTCCCCATCGAGGACCATGGGGACCACCTTTGAATCCGTGTCCGCATGAGTCGTACCGCATCAGCCGTGCTCGCGTCATATATCTTTGGCCGCGGGCACAACGTTGGCCGCGGAGCACATCTTGCCTTCTCGGTTAATGTCGAAGCCTTACCGAGCAAGTTAGCTTGCGCTCACGACGGGCCACTGCCCGCTCCCCATCACGCATTCATGCGGCTCGATGCAGCGCCCTCTTATTCCATTTAATGCCACTAGCCACATGCGGCTCATGTCACTTTCGGCCATGTCCCACAGACAGTCAATGTTCCCTCCACGACGGGACCAATTAGGCTGCGGACACGTGTAGGCGGTCGAAATACCAAAGTGCCCCAATTTGATCTCATTGCTTACCTCAACAAGCACTATTTGTGCATTGCTATAAATAGAAGGCCTTTACCCCGCTTGGGCAAGGTAAGTTCCATATACGATTGAGTAAGCTCTATTACTCTCTAAACCTAAACACGCACACACTCGAAGGTATTGAAAGCCTTATTACTCGGTATTCTTACTCTCGCTTTTAGGGCACGAGTTGGAGTAACATCCAACTTTGACCTTAACGGTGCTTGTTTGTGTTGTGATCTAGGTACATCAAACCAATAAATATATCCTAGCCGAGATATCCTTGAGCCGCTCGACCCCAGAAAGGCTGTGGCGTCATCGGTGGTTCCATTGCGAGAACCCGCTTTCTTTCGTTTTCTCGTTAAAAATCTTTTGTTTTCAAGGCACCTCACGTGTCTAAACAAATTCGATCTTAGAAAGGCTCTTCTTTTACATCACTAAGTTTTCCCGTTTAAAACTTTTGTTTTCGAACACACCTTGTAGTCTAAACAAGCGGCTTGTCAAAAGACACTTCTTTTCGATTATTTTCGTCTTTACGAGACATGTCTCAAATTACGAAAAATCTTTGGTCATTTGACCTAGAGGAGGAGAACCAAGCCGAACCCTCCACCATCAATAGGGAAAGGCAAACCAACTCTGTTTTCAACGAGAATGGGGGCCCATTCTCGGCCCAAATCCCGGCTCAGCGAGTTCTACAGGATTAGCAGGAAGCCCGTCTTGAAAAAGCCCAGGCCACTACTAAACAATAGCCCAAAAACTCCCAAGCTCACATAAAAAACACCACTCTAACCACCCCAGCTTTCCCCGTGGCAAATCCACGAGAAGGAAGGAAATCCTGGCCTCGAGTCCAGGCGGTCGCGGAGGCCGTGGCCATCAACGACGCGGAGATGGAAATGTTTGAAATAGAGGCCGATGGAGGGCTACGGTTCCTCGAGGGTCACAAAGATTCTCCCAGCGATCTCCCAGCTAACTCGCTTGCTAGTCAGTGTGAGAGCAAGCGGGTTGACCCGGCCCTTGGCGCGGACGGCCGGCCAAACGGAGCGTGGTGCATGTAGAGGATAGCGAGGAAATGGGGGAAGAGGCACGGTCGAGCCGCCGTGCGGAGTCCCAGCCGGACCCTTGGCTCAGGCGAGAGAAGGTCGTGACTCCACGAGCTAAGAAGCACAAGGTTGATGACGAGAACCACGAGTTTGTGGAATTTATGCGAGAAAATGTGGGAGACCCGTGAAAGGCCCGAAGTGTGGCGCACCATGGACGCCTTCGGCGATAAAATTGCGCGGGCGCACCGATCTAGAAGAAGCGAAACCCCTCGAGATGGACACCTATGACGGATCCAAAAATGCCGAGAGTCATATGGGAAGATTTGAGGGCCGGATGGCTTTATTCTCCGCGGACGAGTCGATGATGTCTAGCTTTAGGCTGCGACCTTCACAGCGAGCCACTATCTTGGATGCTAGCCCTCAAGCCCCGGTGTATCCGGTCATTCGGCCCGGTTCGAGTTCTCTTCCTCAATGCCTTTGCCGGAGCGAGTGTGCCCGTAGACGAAGCAGATCTTGTCAGGTGTCAGCGAGCGCAGCAAGCAGCCTACTGAAAGATTATATATCCCGGTTCGGGAAGGTGAGCGAGGAGATTGTGGACTGGGACGAAGGAGATATCGAGACTATGTTTTGAGGGCGACCTCGGTTCCTCCTTCCTCAAAATGAATTTTGCCTCCAGCAAAGCCTAAATCGGTGGAGGAAATGTATGAAAGGGCCTCGGCCGTTGCCTCGCCCGAAGAGCCTAGTGTGCCGCTCCCAGGAGCTTGCGAAAGAAAGGATAAGCGAGTCCGGGAGACCGCCGAGCACTGCTCACACCAATAATCGGGGCAAAACAGTAGGGGATCGAGAAAATCTCAAAAAGACCATGGCCGAAACAGTTTACAGAGCTCGCCGATCGAGGGTGGTGATCATGAGAGCCTCGAGACTTTCCTGCTCCTCCCCCATGCTTGAAAGCGAATGAGAGGAGTAGACTTAAGTTACGTGAGTATCCACAACGACCACGGGCACGGAGCGAGGATTGTTTCCGGTGAAGCGAGTAATCCGGTGAGAAAATCAATAACGGGGAGCTAACCCGAGTGGGTTAAGGGAAAGCAATCTTGCCCCAATAACAATGATCGGCGGCGGAGCGCTACGCACGCGGGGACCGAGAGAGAAATGAAAGAGATAATTATGATGATGATTTTGGGGACTATGACATTAACTTCATTGGGGAGGAACCTCCCTGCAATAAGCATTTGTCCCTCCAAATTCGGACATTAGAAAAGGTTTTCTCCATCCCATACAGCTCAGGAGGAAGAGCGGAAATTGGGTTGAAAGGAGTGAACTTGCCTCCACCCTTTTTCATTCCACACGGCCGCTCACCCTCGGAATGAGAATCAAGCAGGGCAAACATAGGTAGAGTGTTGATAGATCTTTGGAGAGCCGCGACATACTCTCTTACCATTACTTTGGTTGGAATGAGAATGACGAAGCACGTCTCGCTCCATATGCGGGCATGCTCGAAGGCTTCACCAACCACGCTGTAAGGAGTAAAGGGGACGATTGTGTTTGACGTAGCTATTGGGGAAAAACCCGTACGAGAAGACGGCCAAGATAACTTTCGTGGTGGTCGATCTTCCTTCCCAATACAATGCCATTCTCGGCGTAGCTGCTCGGGCCGAATTGGGAATAGTTGCGTCAGTCCCCCCACGAAAGGGTGAAATTTAACACCCGGGCGGGGTTGCTACCATCGAACCGGCCCAGGAGATTCCTCAGAACCTTTGGAGGAAAAAGGAAAGAAACGAGAAAGGCCGGACCTCACTGCCGCGAGATAGAGGGCGAGGATAAAATGATAGAGGGAAAAGGCGAGGACAAGTCAAAAAAGGGAAAACTCTTGCACTCCCGCCGCCGCATACCAGTGGCATGCTTTCTTTCCATTCCACGAAGGTGGAGCTCAAGATGAGCGGAAAATCGAAACGGTTAGGCGCCCTGTTGAGGAGGTTATATTGATCGAGGAATAGAGGGGAAATTGGCCGTGATATCATATATTCAATGGCAACAATGGCCGAAGCTCGGGTCAACCCCGACTATTGTCATTGACTCCTGCTTGATCGTGAAATCGGCGACCTTCAACCTAACGATGAGCTCGAGGAGGTGGTAATCAATCCCACTTCCCCAGAGCAAGCGGTTAAGGTTGGGGTGGAAATTCACGGCGAGGAAAGAAGGATACTTATTGAGTTCCTTAGAGCAAATTGCGATGTGTTCGCTTGGAGGGTGGAAGATATGCAAGGCATCGGCGGACGTGATCCTCCATAAAATCAACGATGACCCATCCTTCAAAAACATTCACGAGAAATCCGAGATATTTCTCCCCAGGAGAAAGAGATTGCCATCAAGGAAGAGGTGGAAAAATTGCTAAAAGCGGGGATAATAAAGGAGATCTCCTACCCCGAATGGGCGGCCAATGTGGTCATGGTTAAGAAATCGATGGTAAATGGAGGATGTGCGTTGATTTCACCGATCTCAACAAGGCGTACCCCAGATTGCTTCCCTCTTCCTCGCATAGGCAGATTGGTGGATTCTATGGCCAGGACACGAGTTCTAAGCTTCATTGATGCATACTCAGGCTACCATCAAATCCGAGATGGCTCCACGAAGATGTCAGCTCTGTAGCTTTCATTCTTTGCGGGCGAGACATCTTGCTACACTATGATGCCACTTTGGGGTGAAAAATGCGGGAGCTACATATCGGCGCATGGTCAATCTGGTCTTTAAAAACCAACTAGGCGAAATGCTGGAGGCCTACATTGATGACATGGTCATAAAAACTAAGGAAAACTCCCACGAGCTCGATGTGGAGGAAACCTTCAAAAACTTGCGCCACAACAACATGAAGCTAAACCCCCTTAAGTGCGGCTTTCGGGGTCAAGGCGGACAAGTTCCTCGGATTCATGGTCAACGAAAGAGGGATAGAAGCTAATCGAGGAGAAAATCCAGGCCCTATTAGACATGAAACCTCACACTGCGTGAAGGATGTACAAAAACTTCGATGGTCGCATCACCGCGCAGCGCTTCATCTCGCGGTCGGCGAGAGATGCCTCCCCTTCTTCAAAACTCTCGAAAGGGGGAAGAGAGGCGATGAATTTACATGGGTGCGAGTGCCATCGGGCTTTCGAAGAAGTCAAACATACCTCGGGCGGCCACCTCTACTCAGCGGCCGGTGCCGGAGAAGAGCTCTTTTTGTATTTAGCCGTTCACCGATGCGCGGTAGGCTAGCTGTTCTTGTAAGGGAGGAGAATAACTCCCAAAACCGGTTTATTATGTAAGTAAGGCCTTTGTCCGCCGTAGAAGGGCGTTATCTTAATATAGAAAAGTTAGCTTACGCCTTGCTTGTATACGCTCGAAAATTAAGAGCCTACTTTTACGCACGTCCTATAAGCTGTACTAGCGAGGCCCCGCTTAGAAAGGTTTTACATAAACCGAGTCCTCGGGGAGAATGCTAGCTTGGTCTATAGAGCTCATGAGTTCCGGATCACCTACTCCCAGGAAAGACAATCAAAGCGCGAGGCCTTAGTTGATTTTGTAGTAGAATCATCATTCAAATTAGCGGACGGCGGCCTCGGAAAAAAGAAAGCGAGCGAGAATCGAAGATGACCCGAAAGCCCGAGCACGAAATTGTTCAACGAAGGGAGCGTCCGAGAAGAGGTATGGACTTTATATGTGGACTGGCTCACGCGAGCAAGTTAATCGATGGAGCGGGCGTACTTACGATCGCACCTGCGGGAGAAATTTATGAGGGCCTTGAGATTCAAGTTCGAGGCATCAAACAATCGGTGAGTATGAAGCGATTATCGCGGGCATGGAATTGGCAAGAGACTTGGGAGTTCGAATATTGAAATCAATAGTGACTCTCGGCTCATAGTTAATCAAATTAGGGGGAGTATGATACTATCGACCCGGTACTAGCTCGATCTTTGCGGCCTTGCAAAAACCCTCATCAAAAATTTCACTTACTATGAGTGAACCAAGTCATGAGAGAGGATAATGTGGAAGGCGACCTCCTCTCAAGAATAGCAGGAGCAAGAAATTGGTGAGTTGGAGGCGGTGCCGAGATTGAATTCACGGAGAGACTGCTATAGATCGAATTCGGATAAACAATATTGAGGATCAAGTAAGGAATTTGGGTAGATGAAATGAAGGATTACATCGAGAAGCAAACCCTCCCCAGGGACCCGGTAAAGGCTAGAGCCATCGGAACGTTGTCCGCGAAATACCTCGTCCTCGATGGGGTGCTTTTCGGCGATCATTCACCAAGCCTTTCTTTGAGATGTGTTAAAACTCACTTGGTCACCAACTTACTCTATGAGGTCCGTGAAGGAGTTTGTGGCGGACATCCAGTGCTCGCACCCTCTCGAGACAAGATCAAATTCCAAGGATTCTTTTGGCCCACAATGAGAAGGGATGCTCGGGAGTATGTTAGAAAATGTGATAAGTGCCGAGAGATTTGCGGACATCCACTAGACTACCATCAACGGAGCGGACTTTGGTTGTACCATCGTGGTCGTTTGATACGTGGGGGATAGATCTTATTGGACCATTTCCAAGCTTGCTAGAGGAAGCATCAGTATGCGTGGTGGCGGTGGATTATTTTACCAAGTGGACGGAAGCAAAGGGCTTAGCCACTATTTCGAGGATAACACTATCGGTTTTGTCCACGACCACATCTATTGTCGATTTGGGGTTCCAGAGCAATAATTTCGAGATAATGGCACCCAATTCTCCGCAAAATTCAACTGCTTGAATGTGTGAGAATGAAGGTGCAACACCGTAAGTCCGCGATTGCCTATCCTCGGGGAAATGGTCAAGGCGAGGCGACAAACAAGCTAGTCTGGCGCCTTAAAGAAAAATTTGGAAGGGCGAGGAGGACGTTGGTTGGGCGAGCTCCGAGATCGCATTATGGGTTGTCGCGCACAATAAGAAATTCAACGGGAGAAACTCCCTTCTCGCTCACGTATGGGTCGGAGGCAATGGCTCCGAGTTGAGGTAGCCACACCCTCGTACAGAGTCACATACTTCGACGAGTCTCAAAAGCGAGGCAAACGAAGGTGTGACACAGGACGATCTCGAAGGAAAGAGAATGCGGGCACATGAAAAAATGGTGAACTACAAACGAGAAAGCGAAGAAGCACCATGACAAAAGAGTAAATAAGAGGAGTTTTTCGGTTAGGCCCGGGTACTCGAAGCGTAGAGGTCAGGGACCCAGACAGGTTTCAACAAAGTTTGTCCCGAAATGGGAAGGTCCGTATGAGGTCACAAAGATAGTCAAAGAGGGCACCTACATATTGCGACCAAAGAGGGAGAAGAGCTTAAGCACGCTTGGAATAGCGACCACCTTAAGAGATATTTCTTTTAAATCTTTGTAATTTTTTGGAAGGAGTATAGTACGTGTATACAAAGGAAGTTATCATCATATTTTGATGCAAAAATCAATTCCCACCAAATGACCTCAAAAGCTAGGGTGGATGCCGCGTGCGGATGCCGGTGGGTTCAAGAGCCAACATATGAGCTCCTGCTGCGATGCGCAAAGATCTAAGGATCGCATGCCTATATATGTACAAAGATCCATTACGATCCGTACTTATGATCGCGGGGAGGATACTCTCTCTGCCGCGTGACACCACCAAAAATAAGTGGATATAGATGAACGTAGGTACAAAGGCCATGATGCCCGTGCCTACGGATTCTAGTGGGGACAATGACACGGAAGTCCGGACCCACTAATTGCGCGAAGGACCTCGTTAGGGCCGTTACTCGCATGCTGTATGTGACAAAGGCCTACATATAAGCCCGTTCACCGAGATCGCCACGAGACCCTCACGAAAAACCACTAGGGAGTTTTGAATAAAGGGTCAAATAAGTGAGAACCTCAATAAGGGGATACGGATGCCGGGGAGGTTAAAGGGCCTCTATGCTTTAAAAATATGCTCCTACCTTTACATTGCGCGGACAATAGCCTCACGGCCACCTTACGCATGCCCTATGAAAGTATGCTTGCCTTGGCTACTTTTGACTTACACCGCGGCTCGCGAGGGGGAATAAGTGTAAATGGATGAGAGTGATCAAACTAGTTTAACAAAGCCAAAGCAGACAAACGAGGTTAAGGCCTCAAAGTTTGCCGCGAGGCTAAACAAACGCGATCATAGAAGAATAAGGTGACTCTCACAAAAACCTAAGGGTTTTGAATAAAGAGTTAGGAAAACTCAAAAATGCGGGCAAAGGGCCTCTTAGCTGCGCCCGCGAGAAGGAGAGTATAAAGTTAATTGCAAGTCAAAAACGCTGGAAAAAGTAATAGGCAAGAATGCAAGTATTAAGGTGCTCGAAAATTGCCAAACTACTCAAAATAGCCTACGAGACAAGCAATTAACTACTTCGGGGACGCGAATCGCTCTCCTCACTAATTCAATGGCGTTCAGAGCCGAGCCTCTCTCGCGGGAAAACATGCACAAAACCCCCATCACAAAATTTCTCAGCCTACTGATATCCCCCAACACCAAAACATCACCGTTCCTTTTTACCCTTTTATCCTTGGCCTCCCATGGCCAAGGTGGGACAAAGGCCCCCATTGGGATTTTTCGCGAGTAAATATTGGAAGCACTCGAGGATAACCTAAGCCGCCCTGGCCTACCTTCCTAAATATCCCCCTGTCCGTTTACAAAGCAGCAAACGGTCTGGAGTGCTCCCGTCTCCTAACTCTATGGGACGGCGGGGTCCCGAGCTCTCGAGTAGTCATTATTCGAAACCGAAATAAAAGAAAAACGAAGGAGATGAAGAAGAAAGCACCCAGCGTTACTTACGAGAGAAAGATTGAGAGAAGGATTCGGAAAGCAGTAGCAAGAAAATCGCAGCAAGAAATTTCTCTCAAAGGCTCTCTGAAGGTTTGGAAACGGTAAAAAGGGTTTGAGGTTTAAGGGTTTGGTATTTATAAAGCCTACCTATACGGGTTAACCCGTTAACCCGTATTAATTAGCCCACAAATCCTACCTCGGACCCTGAACCGTCTCCAACGTTTGAAAATTCGAAAAATTAAATACCCTTTTCATTTATTGCCCCCCTTGAATGAGCGACACGTACCCCTGTACGTACCACTAACCCGTCTTTTCATCGCGAGGGCCCGCTGTTAACCGGGAGGCACGCCATGCAGAGGACCACGTGTCACTCACTGGTGCCTCCCGAACGTTCCACTTTGGCCCGTAGGGGCCAAGCAACGGAGCAAACAAAAACGCTAAGCTGGTGCTCGCTCGAGGAGCGGTGGAGCAGCCCGAGCTTCTAGTAGCTCCTCACTCGGACCATAAATAATCACACTTGGAGCTAGGGGCCATTGATGAGCCGGATCTCTTGGGCCGGGCCCGCGCTCGGTCTAGTCCAAGGAACCGGTGGACGTAGCGGTTCCTAGACCGGCAGGGAAGACCGCGGACAAATAGGCCGCGTGGTCGAGCCAGCGTCCTCCTCGCATCGTCCCCATCGAGGACCATGGGGACCACCTTTCGGCTGGATCCGTGTCCGCATGAGTCATGCCGCATCAGCCGTGCTCGCGTCATATATCTTTGGCCGCGGGCACAACGTTGGCCGCGGGCACATCTTGCTTCCGGTTAATGTCAAGCCTTGCTTGAGCAAGTTAGCTTGCGCTCACGACAGGCCACTTGCCGGCTCCCCATCACGCATTCAATGCGGCTCGATCCCGGCCTACTATTCCATTTAATGCCCTAAGCCGGCTACACGGCTCATGTCACTTTCAGCCATGTCCCTGGACGATCAATGTTCCCTCACGACGGGACCAATTAGGCTGCGGACACGTGTAGGTGTCAAATACCAAAGTGCCCCCTAGGGCTGATCTCATTGCTTACCTTAACAAGCACCATTGCATTGCTTATAAATAGAAGGCCTTTACCCCCTTGGGCAAGGTAAGTTCCATATACAATTGAGTAAGCTCTATTACTCTCTAAACCTAAACACACACACACTCCAAAGGTATTCAAAGCCTTATTACTCGGTAAGATTCTTACTCACACTGAGTGCTGAGTTGGAGTAACATCCAACTTTGCCTTAACGCGCTTGTTTGTGTTGTGATCTAGGTACATCAAACCAATAAATATATCCTAGCCAGATATCCTTGAACCGCTCCTGACCCCGAAAGCTGTGGCGTCATCAAAAATAGACTTTGATGTTTTCCAAAATAAAACAGATTTCTTAAAATAATATTCGTCGACAGCAGGGTTCGAACCTGCGCGGGCGAAGCCCAATAGATTTCAAGTCTATCTCCTTAACCACTCGGACATATCGACACTTTGCTACATATTTCCAGATACTTATATTTATAAATATTTGTAACCTCAACAAAGCCTATATTAAGGCTCCGTTTGTTTTACGGAAAATGATTTCTTTGAAAATATTTTTCGGAAAATGTTTTTCGATGTTTGGTGAATCTTAAGAAAATATTTTTCGATGTTTGGTAGTTTCATTAAAATAATTTTCTAAAGGAATACAAACAGAGGAAAATGTTTTTCGAAAAACAACTTCCTTAGGTAGAGGTAAGGAAGTCATTTTCCTTAAAAATCAAGCTCATTTTTCATTGACCCGAAAAATATTTTTCGTTGACTTCATTTTTCGGTATTTACCAAACACCGAAAAATGAGGAAAACATTTTTCGAAAAATATTTTCCCCCAGACAAACGGAGCCTTAGTTTAGTTTAGTGGGAGTGTGAAGTGCCAAGTACCAACTGAACACTTGCAAATTGCAATTATGTGGTTTGATTATTCATACGTATCACTGCAGCCCGAATAGGCAACGGTCTAATTTTGCATATTATAAAATATAATTGTATGTAATTATTTTTAATAAAAGATGTAACTCGTTTTTATATTTTTTGATCGAATAACTTATCTATTATCTAAATCGGACTATTATACAGTACAATCGAACGGCAGAATCCCAATCGAATGCAACTTATCTATTATCAAAATCGGACTATTATACAGTACAATCGAACTGCAAAATGCAAAATCTCGGATCCTATAATCCCGTATCATCTAACCGAGCCTAAAAAATCGGATAACCGAGCCTGAAAAATCAGGTCATAAAGCATGAAGTGAAGCACAAAATAACCCCATAAAAGTACCAGCAGAAAAAAGCTTCTTCTGCAGATAATGCAAACTTCTCTGATTTGGAACTCACTGAACTAATTACACAAACCCGAAAATCTGTCTCGAGTATTCTACATACATACAAATCGTATTCTACATACGTACAAATCGTATTTATATACATTTATTCAACTTATATACGGTACTATACAAGACCACGACGGTCCTTTCCCCTGCTGCCGGAATGTGTTTCATACTATGTGTATTTCACCTACTTCAATCTCTATGGTACAATCTACTTGGCTACTAACCTGGGAAAACGATAGAACCCGAGAAAGAAAGCGCACATGACGTAAGCGTCATTAAGTTATTGTATTTTCTTTCTTAATCTTATACAACAAAGGGAACGTATATACGTATATACGCTTGGAGCTTCTATGATACACTGGATGTTATACCGGAAGATCTTCTCAAACTGCATAGCTTACTACTTGAAGGGTTTTGAAACCGGATCAAAATTAAATGGGAGAACTATAATTTTTGGACAGTTACCTGGCTCGTAATCGGCACAAAAGAAATCCCCGCCAATGAATGGTTTTGTATGTACACTTCGTGTCAACGCAACATATGAGTTTCCTGAAAAGAACAAAAAAGAAGACAGAAGTTAAATAAATCTTGAGCCAAGGAAACATGAAATTACTCCCTCCGTCCCATATTTTCGCATTTGACTTGTCTATGTTTTAAGAAATGTGTTTTTACTGATTTGTGCATTGATTATACAATGATAAGATTTCACTAAGGCTATTACCTTAATTAGAAAACATTTATTTTAAAACGAACTAAGATATATAGAGAACTTACTCTTTAAAAAAAATCTGAACCCACTTTGCCTTCCAAAATGACTCGAAGATTAAGACTTCTTCCAGCATCCCAAATTCATTGCGCTAAGGGGAAAAAGCGAGAAACTTCCTGATATAATTGATTAGCTTCGAATGGTTTGGAAACATATCCATCCATTCCACACTTGAGGCATTCTTCGTTTGTTGCCTGAATAACATCGGCAGTCATGGCCAATATAGGGACGTGCCAGGTGGACACGTTGTCAGAACCATCTGCAGTTAGTGTTCTGTTCATGGCGGATTCCAAGTCTCGGACTCTTCTCGTAGCTTCAAACCTGTTTAGAGTTAGAATCAGGATTCCGATATTTATAATTTGAGAATATCAAAATTGTGAACCTCATTTAGTCTGGATTTTTGTTAAGAGTGAATGTTTAATATGTATATTTATGCATTTCCTATCAAATATAAGTGAATAGTGAAGTGGCGGAGTCAGAAATGTTGTTAAACGGGGTCAAGATTATTTTTAATATACTAATATTATTATGTAATGCTTAAATTTAGTTTAAACGGGGTAAAATTATAATATAGCATTATTTTTCTTTGTCAAAGGGGGTGGCAAAATATAATATTTAATGGTAAAAATCATACTCCCTCCGTCCCACTTCAAGAGTCCTACTTTCCCTTTTGGTCCGTCCCAAACCAAGAGTCTCATTCCATAAATGACAAATTTTGAACAGTGTTTCTCGGACATTTATACCCTTATAATGTAAATCTATAATACAATACAGGGGGCTTTTAACCGCCTCTTAGCCTGACATAAAGAGAGGTCAGGATTGAAAGTTAGGAATTGAATCCAACGACTGTAAAGAATCCACGATCCAACTATTGCTCAACTTCTCCCACGATCTCTTCCAACTCTGACGGGCAGTTAAGAAACATCAGTTAAACAAAACCCCCCACACCATCCACACTCATCACAATTGCACAATCAGTAAAATTAAATTTTTCCATCGTCTCTTGATTTTTCACCCCTTTCTCTTCATTTTCAATATTTTGAGTATAAGGAAGAAGATTTTCCCCTGACTGTGACGCCTGAAAATTATCAGGTTTTGCCTCCGGCGGTCATTCTCTCTCAAACTGTAAGTTTTTGTGGCTTTGCTTAGCTGTTTAATTTCGCTGTAAGTTTATGTAAATTGATTCTCTGTTTAATTTCTCTGTTTAAGGTTTCCTTCCCACCCCGCATCTTCAAATATTTATTTGTAAAAATGGTAAATATAATAAAAATGGTAAATAGAATAGACGATGGAAAGAAATTCCAACGGCAATATTGAAAAGTTCTTCAATCGACTCAGGCATTATGGACCATCGATTAACAAACCTTGAATCCATTAATCAAAGAGAAAATAGAAATGGATCTTACTCGGACGTATTGAAGGCGAATTCCGTACGGTTTGCGGACGGATTGAAGGTGAATTACGGACGATTTGCGGGCGGATTGAGGCTTCCTCCGACCGATGATTTCTTGGGCGACGATCCCTCTTAATCAATCTCTCGGTGGGAGGCGAGTTGACGGAGAAGATGGCCGAACGTCCGAGATCTTGGAGGTGGATGTTGGTGGGTTTCTTCGATTTCTCGATTTTAATTGAATTCCAGATCTTGGAGGTGGATGTTGGGTTCAATTCGGATCTAGGATTTTGGTAGGGGAGGCATGAAAAGAGAGTAAAGATGGCAGGGGCGGTGTTTTGAGGGTGGGTGGGTGGGAGGGAGGACGGAGGAGTGGTGGTGAGAGAGAGAGAAAGGGAAAAGACGGTGTGTTATCTTTTCTTTATTTTTTCTTTTTGTGTGTTGTTTGAGTGTGAGATGAATTATCTTATCTTATATGAAATGAAAACAACTCTTTTTTTACTGTTAAGATATGTGATTATCATATTGAGACAGATATATTTTTCTGTCTTCCCCAAAATGTAATTTCAAATATTTACGATATTTGTTTTACCCTGCAATATGTTTGAGCTTTTATCTAATTTTCTAATCGTATTATATAATTATTAAATACTTGAGATATTGCTTAACTTTTTTTTGGAATAAATATAAATATATTAAAGCAAAAATTTGATCATTATTGGAATTTTTATATATTGCATGAATATAAAAGATGATTGAGTTTTTACAAAGAAAAAAATACATAATTAACTTTATGGGTTTCATTCATGCTCCATTTAAGATATAAAGACACAGTAGTGGGAACTTTATATGTACTGCATTCTAACTTAGTTTTTAATATTCAAATATTAATTTATAAAAATATATTTAAATAATTAATATTTAATTACCATTTCAAAGAAATTATATTTTTATTGATAGAAAAAATTACAGTATTATGTAAGAATGTTAAAAAGTTAGTATAATGATTAATTTTTTAATTGAAAAAAGTAGGAAGGGGTGGTAATTAGAAGGATAGTTTTTTTTAGTTTTTTTATATTAAAAAATTAGATGGTAGTCATAATTGTCCAAATCACTGCGGAGCGGAGGATCCAGAAGAAGAATTCGAGGAGGATCCAGAAGAAGAACCCGAGGAGGATCAAAATGATGATTCCGAAGAAGATCTTGAAGAATGAGAATGAGTAGTCAAGTTGTAGGGAGGAAGGTTTATTTAGTTTGATTTCTTTTAGTTTAGTTCAATTTAATTTAGTTGGTTTTTTATGTACACCCTATAAATTTCATATTTGTTTTATTTACTTTCTGTAAATATGTTTGTTTCGATCTGTTCTATTGGTGTTCATTTGTTATATCTAAATATTATGGTTTGAATTTGTTCGTGAGTGTGTACTATCCCTCTTCCCATCTACTTAGATACATAGATGTAACTGAACATTCACTTAGGATTGGATGACATGAATGCTGTTTTATTCTACTTATCATTTTTTTCACTGCTTACTTTTTTTGTACTGACCCGTGTCATTGGCACGGGCTTTTGAGTACTAGTATATTTACATTAATGATCTTTAATGATCAAACTATTTCATTTTTATTGAAACCAGATCATATTACCCTCCGTCCCAAATGAATATTCAAACTTGCTCAAATACAGTACTTATTTAGGGACCTTTTATTTATTTATATTTTTCTTGAAAAATAGAGAATCACTTAGGGTCAGAAGGAGTAATAACGATAAAATGAACAAAAAGGGCATATGATGCATACCCGTCCATTTCTGGCATCTGAATATCCATAAAACAAGCATCAAAATGATGAGGCGGCTCTAACAGGGAAATCGCCTTCTTCCCGCTGTCGGCACAGACCACATCCGCCCCGTATTTCTTCAATGCACCCGCCGCCACTCTGAGATTCACATTATTATCATCAACCACTAAAATATTCCTTCCGAGCAGCAAACTAGACAGAGAAATGGTGGGGACCTCTCCATTACGTTGACTACTCCCTCTATTTCCAACCCCCATGGCTCGTTGTAAAGATGCAGCCAACATGCTAACTCTCAAAGGCTTCGTGATAGCAAGAGGAGGAGTTGTACCCGAAGGTACAACACTGGGTCGGGTCCCACTGATGGAATTCGATAAAAGAAATAGTTTCGGAGGGTCCACGGTTGATTGTCCGTAACTTACATACAAAGAGAGATGAAAGCCCTAAATCCTTATCCCAAACCTCCTCTTCAATAAGGATCATGTTTACAACTTTGTTCCCGTTGCTTATCTTAGAGAAGCCGTGATTCAAGGTGGGGACCACTTCAACATGGATCCCGAGCCTATTTATGTGGTATTTTGATACCTTGGCTCGGACCGACACAGGGTCCACAATAATTGATGTCATGCCATAAAATTCGGACGAAATGATGCTAGAAGGAATATTAATCTGCTGGTTGATTTGCTCATTTTGACTTGAACAGCCATTGGCGAAGACGGCAGTGAAGGTAAAGGTGGACCCCATCTTTGGCGAGCTCACGAATCCGATCTCGCCGTTCATTAGGCCAACCAAACACTTGCTTATGCTTAGGCCAATACCCGTTCCCCCGTGTGTTCTCGAAATCGAGGGCCCACTTGCATGAAAGGAGTGAATATACGGGATTGTGCTTCTAGAGGAATTCCTACACCTGTATCCTCTACGGATACGATTACGTTGATGTTGTCGGAGGAAAATGTGAAATTACTAGAACGCCCTTCCTGAATGAAAGTTTGGAACCCAGCCCAGCTTTTCCTTCGATCGGGTACGGGAAACCCACTTAAGGTGTCTTCTGATGACAATTCTGTCTCAACTTCTGTCGACTCCATAACCTCCTCGACCAGATGAACTGTGACAAAGATGTGCCCTTTCTTGGTAAACTAGTTTAAGAAAAGATGGAAATTTGTCAGTTATGCTATAATTCACAAAAAAAAAAAAAAATGTTGTCCACATAACACATAAAGGACCATGAAAAGTATTTCCTCCGTCCCTCTAATTTCAATAAAATTATCCCTAGTAATAAAATTATCCCTAGTGAGTGTTCATTTTCTAGTGAAGTTATTAAAGTCACCTACTCATCTCATCCCTCACCAGTTTCCATTTTTCCAAAACGTTTAGTCCCGAAATGATGGTTCATTTTCAAGTGAAGTTATTAACGTCACCTTATAAATTTGTCATGTCCTGGTTTGCATTTATAATGGCATGGTGTGTTTATTAAGGGTAATTATGTATTTTTCTAATAAAAATGCATAAAAATCCACCAATATTTATTATACAAATATTTATAATAATAACTATTAAAAAAAAAACAGTGCAGATGATTTCATACCTTGATAGAGTTTCCCATGAGGTTAGTAATAATTTGACGAAATCTCCCCGGATCACCAATTAGTATTTGTGGGACCTTCTCAGAGATGAAAACTGCTAACTGCTCGGAAAAACATAAAAAAAAAAAATAGCATTGTTTAAGAGAAAAAAACAACAACAACTCAGAGTACATACTCATGAGGAGCTAATAAGTTGCTGGCTGAACAAAAATTAACAAAAGAGAACGGTATATGTCACACCTCAACTCCCTTTTCTTGAGATTTCCCAGAAAATAGAGATAAAACATCATCCAGAATTCCCCTTAGATCAAACCGTATTGCCTCGAGCTCAAGCTTTCCAGATTCAATTTTGGCTTGATCAAGAACTTCGTTTATGAGTGAAACTAAAGCCTTCCCACTAGCCTGTGCAGTTCTTACATAATCTTGTTGTGTTACATCCAGCTCTGTGTCCATCAGCATATCCAGCATCCCTGCAAATAAGCAAATAAAACTTCAGTGCTCGCAAACAAGGTCAAAAGTCAAAGGTTGGAGGAAAACTAAATATGCTTACCAAGAACGCCGTTCATGGGGGTCCTGATCTCATGGGAAACCGTAGCCAGGAACTACAGAAGGTTGAAACATAAGAAGGGCTCATGCATTGGTAAAATTCTAAGACACTCCCTCCGTCCCATAATAAATGTAGCTTTTGGTTTGTCAACGTTTTTGAGACATGTGCTCTACTTATTTCTACATCACTTGTATTTAGGTAAAGTTGCACAAAAATATTTCCTTATTTGGAAACACAACTTTATTTTTGGGACCAACCACAAAGGAAAGTGCCACATTTTTTATGGGACGGATGGAGCATATATGAAGCCTAAAGCAAAGTTTTTGTAGTTGAACAAAAAATCAAATACCTGCGATTTTGCCACGTCAGCAGCCTCGGCACGTTTCTTGAGCTTCCTCATCTCTTCAAAGTCATCTTCAACTTTGGCTATTCGGCTCACAGTTGCATGAAAAATATGTCCAACAAGCGAAGCAATCACAAGGATCCCAATTGAGGTCATTATTGCTGACAACGGCCAAGGTGGTTTTTGTTTGAATCTACAAACAAAAAAAAAAATCTTAGTTAACTATAACAATCCTCAAATACAATAAAAGGAGTGCGAAATTGTAATAATCACCTGCAGCGCATCTCATGCTTCCTGGATGGGTCCCCAAAATTGAGTTCGCTAACATGCTCCAACCCGTTATCAGACATGTTTGTACCGTACATACTTATAGGGTGTGAGAAATTAGTTGTGTCAATCACATTAACCAAGATGGTTTGCTTGCTTGCAAGCTGATGAAGTAACTTCTCGACAAGCGACTCAATATCAAAGACTCCACCAAGATACCTGATTAGCAGCACAGTATTACCTCGTTAAGTTTCTATTGGTCCTTGCTGAATTAATAATAACAATAGAATATAAGATAAAAACAACTCCCTCCGTCCAAAAATAAATGTCGCATTTGACTTGTCAATGTTTTTAAGGAATGAGCGATACTTGTACGTATATGCGATAGTATCATGATAAAATTTCACTAATATTTTTTCCTGATTAAAAAGCGCAATATTTATTTTGGACAGACTAAAAAGGAAAGTGTTACATATATTATGGTACGGATGGAGTAAATTCCAAGTCTAATCCAATTATGGGGCAAATAAAGAAATTATCAATTACTCTATAAGAGATGTGAATGATTGTTCTAGTAGCTTAGATGGAATACCCGTCAGTTGCCTGGATCCTCTCATTAGGAGTTGCATTGGAGGGAAGGTCAGACTTGTACACGGCAAAAGTCAAGATAATTCCAAGACGGTTTGATTTTACAAGTCTGAATGGAGCCGTGAGAACCCCCTTTCCTAAAGCTCTTGCACGCAAAACATTTTCACGATCTTCCTGTTGAAGCACACAAAAAAAAATTCAAGATATGAGGCTGACCACTAAACTACATCCCCTAGAACCAGTGCCAGAGCCAGTAAATTTTCAAGGGGGCGGGGAGGGGGGGAGAGAGAGAGATCATTTTCACTAGCTAAAAGGCGGCAAAATAAAATTTAGAGCTTCTTTTTTTCTTTGCACAAATGGGGAAAGTTTCAATAAATTACACTAAAATCCAAAGTTCTTGAAATTTATGCACTAGTGATAATAATAATTAAATGGGGGCAATTGCCCCCATAAGCTCCTTACTAGCAGCGCCAGTGCCTGGAACAAGTTACGAGGTAAAGAACCAAAGAGGGTAGATAAATAAATACCTTGCCAGACAACATGTCAAGGGAAACCACATGAGCAACAGTATCTTGTGCAAAGATAACAGGGGCATATTCGTCTTGAACTGGGGATGGCTCCAAGGCTTCGGGGTTATACTCGTCCTTAGGCACTGAGCTCATAGGCTTAATTGTCCAGCCTTGTTGATTCTCAAATTGTTCCCTTTCTGAGTGAAGCACCCTAACAGCATATGCCACACCACTTGTAAGGGGCCTCTCAAAGGCAGTTCTTTCTGTGTACTTTGCAAATGTTCTCTGCAGGTTCGAAGTTAGATCACAAGTTAATTTATTCACAAATCAATCACTCATTAAAGATTCGACAAAAAATAACTCAAAATCCAGCTCTCATTTAAGAAAGATAATGGCTCAAAAAAAGGAAGAAAGAAAGGTAAATGCACCACTATGAACATCCTTAACTAGGCTTCCACATCAACCAATCAATAACATGCTACAACACTACGAAATAATTACCAAACAACAACAACATTAAAGTCTTAGTCCCAAAATGATTTGGGGTCGGCTAACATAAATCATCCCAAACTTAAATTTCAAAACTAACATACACAAACTCAACACAACTCCAAGGATTTGAGATGAACAAAATTAACTAGAGAAATAGACTTGAACTAAAGACTCACTAGAGCATCATGAGCCAAAATTAACCAGGAGATTAAGGGACATTCATTCCGACTATTAGTAAATGTGCAAACATATTGAGCATAGGCAGCATAATTTGGAATAACGTACTCCCTCCGTCCCCAAATTAATTGTCCCAATTTTCACAAGGACATTTGCAAAAAGATTAAACTTAAGAATTTTAGTAGCTAAGTACATAAAAACCCTTAATGATCTCACCATATCACAGAGTGTAAGTGTGAATTATAACTTGTTGTTTGATGATGGGAAATTTAGTAACTTCCCAAAATTGGACATTCATTTTGGAACAAAATTTTTGAAAAATTAGACATTCATTTAGGGACGGAAGGAGTAGTAATAAACTTCAAATAAAAATTAGCAACAAAAATTCAACATTGAATTCAGCAGTTCTGAAACAAGGATATTGAATTAGTAGACAATTAAACACTGCAATTGAGAATGTAAAAACCAGAAAACACAAGGGTACGTAATCATCATCAGCAGCAGCATCAAAGTTACCTGATCAATGGCAGAAGGGTGCTTGCCATGATGGAAAGTTGAGATCAAAATAGCCATAGCCTGAATATGATTCATGCTCACATTAAACTGATCCTGCAACATCCTAGCTCTCTCGTCACACATACTTCCAAGAGTTTCTCTCCTCTTCTCCATAGATTTAGAACACATATACCCGAAAATCGATATCGAAACAACAATCCACAAAACAAACCAACTCACAAAAAGCTTCCTCCACCATGTATTTTTCCTCTCTTTGACCCAATATACTGATAATACTTATGCTGATGAATCTTTATACCGAAACCGCTGCCCGAAAAGATCTCCCAAATCTCCTTCCACAGCTTAAAACCAGCCTTGGTTTCCATGATTGTGCTACCATTAATGAACCAATTCATGGAAATCACAGACACAATCCAGCAACATAGGAGCAAAATTATGTGCCCTAACTTCAACCCAAACCCAATTACATGGAGAAAACTCATCCAACACAAGTTAACTTGTGATTAAAAGTGAACTTCATACAGTGGATTAAATGATGAACAGGGGTAGTGACTAGTCAATTCAGCAAAAAGGTTCAATCTTGATGGAACAAAGCATAAAAAGAAAGGATTATCAAGAACACTCACCAAATTGGTCGAAATTGGGAAACCCAGAAATGAAATCAACAAAGGATAAGAAATTCCAGAACACCCAGAATACAGAATCGAAGAATAGAGGGATTCCAATTTCAATTTGCAAGAATATGGACTGGATTGGGTTTATCCTGATAGCTAGACACCAAAAAAGACCCAAATGGATAAACGGGTCGAGACAAACAACCCGGAGAAAGATTCTTAGCTGCAAATCTAGATATTTTATAGGAAGGTCCTTAAATTCCCCAAAATCATGGGCAAAAGAAGCAAAAGAAAACTAAACTAGCCAAGCATGCGGGTAGTTAAGGGATTGACTAAATTTACTCTCTCTCTCTCTATCTCTCTCTCTCTCTCTCTCTCTCTCTCTCTCTCACACACACACACACACACACACACACACACACATACAAATACACAGCTTTCTCTCTCTAAAACTCAAGAACAAGTGCAATAATGGAAGAGATGACAGTAATAATCAGTTGGGACAAATGAACAAAATAATGAAATGGTATAGGAGAGGGTTTTGCTTTGAAAGAATCTGTCAAAAAGAAATGGAAAAAATGAAAATTAAATAAATTATTAAAGCAAGATGAGAAGAATATGGTTGTAGAAATGTCTGCTAGCATTTCCCATTATCTGATCTCTATCCGTACCCTCCAATCTCCATCCACCCCAGAAACAGAAAACACAAATATTTTTAAAATTTAAGAAACAAATAAATTTTACAAGAAAATTAAGGAAAATATATAATTAATGAAATATTATTAGTATGAAAACTGAGGTAAAAAAAGATAAAGTGCGATATGAAATAGTAGCAAATAAATAATTATTGTTGATATATCAAGTGAATCTCACAAATAAAGAAATATAAAAAACTTTCTATTTTGAAATTGAGTCTTTTCAAATTTTCAAATGGACATCAAAAATAAAATTTTGAATATTTTTAAGTGGGTCAGAGGGAGTATAATCTATTAAAAACTACATTTTTATTTTGAATACGGAATTAAGAAAAAGTATACTCTCTTTATCTTATAACAACTTATCCATTTTGCAATTTTGATTGTCCCATTAGTATTAGTAAGACTCACTTTTCCAAAAAGAAAAAAATTTAAAATATTTCTATAATAATAAAGCTCACTTATCATAATTACAACAAATATATCCTTATTATTCCCTTCACACTTTCTCTCTTACCCACTTACAACAACTACTTTTATCTTAATTTTCATTCCAAACAGTAAATTGGGTAACTTGTTATGGGTCAGAAGGAGTATGTGATGAGTGTTGTGAATGTACAATTGAGTCTCGTTGATAAGTGGGATCCACAATTTAAATATGTGAAAGAAAAAAGTGTGTGAAACAGACAAGTGGGGTATGAATAATATAATACTAATAAATTTATGTTAAGGGAAAACTTTAATTTTAAATAAAAGGTGAAACTTTAATTGAGACAGTATAGAGAAAATATTTTTATAAAAATATTGAGATAAAGGATTCGCTCCCGAGTTTTAGCAGGAGAGAAAGGAAAGGAAGAGGAGAGGAGAGAAGAGAAGAGAAGAGAAGAGAAGAGAAGGAAAGGAAAGGGAATTCAAGATTTTCCTTTAGTGCTCCCGAGTTTAGAAAGGAAAGGAAATGAATTTTTTTTAATTACACTTGTACCCTTAACGAAAGAAGGAGATAATTATATTTGAGGAGTAAAGTAGGTATTTCAAAAATATTTGTTAATGAAATTTCCACTTCCTTCCACTTCTTTCCATTTTAGGGAGGAAATGAAAGGAAGGAAAATGTTAAAAAATTTCCCTCCCTTTCCTCCCACCTCCCTCCTAACAAAACTAGGGAGCACACCCTTTTCTCCCCCTTCCTTCCATTTCTTTTCCTTTCTTCCCTATTTTAAACTCGGAAGCACACCCAAAGGGTCCGCTCCCGAGTTTTAGAAGGAGAGAAGAGAAAGTAAGAGGAGAGAAGAGAAGGGAAAAGAAGAGAAAGGAAGAGAATTTAATATCTCCTATAATGCTCCCGAGTTTAGGAAGGAAACGGAAGGAAAAAAATTTAAATTACATTTGTACACTTAATGAAAAAAAAAAAGAATTATATTTGAGGGATAAAGTTGGCACTTCAAAAAAATTGCTTAATGAAATTTTCCTTCCTTCCACTTCCTCCCACTTTTGGGAGGATTGTGGAGGAGGGAAAATTTTAAAAATTTTCCTTTCACTCCCTTTCTCTTCCTTCCTTATAAAACTCGAGAGCAAACGTGAAAAGGAAAATATAATTACACTTCCTTTCATTTCCTTTCTTTCCCCACACACTTTTAAAAGACTCGGGAGCACACCCAAAGAGTAGAAAAGGCATGGTTCCACTTTCAACTTTAGTGGTTTTTTTTTTTTTTATTATTTTTTACATCCCTATCAAACCAATCCATCCAATAGTTTGCAGGCAAGTTCTACACGCCAAGTCCCGGAACTCTTTTGCTTGGGGGGTTTTGACACAACTTACCCTTTCAATCATGCAAGACAAAATATCATACACAGCCACAAACCCGTGATGTAATTAAATTGATCACCTTAATTAACATTTTATATTTTAATAACTTTATTTAAATTGATCAATTGGATATAAGTGAATTATTTAATTAAATTGAGTAATAAAAGGAAATATAATACTCCCTCCATCTCATTTGAAATGTGCACATTTAATTTTGCACGAAAATTAAAGAGAATGTATAGTGGAGTAAGTGTTATAAGTTAAAAAAAATGAGATAGGAGAAAGAAAGTGATGTATAAAATAGTAAGTGAATAGTAATTGTGAAAATGACAAGTGTGTTTATAAATAAAGATATTTTTAAAAAATCATTTTATTTGTGTGTGTTTCTAAATGATATATCCAAAATGAAAATTTGTATATTTTCAAGTAAGACTGGGACAATATATATTTAAATTAGTTTAATTAGGTGTAGATGAGGAGATAGGTGTCACAATATATAATGTATGCCCCGGAGCTGGAGCTGTCAATACGGGCGGGGCTGGTCCAACCCGTCAAAATCCACGGAACGTGGCGGTCTGACCCAAATTTTTGGCGGGATAGAAATACGTCATCCCAACCTAACCCACCTTGGGTTGGCGAACCATGCGGGCCAATCAAATAGATGAAAAAAGGGCTTGAAATTGAGCATAAACTGATACCAAAAAAATCAAAAATCATAATAGTCAAACAAACGACCTGGCTGTTGTCAAACACAATAATATCTCAAAATATATCAAAAATCACAACACTCAAACAAACACAAACACTACTAGAAACTGGCCAATTACCGACGAAATTTTACCGACGGACATTTAAAAATTACCGACGGAAATATCTGTCTGTAACTTGAGCTATAAAATAACACAGCGCCGTCCTTCACTCTTAAACCTAATCGCTTACCCCTTCTCTCTCTCTCTCCCCTCCTGTGAAACCCTTCTCCACGCACAATATCCTTTCGATTTCGTTCTCCTCAGCTCAAGAGGCAGCGACGACGACGGTGGAGTCTCCCGGTTGCCACGAACAACGACGGTGGAGTCTCCCGGTTGCCCGGCCAATCGAGCCCTAACTTTCGATTCTCTCAATCTTATTAAAGATTATACCCTTCATTTTTATACAGATTATTTGATTTCAACTAGAAATTGTATTTTGTTCGGTTTATCGATTATGTTCTTAATCGAATTTTGTTTTATACTGTTATTGTACGTATAGTTACTGAAGCTAGCGGAAAGCAAGGGGAAGTGCCTGAGGTTGTGGAGAGGTGGGGCAAACCCGATACTTCAAGATGTGTTCTCACTGCATCAATCAATGGCGTGAAAGCTGACACATATGTTTCCAATTTTTGTTTTACTTTAAATTATTTCAGCTTTACCGACGAAAATTTTCGTCGGTAATGATGCAGTTTCTAGTAGTGAAACAAAAATTCATATCAATATAAATGAATTCTCAAACAAGTAACATAAGTAAAATTTACGCAAATTGTTACAAACAAAGACATGTAAATCAGGATATCAAAAATAAAGATTTATATCAATAAAAATGGCGAGAGAGGGATAGATGTGTTTGAATCGGAGACAATAACGACAACAAATTAGGGTCGTGATAAATAAGCCGTCTTACTAATGATATGATGGCAACGAGGGCGGCGACATCTCCTAGGGTTTCTCCATTTGTGTTCTCTACTTTGTTGGGATAGAGAACCAACCGGGATAGATTACAAGCAAAGGGGTTGAAATTCGTCTGGAGTTTCTGTCGTGGTGGGCGACCGCCCAGGCTGTGTTGGGCGACCGCCCAGTTGGTCAGTAGGTACATCGGATTTGAGGCTTGCTGTGGGCGACCGCACACGGGGGTGGGCGGCCGCTTCGGCTTGTCTGAAACATTGGTTCGGGAAAAACTTGGCTTGGGCGACCGCCCGTAGGACCTTGGGCGACCGCCCAGTGTGTCGGGAGAAGTAAATACGGATCGGGATTACGGCGTATTTTCGGGAATCCTTTGTAATCTAGGACTTGGTTTGATGCCACTAGTATATATTTAAGTAGTATTCCGCCCCTAGACTTATTGTAACAACATATTCTACATACATAGTGCAAGAGCCTGGCTTGGTAGTGCCCCCAGACGTAGCCAATCAATTTGGTGAACTGGGTTAACAATTTCTTGTGTTCTTTTACATTTCGTTGATTTCTTGTGCTTGGTTTGTGTGCACTAATTATTCTTGTAGGTTTGCTTGGGTGTGGAGGGCCATATTCACAACAAGCGGTATCGAGCCTGGTTTAGGATCGGGAGTTGTTCAAGCAATCAAGAATGGGCAAGGACAAACAAGCGGTGGAGAAATTCGATGGAGTCGATTTCGGATATTGGAGGATGCGAGATTGAAGATCTCTTGTACAACAAAGATCTCTACAAGCCTCTGAAGGGAGTCAAACCGGAAGACGAAGATCGGGAAGAATGGGAACTCATGGATCGGAAGGCTTTAGGGGTGGTGAGATCTACTTTGTCAAAGTGGATCGCGAAGACTACCAAGAAGGCTACAACCACGAGGAGCTATTGGATTATCTTCTTGAGAGATTTGAAACTCCGTCTGCTGCAAATAAGGTTGATTTGATACGCAAGATGGGTAGTCTCAAGATGCGAGAGGGAGGATCCTTGGCTAAACACATTGATGAGTTTATGGATGTCATAGATTCATTGGCTAGCGGTGGCGATCAAGTTCGATGACGAGGTTCATGCATGTCTGTTGCTAGCTTCTTTACGGCAAGTTGGAGCGGAACGGTGGCTGCAATCAACGCTTCGGCGAGTAAGAATAAATTGAAGTATGATGATGTTAAAGACTTTCTTTTAGGTGAAGAAAATCGCATGAAGAAGTTGGGGACATCAAGTGCTTCGGGATCGGCTTTGGCTACTACTAGTAGGGAAGCGGGTACTAGCAAACGAGGAAGGACCGAATCAAGGGAGAACGTTGTGAGTGGTAAGGTCAAAGCTGTGGAGAACAAACCAAAGGTTGCAAAGGGTTACATTCGGTGCTACTATTGTAAGGAGTTGGGACATTTCAAAAGGGATTGTCCTAATCGTAAGGGCAATCGGAGTGAATGTGACGGTCGAAGGTGATGATGTACTTGTTCTTAGTGTCGGTAGTGCACTAGAATCATGGAGTCTTTGGATTCGGGGCATCATTCCACTCTTGCGGGCATAAGGAAGAGATGGAGAATTATACTTAGGTGATTTCGGGAAGGTCTATCTAGGCGATGGGGAGCCTTTGGAAATCAAGGGGAAGGGGATGTCGAGAATAGGAGCATCGGACGGGAAGGTTCTACATCTGAACGGGGTTCGACACATTCGGGTTTGAAGAAGAACTTACTTTCGGTTGGGCGGTTGGATGATGAGGGTTACAAGGTGACTTTCGGTGCAGGAGGCTGGGTTATTACCAAGGAGGATTGTGAGATCGCTCGGGGTAATAAGGAGGGTACTTTGTATTTGGCGAACAACACCAAGGATAGTATTGCGGTGGCGGCGGCCAAGGGTGATGCGGATTTGTGGCATTGTCGATTGGGTCACATGAGTGAGACGAGGGATGAAGGTACTTTGTTCCAAGGGTCTACTACGGGTTTGAAGACGATCAGCGTGGGGATCTGCGAAGATTGTATGTTTGGCAAACAAGGGAGAAGTAATTTCTCAAGGACGGGTAGGGGATTGAGGAAGCAAAGTTGGAATTGGTTCACACGGACTTGTGGGGGCCATCTCGGTTACATCTGCAGGTGGTGCGTCATATTACATGACTTTCATTGATGATTCTACAAGGAAGGTCGGTCTATTTCTTGAAGGGGAAAGATGAGGCTTTCGAGGTGTTCGAAGTGGAGGGCTTTGGTGGAGAATCAAACGGGACTTAAGCTTAAGTGCTTAAGATCGGACAATGGTGGGGAGTATGAGCTTGCGAGTTTAGGGAATATTGTGCTGCGAATGGTATTCGTATGGAGAAGACTCCAAAGAAGACTCCACAACTTCAACGGGGTAGCGAGAGGATGAACAGGGACTTTGAACGAGCGGGCTAGAAGTATGAGATTGAAGTGTGGACTTAGAAGACGTTACGGGCATATGCGGTTGACACGGCGGCTTTCTTGATCAATAGGGGACCGTCGGTTCCATTGGGGAATGGAATTCCAGAGGAAGCTTGGAGTGGCAAGCAGTAAATCTGTCCTTTCTTCGCGTATTTGGCTGCGTTTCTTATGTTCATATTGACTCTGCTTGAAAGAACTAAATTAGATGCTAAATCTGTTAAGTGTACGTTTATTGGGTATGGCGGGGATGACTTCGGGTATAAATTTTGGGATGATAAAAACCATAAGGTTATTCGTAGTCGAGATGTGGTATTGATGAACGGGTTTTGTACAAGGATAGAAAGGGGGCATCGATGACACTAGTTCGGAACCGGAGGTTGTAGAGGTTGATATTCCGGACTCGGGTGGGAGCGGGGACGGTTCATGTTGACCATGGTCGGGAGGTCGTGAAGATGAACCACATACTCGAACCGAGATATTCAGCTGCGTAGATCCAACGGTGCGTGGATCACAGCAGGTATACTCCTTCGAATTATTATTTGTTGTTGACGAGATAATGAGGAACCGGAATGTTATGCGGAGCGATTCGTAGTGTGCTTTGTGACAAGTGGAAAGCTGCGATGGATGATGAGATGGTCTCATTGAAGGCTAACAAAACTTGGGAGTTGACTAAACTACCTAAGGGGAAGAAAGGCGCTGCATAACAAATGGGTTTACAGGATCAAGGAGGAAGCGGACGGTAGCAAGCGTTACAAGGCAAGGCTGGTTGTTAAAGGGTTTCGGCGAAGTATGGTATTGACTACACCGAAGTGTTCACTCCGGTTGTGAAGATGACCACTATCGAGAATGGTTACAGGGATAGTAGTGGCGGATGACTTGCTTTGCTAGAAACGAGATGGATGTGAAGATTGCCTTTCTTCATGGGGATTTGGAGGAGGAGATCTACATGGCACAACCGAGAGGGTTACTTGTCTAAGGGTAATGAGGAGCTAGTTTGCGAGATTGACTAAGAGCTTGTATGGCACTTAAACAAGCTCTGGCGATGGTACAGGAAGTTTGACCAGATTCATGCACGACATTGATTTTATCGAGATGTGAGGCGGATCATTGTTGCTACTTCAAGAACACGGACAATGGGTATATTATCTTCTTGTTATATGTGGACGACATGTTAATAGCGGGCTCTAGCGATAGAGAGGTAAACGAGGTTGAAGACTCGGTTGTCGAACGGTTCGAGATGAAGGATTTGGGAGAGGCAAGGAAAATCTTAGGCATGCGGATTGGCCGAATAGGGAGTCGGGTAGATTGGTTCTTTCGCAAGCGAGAATATGTTGAGAAAGTCTTGGCAAGATTTTGTATGGAAGGGGCAAAACCAACGGGGACACCATTGGGTTTGCATTTCAAGTTATCAGAAAGACTCGCCTAGGGACAAGGAAGAGCGTGACAAGATGGAGAGAACTCCATATGCTTCACCTGTGGGGAGTCTCATGTATGCGATGGTGTGTACAAGGCCGGACATTGCACATGCGGTGGGAGTTGTCGGCCGGTTCATGGGCAATCCAGAAAGCAACATTGGGAAGCGGTTAAGTGGATCCTACGATACTTGAAGGGTACTGCTGGTAAGGCTCTATGTTTTTCAAGCAAGGAAGTGGTGTTAGCGGGTTATGTTGATGCGGACTTGGCATCAAGTGATCTTGATAAAAGAAGGAGTACTACGGGCTATGTGTTTACATTGGGTGGTACGGCTATTTCTTGGGCTTCTAAGTTACAAAAGATCGTGGCTCGGTCATTGCGAAGCGAGAATATGTGGCGTGTGACGGAAGCAAGTAAAGAGATGGTTTGGGCTGAGAACTTCTTGGGTGAACTTGGGAAGACGCGAAGTGGTAATATTCTCTACGGTGACGGTCGAGTGCAATTCACTTGGCAAAGAATCCGGCGTTTCATTCAAGGACGAAGCATATTGAATTAAGGTTTCACTATATCAGACATCTCTTGGAGGAGAAGACTTTGTGGCTTGAGAAGATATTGGGATCGGAAAATCCAGCTGACATGTTGACGAAGGTTGTGAACCTTGAGAAATTGAAGCTGTGCAAAGCTTCAATTGGGCTTGAAGAATGAGAGAGGAGGATGGCACTACCATGATCGAGGTGAGCACTAGGAGGACACCAAGGATGAGTTGAAGACGGATACGGGGCTTATTTGTATGGTTGATCTCTAGGTGGGAGATTGTTGGGATAGAGAACCAAGGATAGATTACAAGCAAAGGGGTTGAAATTCGGCAGGTTTACTGTCGTGGTGGGCGACCGCCCGGGTGTGTTGGGCGACCGCCCGGTTGGTCGATAGGTACATCGGATTTGAGGCTTCTTGTGGGCGACCGCACACGGGGGTGGGCGGCCGCTGTTGTCTGAAAACATTAGTTCGGGAAAAACTTGGCTTGGGCGACCGCCCGTGGGACCTTGGGCGGCCGCCCGTGTGTCGGAGAAGTAAATCTGGATCGGGATTACGGCGTATTTTCGGGAATCCTTTGTAATCTAGGACTTGGTTTGATGCCCTAGTATATATTTAAGTAGTATTCCGCCCCTAGACTTATTGTAACAACATATTCTACATACATAGTGCAAGATCCTGGCTTGGTAGTGCCCCCAGACGTAGCCAATCAATTTGGTGAACTGGGTTAACAATTTCTTGTGTTCTTTTCTGTTTCGTTGATTTCTTGTGCTTGGTTTGTGTGCACTAATTATTCTTGTAGGTTTGCTTGGGTGTGGAGGGCCATATTCACAACATACTTCTCTCGATTCTCTCTCACTTCACGATTTACGGATTGAGTGTAACAAAATGTTGATATATCCCTAAAATTTTCACTTAAAAATGACGTCGTTTTGTGGCAAAAAAAATATAGTGGGCTGACCAATTCCGAACCCATTTTGGGCCGCATCCATATGGGCCACTCCAAATTAACCTTCTTTTATTTTATTTTTTATTTGAATTAGTAGTTTCAAAACCCAACTCACCCATATTGTATATCGGGACAGAGACTAGAGACTGACCCGAAGTACCCGGCCCAAATTGACGGCTAGTATGCCCCTTGTTCTTACTGGTGGAGTATTGATTTCGCCGTGACTATGCATAGTTGCAAACGTTATAATTGCAAAAGACAAAACTTTGTACTACTTTTTGAGTTGCAAGTTAAACCTCAACATGAATAAATTGCATAAAAAATCTTTTAAATAGATTTTTGTTACAATTTAAATCAAATAATTTAGAAAAATGCACTTTCACCCCCCCCCTTTATCATTTATCAAATATCTAGTGTTCCTGTAAACATGAATTAAATGTGTGTTAATCTTAACATCAAATGATGATATTCATTAGACATTTTATGTAATTTAACATATTTTTTAAAACACTGTTTAATTAATAATTTGCATTACTCATTACCAAATAATCATTAAAGATAATGTTTGTATGAATATTAACTAATTTATAGTGTATTAGTTAAATTTATTTTTTAAATCTTTGTTTTTAAAACAATGACTAACATTTGATAGATTTGTATTATAAATTTTACAATAATGTGTTAATTTCATATAAATTTGACTTGGTTTTTAGTTAATATTATCATAAATATTTCATTAATAAAAGGCATTTTTGACAAATATTTTTTTAAAATACTCTTCGAGTCTTATTATAATTCCAATTTTTATTGGTTAATTATCTTAGTGAACTTTTTTTTTGAATGATCTTAGTAAACTTTTAAAACTTTTTATTGATATATCTTTAAATTTTATTTATAATAACTCTATAATTTCATTAGGATAAATACTTTTAGTTACAATTTCGTTAAAGATTAATCACTAAAAAAGTGAGACTATTATTTCGAAATATAGAGTATTTATTTTTAGGGTTTATTACAAAAAACTCACTCAAAAAGATGACATTTACAAAAAAAAACATGTAAGATGGGAAATAAAAAAAAACTACTTTTTTTTTCTTTTTATACAAAAAACTTTTTTTTAATCAGTTTTAGTCAAACAACTAATAATTTCAGTTATCAGTTGTTCAAATAAGTGATAATTTCAGTTATCAGTTGTTTACAACTGATAACGACTGATAACTGAAATTATCAGTTGTTTGAAGAGTAATTTGTGCTTCAAACAACTGATAATTTTAGTTATCACTTACAAGTGATAACTGAAATTATCAGTTCTTTGAACAACTGATAATTAAAATTATCAGTTATTTGACCAAAACTGGTAAAAAAAGAATAAAAAAAAATTATAATTTCAAACTTATGTGTTTTTTTTTTTTTGTAATTTTCAACCTTCTAAAATAGTTTTTTGTAAATGCCTCTTATATATATTTACGTATAGTCATTCTAAAGTGATTGTAATAAGGTACAACCAAGTAAAATTATTAAATTGACTTGTCAATAATTAACTATTTATTTAGAGGAAAACTTGAAAGTGAATACTAAAATTTAGGGAAAGGGGGTTAAAGTGCATGCCAGCTAACTGAAACTGAAAGAAGGTTTAAATTGCAACAAAAATCTATGTAGAAGATTTTTTATGCAATTTATTTATGTTGAAGGTTTAAATTGCAATGAAAAAATTTGTACAATTTTTTTATTTTTTTTTTTGTAATTATCACGTACTCCCTCCGTCCCAACAATTTAACATTTTATAGACTTTTAATTTTTCACGGGAATTAAGGAGGAAGTATTATATTGAAAGTGTTGTGAGTGTGAAAATAAAATAGGAGAGAGAATGAGTGGAGATAATAGTAAATTATAATGGTGATGTGAGTATTAAAATAATATAGGAGAGAGAATGAGTGGAGGAAATAGTAAAGATTCTTTTCCATTTTAGGAAAGTACTCCCTCCGTCCCATTATTTAGTTCACCATTTTGGCCTTGGCACGCAAATTAAGGGTGGAGAAAATGTTGTGAGTGTAATAGTAAAATAGGAGAGAGAATGAGAGGAGGAAATAGTAAATTTGAAAAGTGTTGTGAGTGTAATAGTGAAATAGGAGAGAGAATGAGTGGAGAAAATAGTAAAGATTTTTTGTCAAAAAAGGAAAGATGAAGCTTTAAATGGGACACCCAAAATGGCAATATGTGAAGTTATTAATGGAATTGAGGGAGTATATATTATTGTGAGATGTCCAAAAAAAAAAAGTTTATATATTATCATGTGACGGATGGAGTATGCAAACATGAAACATGATGGGGTTAATTTCACTGTCTATTATCTATGGTCCTAACGCTAGGTTAAGTTTCATCCCCTACCCCTTTAGATTTGGATTTGTTTCAATGGGCACCTTTTGATTATAAATTTGGGTTAATGACAATTTAGGGCCTGTAGTATAGGGGCATTATCACATTGGGGCCCGAAGTCAAAAAACTATCAATTTAGGGCCTTAATTTATAATTTTGATCAAATTGGGGCTTTTTGACGGAAACCGTTAAAAAAGGCCGTTAACTGACCCTGTGTGATGCACATGACTTTTTTTGAGGGTATTTTGGTCATTTCATAAACTTCAGACCCTAAATTGACAGTTGCCCTATAAAATAATAAATAAAATATTTTTTTTTACAAAAAATAATTAATAAATTTAAAATATTTTTTTTTACAAAAAATAATTAATAAATTTAAAATATTGAAAAAAATAAAGATAATAGTTAATACTCCCTCCGTCCCGGCCGACTTAGGACTTTTTGTCATTTTGGGCGTTCCACCCGACTTAGGACGGCCCAAAATGGAAACCTTAAATCACTATTCTCTCCACTCATTCTCTCTCCTACATTATTTTAATACTCACAACACCATTATAATTTACTATTCCCTCCACTCATTCTCTCTCCTATTTTTAAATTACACTCACAACATTTACCTTTTTCTTAATTCCCGTGCCATTTCAAAAAATCCTAAGTCGGCCAGGACGGAGGGAGTATGATTTAAAATAATTTAAGATATTAACTATTATCATTTTTTCTAATAATTTAAACTACTACTCCCTCCGTCCAGTTACATACTTCACACTTTCTATTTTGGGCGTTCAATTACATACTTCACACTTTGTCTCCTACATTATTTTAATACTCACAACACCATTATAATTTATTATTCCCTCCACTCATTCTCTCTCCTATTTTACTTTTACACTCACAACATTATATCATTATTTTTTTCCTTAATCCACGCGTGAACAGCAACTGTGAAACATGTACTTGGACGGAGGGAGTAATTATTTTGCTTCAAAAAATTAATAATTATTTTAGATTGAATAATTTATAAAATATATAAATAAATATAGATTAAATAAAATAAATATTTACAAAAAAAAATACTAATCATAGATTTAAAGATGGAATAATGTAATAAGTGTTACTAAAATTTCATAAATACACAAATAATAAAAAAAAAAAAACACCATCAAATTTGAAAAGCGTAAGCTTACATCTAGAAATGAAAAGCGTAGCTGTATAATTTAAACTACACAATTTCAAAAGCTCTGCTGCCCGTTGTTTCAGAACCGAATTGCAGCCACTATGAATCACAAGGAGAAATTTTGCTGCAAGACCTGCATCGATAGCAGCTACAGCACATTCTTCAGGGGAGAGCTTGCAAACTGCCCACAAAATCGACAATGCCAACTGAGTACAATTCTCAGAAACTTCCATTAACAACTTGACCATATTTGGAATCGTACTTGGGCAATCCTTCAATGCCAATCTACCTTCATCAAGGGTAGATAAAACATCAACAACATAAAGGGCTAATTCTAAGCACTCCAAATTCAAACTGGGCAAGATTTCAATCAACTGAGGAATAGCCCCAAAAGTCACAATTGAGTTTCTTACTGATTCATGGGAACAAATAATCTTCAACAATCTGAGACCTGCCAGTACCCCATCTAGGTGCCTCTTATCCTTCACTAATCTCAATACTCCCACCAAAAGACTCAAACTTGATACATTGTTCGACCGAGAATCCCTAAACAAAACATCCATCAATTTGGTACAATTTATCTTGGTTTCTGTTGACCCCTCAATCCATCCCCTCCCAAACCAGCCGCACCCTCCTTCTCCAATCCAGTGAAAACCCAAACCCAAATCAGGCCAAAAATCTTCCCCAGTGCGAAGCCAAAACCCTTGCTACTGCCGCCACCAAGCTTCTGTACCCTCACGGCGACTTGTAGATCCGGCGACTTTTCCGTTTGGATCTTATGGATTTCAAGGTCCGAACGGAAATTACCCATTTTAATCTAATGTTCTTGTTATGAATCAGCTTGTGGATGGGGGGGGGGGCGCTATTGAAGAAATGGGGTTGTTGGAGGAGAAGGTGTGGAAGGCAGTGTTCGCCGGAATTAATGGGGGGAGGGTGATGGGAGGAGGGACGGGATTTGGGTTTTTTTTTTCTTTTGGGTAACGTTCATTGAAGAGAGAGAGAAAGAGGAGAGAGAAAGAGAAAGAGAGAGAATGTGGTTAATTGTAAAAAAAAAATTATTTATTATTTTATATAGCAACTGTCAATTTAGGGCCTGAAGTTTATGAAATGACCAAAATACCCTCAAAAAATGTCACGTGCATCACATAGGGTCAGTTAACGGTTTTTTTTAACGGTTTCCGTCAAAAAGCCTTAATTTGATCAAAATTGTAAATTAAGGCCCTAAATTGATAGTTTTTGGACTTCGGGCCCCAATGTGGTAATGCCCCTATACTACAGGCCCTAAATTGTCATTAACCCTATAAATTAACTGCCTAAGTTAAAAGGCTTTAGTTCAATTAGTATTAGATGTCATTTTTTACACGAGAAGCGAGAAGTTAAGGGTTCAAATCTCATCAAATACAATTTTTTTTGCATTTTCAAGTGCATCGCTTTTAAAAGATTAAGTAATTTATTAATAAAATCTATTTAAAAAAAAAACATAAATTAACTAGTTTATCGTTACATTTTGTTTTAACCTCATTAGATATACTCCCTCCGTCCCGATAATTACTTCACCATTTTGGTTCGGCACGTAAATTAAGAAAATTGATAAGTGAAGAAAATGTTGTGAGTGTAATAGTAAAATAAGGGAGAAAATGAGTGGAGGAAATAGTAAATTTGAAAAATGTTGTGAGTGTAATAGTAAAATAGGAGAGAAAATGAATGGGTGAAATAGTAAAGATTTTTTATCATTTTAGGAAAGATGAAGCTTTTAACGAGATGCCTTTTTAAAAAATTGGTGAAGCTTTTATTATTGGGATGGAGGGAGTATAAAATACTAAAAGAAAAAAAATTGTTGTACAACCCCTATTATTAGGCAACTCTCCAATGGCCTAACTTTAATATTTTTACAAAAGGATAACTTTCATTGGAGAAACTGTGAGAGTCAAAATATAATTACAAAATACTCTTTTCGTGCCCCGCATCTTTTGTAACTATTATTGACAGTGCTAGAGTTAATCGTTTATTACATGAAATTTCAGTGGCGGACGGGGCGGATCTACTGTAGTGTTGGGTGTTGTCCAAACAATTTTTTTTTTTTTTTTTTTTTTTTGTAATATAACATCGTTTTGACCTGTTTTAAAGAACATACGACACCAAATATTTCGTGCCTAGTGAAGCCTATTATATTTATGTATGTAAAGTGGTGTCTAGTGAAGCATATTATATTTATGTATGTAAAGTTGTGCCTAGTGAAGCCTATTATCTTGTATGTAAACATTTTGAATTTTAGTTTGACGTCAATTTTTTTTTTTAGTAAAAAATAGGCAACACCAAAATATTTGGTGTAGATCCACCACTGGTGGCGGATACAAGATTTTTATCGATGTGCAGCAAAATTATTTTTATTATGTGAACGAAGGCAAAAAAAAAAAAATTAAAAAAAAAGGTGCATTTTTCACATAAGGGATAAATTTTAATAAATTACACTAATACTCCATAATACTCCCTCCGTCCCACGTGAATGCAAACTTATTTCTATTTTGGTCCGTTCCACGTAAATGCAAACTTCCCAAAATGGCAAAGAATATTCACTATTTCACCCACTCATTCTCTCTCCTACTTCACTTTTACACTCACAACATTCTCTCTCCTCACTATTCCTCCCACTCATTCTCTCTCCTATTTATTTTTTCATACTCACAACATTTAACTTTTTCTCTTTCTTACATCACTTTTTCTTAATTTCTACATCCAAAAAGTTAGTTTGCAATCACGTGAGACGGAGGGAGTATTTAAAATGATTGCACTAGTGGGGAACCTGCTCCCTTTAGCCTGGGTTGGGTGGGTTGGGTCTGCCCCTGACATGAATCATTAATGCAACGTACTCCCTCCTTCTCGTTCGAAAAGACATAAATTTTCATTTTGAACGTCCCATTTTAAAAGGCACTTTTCCAAAAAGAAAAGTTTTTATTACTATTTCACCCACTCATTCTTTCTCCTACTTTACTTTTACACTCACAACATTCTCTCTCCTAACTATTCCTCCCACTCATTCTCTCTCCTATTTAATTTTTCATACTCACAACATTTAAACTTTTTCTCTTTCCTACATCACTTTCCTTAATTTGCGTGCGAAGTCCATTTTCACAACATTTAAACTTTTTCTCTTTCCTACATCACTTTCTTTAATTTGCGTGCAAAATCCATTTTGTGACTTTTTGAGCGGGACGAAGGGAGTATTATACATTCGATTTAAATTTGATTTTAATAAATTATTAGTGAAAACAAACATTATAAATTATATTCATGTTATAAATTTTGTAATATCTAGTGACATATTAATATAATGTGCGAGAGTATTGATTTGGGAATTTACTTCATAAGTTTCTTTTGGAATAAATCACTTTCCACTAAGTTTCTCATTGTATTAAAATGACTCATAAGTTCTCATGTTGTATTATGTATAATACAACATTTCGTTATGCAGTAGTTTAAAATCATAATATTGCATCCGCACCACCGCCTCCGCCACAGCCCAGCTCCGCTGTCGCCGTCTACTATCGCCGCATGCCGGGTTTCGGTCAATTTTCGCCGAAATCTGGTCAATTTTCACTGGAATCCAGCAATTTTGGCCGGATCTGGTCGCCGGAGATCGGAATCTGATCGCCGGTCCATGGACTTCGGACTCCGGTCATCGGCGGCCGTCGAAATGCAATGTTATGGCCTTAATTGATGTTGTATTTTCGAAACATAATACAACATCATAAAAGAAGCTTATTGAGTATAGATTTAAAAAAAAAAAATTATGGGGCAATGACCCCTATTGATTTAGAATTCCTTACCTGTTAGACTACCCACAATGGGTAGATGAAATGGGAGATGAAATCCCATTTCATCTACCCATTTCGTTGCAATGGAGGTCGGCTGCTGGTTGAATGGATTGACGGGATGAAAACTTTCATCCCGTATGAAACCTTTTTTTTTTTTTTTAATTGGACACGTGTCGGCTTGGCATCGGAGGGGTACTAGGCGCGTGTGACTCACGCTCCAGATAGGCGCGTGACGCGCGGCTTTTTTTTTTTGTTTTGTTTTTGAGTTTCCTGAATTTGCCACGTGTTGGCTTGGTATTGGTCCGTACTTTATTATTTTTTCACCCAATTATTTAAACTCAATTATCTCATAATAAATGATTTAAAAATAAAAAAAAAAATTCACCAAAATTCATCATTTTTTTTCCCTACAAATTGATATAAGTTTCATTTGATTTGGACAAAAAAAAAACACTTAGTTTTCAATTTGGGCTGAATTATTACCTAGTAAATTAGTATTTTTTTTATTTTTTTTTTCACCAAAATTCATCATTTTTTTTCCCTACAAATCGATATAAGTTTCATTTGATTTGGACAAAAAAAAACACTTAGTTTTCAATTTGGGCTGAATTATTACCTAGTAAATTAGTATTTTTTTTATTTTTTTTTTCACCAAAATTCATCATTTTTTTTCCCTACAAATCGATATAAGTTTCATTTGATTTGGACAAAAAAAAAAACACTTAATTTTCAATTTGGGCTAAATTATTACCTAGTAAATTAGTATTTTTTTTTAATTGATTTTTCACCAAAATTCATCATTTTTTTTCCCTACAAATTGATATAAGTTTCATTTGATTTGGACAAAAAAAAAACACTTAGTTTTCAATTTGGGCTGAATTATTACCTAGTAAATTAGTATTTTTTTTAATTTTTTTTTTCACCAAAATTCATCATTTTTTTTCCCTACAAATCGATATAAGTTTCATTTGATTTGGACAAAAAAAAAAAACACTTAATTTTCAATTTGGGCTGAATTATTACCTAGTAAATTAGTATTTTTTTTAATTTTTTTTTTCACCAAAATTCATCATTTTTTTTCCCTACAAATCGATATAAGTTTCATTTGATTTTGACACAAAAAAACACTCATTTCTCAATTATCCTTTTTCATTTTAGTATTCATTTAAAAAAAAATCATTATATTTTTTTAACCTATAAATTGATGCAATATTTTTTTAATTAAGTGTGAAATATTTTTTTAATTATAAATAATAATAAAAATAATTATTATTATTTTACTAATCATAAAAATAAAGAATATAAATAAAATAAAATAAAAGTAGTGGGATATAGAATGATGAGTTGGAGGGAGTTGAAATTTAATTTAAGTTAGCCATTGGAGTGGGGGTAAATGAAATGGGTAGATGAAATATTAGGTGGATAAGAAAAAGTGTAAAAAGTGTTAGATGAAATGGGGGAGTGGGATGAAACCACTGTGGGTAGTCTTATTATGATGGTCATGTCGTACGTCAGCGTACCGATTCTACCTAGCTGGCATGATCCAATAGGAATGTCCAGCGTGTTACTGTCATAACTGGCATTTAGTAATCTTGTGCCACGCGGCTTAATGGGACAACTTGCTTTAAAGCTGCTCTCATCTCTCCTCTCCCCTCCCCCCACCACAGTTATTGAACCGTCAATTTCGACATTAATATTTTTCCTTATTTTATTTTAATATTACAAAAAAGAAATACTCCTACTCCCTTCATCTCGGGTTAAGTTTCACCATTTTGGTGAAGCACGTAAATTAAGAAAATAATATATATATTTAAAAATAAAAATAATGAGAGTGAGAAAAGGGTTGTGAGAGGAAAAAAGTGAATGAATACGACAAATGAGAATCATAATTTAAATATATGAGAGAGAAAAGTTAGTGGGTATAATAAAATATTAACAAATTTTCCATTTTAGAAAATGCAAAGCTTGTAACGGGACGTCCTTTTAAATAATTGGTGAAGTTTAAGCTGGGACAGCGGGAATATTATACTTCGAATGTTTTTTAGCTCATTTTTATTTCAATTAAGACTCATATAATCCCTCCGTCCACTTACTTACTTCGCACTTTCTATTTTAGGCGTCCAAATACAAACTTCACACTTTGTTTTTTTACCTAAAATGAAAATTTTTTATTATTAAAATATTAACCCTACCTCACTTATTCTCTCTCCTACGTTATTTTAATACTCACAACACCATTATAATTTACTATTCCCTCCACTCATTCTCTCTCCTATTTTACTTTTACACTCACAACATTTATATCATTACTAGAATAAGCCCGTGTCCGAGGACACGTTATATTTTTTTTTTAATTAAGCCCCCTTTTTTTTAATTAAAAAAAAAATAAAAAATTTTAAGGGCAAAATTTAATTTAAAAAAAAAAATAAAATTTTTAAGGGCAAAATGGGAAAGAGATAAAATAGTGAGGGCAAAATGGGAAAGTTGCCAGGCGGAACTGTTCATTCAACTATTCATTTGCTGAGTTGGACACCTTCCATTTATACTATAGATTTTTTTCCTTAATCCACGCGTGAACAGTAACTGTAAAGCAACAAAGTGGACGGAGGGAGTATGTTTTAAGTATAAATAGAGATAAGTACTTATTTCTCTCAATCTATAGTTACTTTTTTGTTTTAGTCTGAATTGTATTTTTTTTCATTTTTCCTCTTAACATTAGTATATCTTTTGGTTGATGTCATCTTTTCGTCAGTATTCCGTCAATTCCACCGTTAAAAACACCTATTTGGCATGATAACGTTAATTAAAATGTGAGTTGGCCTAACAAAATTATGAAATTGGCTGAGAGGTGTAACTGTTAATGTGTGAAAGTGTACAATAATAAACTATTAATCCTTTAAATAACTTTTAATGTTATTTTTAAAAATATTTAAGAAATAATGTTTTCATTTAATAAATTTGTTATTTTGTTTTAATATTTATTCAGTTTAAAAAAGTTTTTCTTGAACTAAAAAAATGTATTTTATTTTTTAATATCTGTTCAGTTAAAAAAATTATTATAATTTCTTTTTATAAATTCTTTTTTCTCATTATTATTTAAATGAAAATATTATCATTTTAATTTAATATTTGTTTTGCTGTTTAAAACAAAAAATATTTTTTTCTTCATTATTATTTAAATGAAAATATTCTTACTTTACACAACCAGTATTAATGCCAATCACCATCAATCCTACCATCTCACTTAACAAACCACCTCTGCATCACCATCACACCAATCTATATTACTATAGGAAAGGGTCATAACCGCCTAGACAAAGAAGGGTCAGGATCAATTCTTAGATATTGATCTAACGATCCAAATTAAACCTAAACTACCCAAGTTCCCTTTCCTTTTCCAACTTCTACAGCAGTTACAAAACCTCCTCTCCACCTTACATGCCGACACGCACAACTTGGCTACGCATGGAGAGCTCAGAGCCGCGCCGCCGCCCTTGGCTTTCACGGCGCAGCAAGAACAACCGGCGGCAGGAGAGTCGAACAACGGATCTGGATCCATGAAAGAGATTAGATTCAGAGGACGGCGGCGGGAAGAAGTAAGGGTTTGCACTAAACCTCGCTTCATTGATTTGGCAGTTTGATCCCACGTCTGGGAAATTCACATATATGAATTCTACAATCGATGTTTGAACTGGGTGGGTTTGATTTTGCTTTTGTGTTGTGAGAGTTTATATTATTTTGAGATGGAGGGAGTAATAGAGTTACTGTTTGAGGATTACATTAAAAGAGTGTAAGGGCTTGGGATGGTTTGCAGAGAGAGAGCAATAGTTTTTACAAAAATCCCACCTCCGTCTTCATCCCCATTCACCACCCCACCCAACTTGGTCTTCTCTCTCTCTATTCTCTCTCAAGATCTGGGTTTTGGTTTAAATTACTTTGAATTTCTGTTTTGTATTTGTTCATTTTTTTTGTAAATTATTGATTATTGTGGTTTTGTTGGTGGATGTTTACGGATGTTGGTGGGTGATGGTGACCCGATGGTAGATCGGAAGTTTCTATTGATTGGGTTTTTGTTTAAATTAGTGGTGGCGATTTCGGTGGTGGATGGTCCCTGTGCTTCGACTGAAGAAGTGAAGAGATTAATTGCTTGAAAAATCTGTTCTTGAGTTTTGACCAAGCAATTGAAGAGATTAATGCTTGAAAAACTTTTTCCGCCTTTAGCAATTTTCTTTGTCCTTGAGTTGTTTGTCAGTTTTTTCATGTAACATTGGAATAGTAAGAGGAAATGGCAGGAAGCTTGAAGAAAGGGAGAGGGAGAGGGAGAGGGGGATCGAGATAGAGAGAGGAGCCGCAGAGAGTAAAAGAGGAAGAGAGAAGTTTGAATTTTCGTTTTTAAGATTTTGGGTTTATTGATCTATAAGAGTGAGAGAGAGAGAGAGTCCCAGCCTTGACTTTGGTTATAGTTTAGCTATGTAAATACGAAAGACAAACCATTGGAGAAAAGCAACACTTGAAATATAAAATATGCTAATCCTTTACTATATATGATTATAACCACATGATTAGGGGGTGGGCAATGCATAAGGTAGTAAATTTTGTTTTTACCGCATAGTATGTCAGCAAATGACTAAATAACCTTTTAACTGAGAGTAGACTCACTTCCCATTTCAAGTTTGTTGCCTTGAACCTCTACTTCCCAGTTTCTGATACTCATAGGTCTATGAACATAGTACTTTCTGACAGTTTTCTTTTATCCTATTGTAAAAAGAATGATCAACAATTGTAACATGTACAGGTAAAACAAATGGTCGTGGCCACCCTTGCCGAGTCTGGTATGAACCTTTCAGACGATGTCATAGAAAGCATCATTGATAAGGTGATTCGATTATTTCGTCTTATGCAATTAGTGGCTTTGAAGTCATTATCTGTTTTACTTGGCTGATAACTGAAACTCGAGATGAAATGAGAAATGTTTTGTAGAAATGCATTGATGTATGTTACATTAATTTCAGACATTTGAGGAAGCAGATACGAAACATGACGGGAAGATAGACAAAGAAGAGTGGAGGAACCTTATAGGGATACATCCATCTCTTTTGAAGAATATGACTCTTCAATACCTCAAGTAAGTTTAAGTTGGATTGATTCTACTATCAAGTACGTCTTCTCTTCTATTCCTATGAATGAATGAATGTTTCTCCAAGAAAGATTGTTTGATTGTCGGGTTTGTTTGTTTGGTTGCAGACATCACCACAACATTCCCGAAGTTTTGTGTTTCATTCACGGGTTGATGATACAGGCCCGAACCGAGATCCACACCCCATATCAAATTTATTGCTTTGGAAGGCATATAAATGTATGTGCGTGTAATGTAATTTAACTGCAATGCAGGTCAAATTAGAGGCAGGAAAGAGACTCGGTTTTCAGTGATTCCTGTTTTATTTTATCTTGGTAGTAGAACAAATGTGAAATTGGAAAGAGATTTTTTATTGTGGAATTTTTGGGCTTGGATATTTATATATTTTTGTTACAAAGTATTATTGTGTGTATAATCTATAATACAATACAAGAAGGTTTTTGCTTACCTTTTTGTACTGACCCGTGCCATTGGCACGGGCTTTTGAGTACTAGTATAATATAATGAACAAAGTCCAACGAAAACAAATTGTAACCGAGAAAATTAAATCAAATTTCAATTGAGAAAAATTAAACCAAATTCCAACAAGAAAATTAACACAAAACCTATATAGATTCAAAAATTTACACAATATTTCCAAATACGAACAAATTATAAAATTATCCAAAAAAATAATATTACAACTGAAAATGTTAAAAATCACAAAAGATTCAAATAAAAATATTGAACCAAAGTAGGAGATCTACAACCCAACGAGAAAGAGACGATGTTGAGTGGAGCGATCGACGCCGGTGATGGAGGAAGCTTCAGCGGCGAAAATGGAGTTACCAACGCCGGAGATGAAGGAAGCTTGAGTGGCGGAAAAGGAGGGTCTGATATGGCGAGAGAAAATATGGTTAGACCATCTCCAACAGTTTACTCCAAATTTTACTCCAAAACATTAAAATGGTGCAATTTCAGCACCAAATATCTCACACCATCTCCAACAGCTTACTCCAAATTTTGCACCAAATAAGAATCTTTACAGTATATGCTTGTTATTTCATTTAATTAAAAGGTTTTTTCATTAATCTTATTTAATATTATTCAAATTACATTATATTAAATAGTATGTCATAAAACTTAAATAAGACAATTAATAACTATAAATAAATAAATTTAAAAATGATCTATCAGATTATTAAAAATAATTTCAATTTCATGTTATTTGTATTTGTATTTGTATTTGTATTTTTAATTTGAATTTATATTTTCACTTTTAATGTATTTTTATTTGTGTTTGTATTTTAAATTTGTATTTCCACTTTGAATGTATTTTTATTTGTGTTTGTATTTTAAATTTGTATTTCAAGTGAGTTTCTTCAATTATTTTTTGTTTTTTATTTCATCTTCAATATTTTAACATATTTTCAAAGTTTTGTAATTTTGTTTAAAAAATTAATGTAGCAAATTAGACAATTTTGCTTAAATGAAAAAAAAAAACAAATTCCATATAAATATAAAATAATAATATTACTCCACTTTACCAATTGGAACTGGAATTGAAGACGAGGACGACGCCCAGGAGAGAAAGGAATTTTGCCCGGACCTCGCCGTCGCTGTTGCAAGGTACTTGCCTCTTCCCCTTCACCTTCACCTTCTACTTCCATAACTGAAAACGATTTAAAAAAAAAAACGGATGGCGCAAGAGAAATCCATGCGCCAAATATGGCGCATCCAAGAGGCCTCGCCAAAATGGAGTTGGATTTGGCGTCGTTGTTGGAGATCGTTTTTACGCCAATTTGGCGATGGCGTGGGGCTTTGGCGCAGTGTTGGAGATGGCCTTAGGGCTCGAATTTGAGGAGAAAAATCAGATGCGGCGGGGAGGAGAAGACTGATGATTATACATTGCGGGGAGAGAAAGGCAAAGGTAGAAAAGGGACTACCTGAATAGGTGAAAGTTGTTGGGATGGAGGTGGTTGGGGCGGAGGTGGGAAAACAAGGGGTTATAGGCGTCGACGGTTTGTGAGATATGAATGAGTGAATGTTTGTCTTTTTATATTAACCAGATATAAAGAGCCAGGGTCAGGGTTAGAGTTAGTTTTGTTTAAATGACTAAATTATAAATAATTTAAATATATTAACTCCTTGATATTTATGAAAATGACTTTAAGGGGTCAATAGTTTGGTATTATATAGATTTAGCCCCTAATACTTCTACCTCAAGCTAATTTCTAAATTTTTGTAAGACCAACTCTGCATTTTAACGAGTAAGCATGCAAAATAAGCGTTTTTAACGGTGGAATTAACGAAACACTGACAGAATGATGAAATCAACCAAAAAAATGTGAGGTTAAGGGGGAAAACGAAAAAAAAAATACAAAATTCGGACTAAAACAAAAAAGTGACTATAAATTGGGAACGAAATAAGTACTTATCTCAGTATAAATATGAGTCAACTTAGAAAAGTTACCTTACAGACATAAATAATACTCCCTCCGTCCCATAAGTCTTAAGAATATATTGACTTTTTTTGTCAACTTTTGATAACTTTGACTAAAACTTTATAGAAAATTTGATAATCTTAACAAAAATTTGAATTTTTTATTGAAAGTATTTTAATAGTGAATCATTTTTTTTAATTTTTAAATCTTTATTAGCATCATAATTTTTTTATAAAATCTTGGCCAAAGCAACTCAAAGTTGAAAAAAAAAGTCAATATATTCTTAAGATCGGTGGGACGGAGGGAGTACATAATTTACTTTTGGGTTATCCATATTTTATCATGATATTAGAGCATGGTTCGATCTTGAAATCACGTTTCTATATTTTTAAATAACCATTGTCACATTCTCTCTTTAGAGGGGATAATTATGACATTGTGAACTTATCTTTAATGTCTCATCCATGATTACCCAATTTGCTTACGCAACGAATTCCTAAAACATAGGGTTCCGATTGTTGCTTTATCCCCTTGATTAAATCACCGTCACTATCTCTTGAAGAAACAATTATTTAGTGTCATATAGGGCTGTTACACGAATCGAGCCGGCTCGAGCTCGGCTAAAAAAAAGCTCGAGTTCGAGTGGGCTCGAGGTGAACTCGAGCTCGAGCTCGAATCGATTTTCAAGCTCGTCATTTTTTTCGAGCCGGCTCGTGTTTGGCTCGTATGTTTGACGAGCTCTGTTCGAGATCGACTCGTTTGAGCTCGACTCGTTAAAAGCTCGAATAAATTTTAGTATATACTTCCTCCGTCCCACCTCACTTGACACTTATTTTCATTTTGGGCCGTCCCAGCTCACTTGACACTTCCCAAAATAGCCTACTTTTTATAATTTTATATTCACTCTACCCCAGCACTCATTCTCTCTCTTCATTTTCCACCACTCAATTTATTCAACCAACACTACTATTTACCCCACTCATTCTCTCTCTTCATTTTCTATCACATATTTTTTTTATTTTATTCTTTTTTCTTAGTTCCCGTGCCCACCTCAAGGGTGTCAAGTGAGGTGGGACTGAGGGAGTATATATATATATATATATATATATATATATATATATATATATATATAAGTCAAAGCTCGAGCTCGGCTCGTTAAAAGCTCGTTTGATTTCAGATTTTTTTCAAAAAATAAGTCAAAGCTCAAGCTCGGCTCGTTAAAAACTCGTTTGATTTCAGATTTTTTTCAAAAAAATAAGTCGAAGCTCGAGCTCGGCTCGTTAAAAGCTCGTTTGATTTCAGATTTTTTTCAAAAAATAAGTCGAAGCTCGTGCTCGGCTCGTTAAAACTCGAGTTCGAGCAGCTCGCGAAAAGCTCGAAACTTGATTCGAGCCGAGCTCGAACATGCATTCTGGGCTCGAGCTCGAGCTCAAGAAAAGCTCGAGCTCGATATTTTTTATTCGAGCTCGAGCTTGAAACTTCAAAGCTCGGCTCGGCTCGTTTACAGCCCTAGTGTCATACACTATAAAAACGATAATTGAGTGTCATCCACTATAAAAACAATGATTGAATGTCGTTCACTATAAATAACGATGATTGAGTGTCATCCACTATAAAAACGATGATTGAGTGTCGTTCACTATAAAATCGATGATTGAGTGTCGTCCATTATAAAAATGATGATTGAGTGTCGTTCACTATAAAAACGATGATTAAGTGTCGTTCACTCTAAAAATGGAGACTGAAGAAAAAGAAGAAATGTGCGAGCACAAGTTTTGCATGGAATTGAAGAAAGAAGACCTGATGTGGATGACTATTCAGACATTGGAACAACATATGTTACAAGTTCAAATTTTTGTTGTTGTTGAAAAAAAAAAGACGAACCCGAGGTTGCTTGAACTGCAACACGAAAAAGAAAGAACTTGCCGCAGATGCTGCACGTCAAAGTGAAAGAAAAAAAATAACGTTTTAATTTTTATTAGGCAAGTTGGTTATATACGATTTAGATCCTCCAACTTGGGGGGGGAGGAGTTGAGATATTGTGAATATATCACAATATCTTCACACTATATTTGAGAGATATTTTCAATAAGCAGGCCCGATTTTGGGGATGTGCAAGGAGCCCAATTGCACAGTGCCCATAATTTTATAGGGCCTCATATTTTCCTCAATTCCTAAAACCTAGCCCAAAAATGCTAGTACTAAATATATAAATTTAGATGTGATACCATGATAAGTATGGTTGCTGGCTTGGTTGGATAACTTTCATTATATATATATATATATATATATATATATATATATATATATATATATATATATATATATATATATATATATATATATATATATATATATATATATATATATATATATGAGGTACCAGGATCTAATCCCCACAAAGGTGTTTAACATAATTTTTTTCTTTTACTATACTCCCTCCGTCCCATTATTTACTTCACCATTTTGGCTTCGGCACGCAAATTAAGAAAATGGGTGGAAAGAAAAAATGTTGTGAGTGTAATTTGAAAATAGGAGAGAGAAATTTGAAAATAGGAGAGAGAATGAGAGGAGGGAATAATAAATTATAGTGGTGTTGTGAGTATTAAAATAATGTAGGAGAGAGAATGAGTGGAGGGAATAGAAAGATTCTTTGCCAAAAAGAAAAGGTGAAGCTTTCAATGGGACACCTAAAATGGCAAAAAGTGAAGTTATTAATGGGACTATGAGTATATTGTATTTTATATATATATATATTAAGGGCCATACATATATATATATTTTTTTCTTTTACTATAAATTGTATTATATATATATATATATATATATATATATATATATATATATATATATATATATATATATATATATATATATGAACATACCAAAAGTGCCGAGTTGGGCCAAGCAAGTAAAGCCCAATTACATCCAAATTTTGATTATCACATTCTCAATAGGGCCGGCCCAGCCGTAGCAAGGCCCAAAGCCCATCTCAAGCGTCGGCCGACTAAGCCCACGGTCCGACCTACAGTGTCCCGACCTAACTTAGTCCGACCTCATGATCCATGCTACAATCTCGGCACGAACCATGCTCTACTCCGACAAATGTCGACCATTCCACGAGCGGCGACCTCGACCTAAATTAACAAGTAGCGACTGACACTCGCCGGCTTATTTAGTTGAACCATTCACGTAACCACATCCCTACAAATCGTGACGCTTACTAACACGTTCACATGACCGAATAACCGTCGCTATAATCTCTGAGGACATGTCTCCTACACCAAAAATACATTACTCTTGCCTATAAATACTTCGTCATTACCAACTGCAAAGGTAACTACCATTTTGTTATCGAATTCATTATTCTATACATTTTGAGCTATAAACAACGGTAATCTTACTCACGCCCAGCTGTCTTCGCCGAGACACATCCCGCTAGTCGTGGTTCATTTCTGAGTCAAGGAGCCAGGTGTGATCACCCCGCCACGTGGAGGAAGATTGATAAGCACATTTCCGTAGCATCGCTTGGTTCCATCACGGAACGTGCTTTAGACTTGACTTCGAAAACTCCATCAAACCCGCAACAATGGTGACTTCGAAGGACACGTATCCGAGGCTTCACTGGGCACGATGAAGTGAACAACAACAACAATGCAAACGTTGGAAATGCAGATTTGCCTCCTCCTCCCCTCCTCAACGACATCACGCTAGTGGCGACACGCTCTAACAGCCGTGGCCGATGGCGTGGATCGCCGATGCAAGGAGAGAAAAGCGTCCTATGGAAGGACAAGGAGCTCCACCTCACCCAAAACGTCATAACCGGGCAAAGCAATGTGGGAAGCAGGCAGTCCCTCCACTAATCCCACGAGCAAGAAAGAAATGATGCCGGAGCGAGCCCGCATTCGCCGACTTAATAGCCACGGAGGAGGCGTAATGTGCCGACATACGCTCCGAGAGAGTGGCACCCGCTCGTGTTTCTAATGGGCAACAAAGCCGTGAGTGCTAGGCCAAATGAAGGTGTGGGACGTAACGGCGAGGACGTAATGGTACGTCGAGCTCCCACTATAGTTCATGTGCCGAGTAATGATTTAAGAGCTAGCCTCACCGTAAAACAGAGAAGCAGAGGCTCAACTGATTTGAGGACTCGGCTAATGTACCAATAGAAATGTACATCGTTTCCCCACCGTAACACGAGAGATCGTGGTCTCAAAGAGACGTAAATGGGCATAGGTCGCCCGTGAGAGGGGAAGGCGCAGTGTCGCTGCCACATGGAGATCACAGCGCAGTCGCCGTCGTCGCCGAGAGGCGCAGTCGCCTCAAAGAAGTAATGTACATAGATCTCCAATAAGATCGAAAGGACCAATTCTCACAGGACGTATGAGTAGGCAGTAACTCCCCCGTGGCCGAAGGCCGAGGTCCAATGCCGCTCCTCCAGAGATGAGAGACCCGATGCCGCAGAATGGTTGTTGATGAAAAAGAAATTTGAGCAATGGGAGGAGGAGAAGAAAAAGAGATCGGAAAGGTCAACGAATGGACTTTGCTCTTCGACCTTTTCCAAAGAAATCGAGATAGTCGACCTCCTCCTACTTTCGGGTTGCCTCTTCCGGAGAAGTACTGGGTCGACAAATGCCAGGAGCCACATATCCCATCTCGGAAGCCACTATGTGTTTTGTCGCCAATGAGGATGACAACATGTGCAAAGCTCTCCTAAGCACACTTACTTGGGCCTTTAACTTGGTTCAATGGTTTGGTCGGGCCGGTAGTATCACCACACGGGCATGCTTCGTAACAAAATTCTTAGATCGCTTCTCGACCGCAGGAGCTCGAAAGATAACCGTCACCGATCCGAATAACTTGGGCGCAGTGGTAAGAATGAAAGCTCGATGAGCTATTTCACCAAGTTCAAAGAGATGGTTGATAAAATAGAGGAAGACCTCACAGACAGGAGGTAATCAATCGCTTAGAAGTGGTATTTCCTCGGAAGACATGGACTACGAGCTCACGGTCCGAACGGTCACAACTCGACAGAGTTGTTTGAAAAGGTGTATAATGTCGCTCCGGCCGAGGAAAGGAAAGAAAAGAAGAACGGTAAGAGCCCCAAGGTTGAAGTCGCCGACGATAAAAAGGACTCCAACAAGAATGGGGGAACAATAAAAATGGAAAGAACGAACTAGGGCGACGAGAGAAGGTACCGAAGCTTTCACTACCCTCTCGGTGAGTCGAACCGAGATTTTGAATGTTGTCGAGCCGGCTCCTCCAAGTACCAGTGAATCCAGCAACAAGTTTAAAGTGACAACATTGCAAGTACCGCGACTACCACAAAGACACTCGGTCATCTCACGTGAGGATTGCTTGGGATTAAAGCGTATCATCCGAGAGAATGGTCGAGCAGGGAGACTCGAAGCTTATGTGGAAGAGACCTCAAGTGGGGAGGTGAGCGGCCGACAGTGGGCAACAAGGACCTAGACGACTGGGCGAAATCTGGGGTCATCATTTGAACAAGCAAGCAACACGGCCATCAAGCACAAGATATTCCGGCTTAATAAGGCCCACATGTGCCTCCAAGGAGAGAAATAAGAGATGAGGCGATCGCCTTCTACCCCCACGAATTGGCAACAAATATGGCGGCTGGGGAGCAAGTTCTCGTCATCCCGAGTCTCATTGATGGATGTACGACGAAGCGGACTCTTAGTCGACACGGGGCCCGCAAGGATATTTTGTTTTACAAAACTTTCAAGGAAATGGGCCTTAATGATGAGCAACTTTGGGAGAGATATGATGGCGGAGGTTGGAGGGCTTCACCAACCACCGAGTTGATGCTAAAGGCCGAGATAGTGCTCGACGTCGACCTAGGCCAAAGACCCTCGTGATTGTCTCGAAGGTACAATTTATCGTAATTGATGTAAATAGTGACTATGCCGCCATACTTGGAATTCCCCGGACAGTCGCTCTTGGAATGGTAGCATCAATTCCTCACCGCCGAGTAAAGTTCCCCACACCCGCCGGAGTGGGTTGCGTACAAGGCACGCTCGTGCTTATCCGGATCATGTTCTAAGAGAAAGAAAGAAAAGGGAGCTAGAGATCGAGACCGCTGATGGTTACTGCTGTCTGGGCCGATCACCAAAACTACCCCGATCACAATCACCGACGTGGTAGAGTCGACCTATCGCTCAAATGACGAGGTCATGCTTGAGTCGACACGTCACTCTAACACCACCGAGGTCGATTCGTATGTAGTTATGGTCGATCAAGTCGTCATAGGAGACATATGCCTCCGTGATAGACAATAACTCGGGGGCCCCTACCAACAAGGTTGCAGACAAGCTTGATGATATGATAGGCGAGGAGGCTCCACACTGGGAGCCGAGGAAAGACAAAAGGTCGTGGAGATCATAGTGGAGACTCTACAATTCGTAGAGATGGACCCAGCTAGAAGGCTGTCGATGAGCTAGAGTCGGTGAATCACCAACCCTTCTTACCCCGATCAAAAAATCCAAATTGGGAAAGCAGCTATCGGTTGAGGAGCGAGCGTAAATTATCAAGCTACTCAAAGAAAGTAATGATGTCTTTGCATGGAGAGTAGAAGACATGAGGGGAATCAAGGAGGAGGTCATTGCTCACAGATGGAAGTCAACCCGACCATAAAGCCGAGACCCCAAAAGTTGAGAAGTTTTGCTCGCGACAAGGAAGAGGCTATCAAAGCAGAGGTACAAAAACTTTTGAGTGCAGTATAATCAAAGAGGCCACTCATACAACGTGGTTGGCCAACGTGGTCATGGTGAAGAAATCGAATGGCAAGTGGCGGATGTGTGTCGACTTCACTACTCTCAATCTAGCTTCGCCCGAAGGATAGCTATCCTCTTCCTAGAATTGACAAGCTTGCTGATTCCATTCGCTGGTCATTCCACTCTCGGTTTCCTGGATGCTTACTCGGGATACCACCGTATAAAGATGCACGAGGATGACATAGTGAAGACGGCATTTCGGGCGGTGGAGGCATCTAATGCTACAATATGATGCCTTTTGGATCAAGAATGCAGAGCTACATATCGAGAGGATGGTGAACAAAGTCTTTGCCTCGCACGTATTGGTCGAAATATGGAGGCCTACGTTGACGACATGGTCATTAAAACTAAGGCCGGAGTCACGTGGTCGACCTAAAGGAGACATTCACCAATTTACGAGCAAACGACATGAAGCTCAACCCCGGTAAATGTGTGTTTGGAGTGGCGGTAGCAAGTTCTTGGGATTCATGGTATCTCAAAGGGGCATAGAAGCTAATCCAGAGAAGATAAAGGCTTTAGTCGACATGAAGGCTCCTACCTGTCGGAGATGCGGCGACTTAACGGAAGGGTAGCGGCTCTTGGTGCTTCATATCTAAATCGGCGAGAAAGATCTCTCCCTTCTTGGCGTTGAGGGGACGAAAAGCTTTGAATGGACGGCAATAATGTCATTCGTCGTTCAGCAGTTGAAGGATTATCTTGCTACTCCACCTGCCTCGGTGGCAGAAGTGAGACTTTATTTGTATATCTATACGCAGGAGACAAGTCGATTCTTTGCGGTATTGATTAGAGAGGATGAAGGGCTTGAAGGCACACATGTACTATATCGGCAAAGCTTTATCGAGATGTGGAAAGTAGGTATTACAACGGCGAGAAGGTCGCCTGTGCTCTAGTCGTGGCTTCTAGGAAGGCTGCGAGCTTATTTCTAGCTCATCCAATCGTGGTTCTTACTAATGCTCCTTTGAGAAAAATTCTTTGCACAACTGGGAGTTCGGGTCGGCCACTCAATTGGTCAATTGCCCTCATTGAATTTGACATTGAGTATCGACCTCGAAGGCGTTAAAGGCTCAAGCTCTGGGCGACTTCTTGAGTCGAGCTTACGTTCACCAAGGAAGACAACGAGCGCGAGTTCCTAAAGAAAAGGGTAAGGGGAAAGAACCGAGTCCCAGGTCGTCATTAGCCTACCGAAGATTGTTGGAAGGTCTATTCGGGGTCGGCTGACCAAGAATAGCGGTGGAGAGTTTGGAATAGTGTCTTGATTGAGCGAGTGGGACCGTGTATGAGGAATCGCTAAGGTTCAAAGTTTGATGCTTCTGATAACTGAGTGAATACGAGGCCTTGATTGCGGCTATTGAGTATGCGCCAAATGCTTGGGAGCGACTAAGATCTTCTTGCGTGACTCACAGATTGATAGTCGACCGAGGTCGGAGCGAGTACGAAGTGCTTAGTTCTACTCTCATCAAATACTTTGCGACCTGGTGAAAGGAGCTAATAAAGGACTTAGAATTAGGAGATTCAAAGGATTGGAAGAGAAGATAACGAGCTAGGCGATCTCCTTTCGAAACTTGCTACTTGGATGAGCCACATGACGAGCCCGTCTCCTTCCTCGAAAATCCCGGCTTATGAAAGAGTAAAAATTGAGTGCATAGATGATCCCTCAAGAAATTGGACTCGGGAGAAGTGTTGGATCGAGGAAATGAAAGCATACTAGAAAATGGAGAGGCGCCAGGATGACGAGAAGAAGGCTCGAGCTATCAAAAGCTCAGTATGTCATTCGAGGGCGACATTCGGGAGATCTTATGCTCGGCCATTGCTAAAGTGCATCCATCCCAGAGGTCGCCCTATTGATACACGAAGTGCATAGTGGAATTTGTGGTGGACACCAGGGGGCGAGACTCTTGGCGACAAAGTTAATCACGTTGGGATACTGCGGCGCACGTGAGAGGCGGCACTCAGCTTTGTTCGGCAATGTGATCAATGCGAGGTTTGCCAACCTTCCCCATGTGCACTACAACGAAGGCGAGACTCTGTGATCGCGGCTTGGCCATTTGATATGTGGGGCGTCGACACGATTGGACCGCTTCCCTCCACTTCAGAAGCTGAGTATGTGATAGTGGCCATAGATTACTTCACCAAATGGGTTGAGGCCAAACCATTAGCTCGCATCACGAGAGGAGAATGCTATCAACTTCATACACGACTTCATTTGGTGTCGGTTTGGTTTTCCTCGCTATGGTGTCGACTGATATTCTAGTTTTCAATTTCAAAGTTCAAGTTTGTGTTAAAGCTAGTTTCGAATTGATTCCTACTTCAATAAAAAGTGCAGTTCATTCCATCAAACATAGTGTTACCCCAATCCCAATGAGCTCGACTCTTAGTCAGCTTAAATTTAACAAGCTCGATTCTTGATCAGCCTTGTTCATTTAACAAGTCCGACTCTTAGTCGACTTCGCTTCCAACAAACTCGACTCTTAGTCGGTTTGTTATAATAAGCCTCGATTCTTAATCGCCTTATTTAATTTAACAAGTCCGACTCTTAGTCGACTTCGTTCCAACAAACTCGACTCTTAGTCGGTTTGTTATAATAAGCTCGATTCTCAATCGGCTTATTTAGTTTAACAAGTCCGACTCTTGAGTCGATTTCTTCGTTCTCCAACAAACTCGACTCTTAGTCGGTTTGTTATAATTAGCTCGATTCTTAATCGCCTCTACTATTTTAACAAGTCCGATTCCTAATCGACTTCGCTCTGAGTAACTCGACCCTTGAGTCGCCTTAAAAGTTTGAACAAATAAGTCATTGCCTCTACTAAATCTAACTCGACACCTACCTCTAAAGCATATAACATGCGTAAAAGAGAAGTCAGTTACGATTAAACACAATTAAGTCTCCCAAAGTGGGCTAAGACTTAGGCAAAGACAACTTACAAAGTATCATGCCTCCCAAAAGTAGGGCCAAGGCATACAAGTATTAAAAACAAAAAAAAAGCAAAAATGTTTGGAGCTTGTTCGATTACAATAAACCATTAAAATCAAAGTCTATTCAGAAGAAACGCCTTCTATTGGACCGGCGACGGACGTTGGGTCGACCTCAGTCTGATCACCCACAGTAGATGGCTCACCAATAACATTTTCAGTCTGATAAACCACCTTCCGTGAGTCACTGATTGTAAACTTTGTGGTCTCCTCGTCAAAAGCCGAATCCTCATAATCATCGAGCTCAGCCAAGATGGTGTTAAAATTAACCTTTTCAACAAATGGGGTCCCAAGGTGATGCCTCTGCAGCTTCATCATCTTTCTTTATAAGTTCCAAGTCATTCTCATTGTATGGCACCAAAGGGTGGCCTTGGCGAGCTGCTGTGTTATAAGGATCTTCAGAGGCCCATTGAGCTAGCTGTTCGATCGATATATTGACAGAGGGATCTACTATTATACGTCGAGCCATATGAGCCCGACCTACATGGAAGAACCCCCTAGCTTCTTCTAATACGGGCGTGCAGATCATCACTATCTCTATATGCCTTGACAAAGATCCTCCTTTGCAACTCTCACAAAGCCAGCCTAGGTCCACCCCCCATTGAGCTCGAGCAACATCCAACTCTTCTTGTTTCTTGGCCAAAGTGACGGGCCCCTCCTCCAACTGCTGAGTCGCCAATGCCAGATCAGCAACTAGCCTATTCTTTTCCTCCTTGAGGCGGCGAGTTCCTGGCGCCTTCTCCCAACTTGCCCAGGCATCCTCTTTGGCCTTGATTTCGTTGTCTTTAACAAGTTTCAAAGCTTCATACGAGTTTGCAAGTCCGAGTGCTCTTCCTTCAAGTTTTTGAGCTCCTCCTTCAACGTAGCGTTGGCTTAACTTTCGCTTCCCCACTTCGGCATTCTCCTCCTCTAGCTTCTTCAACTCTACGTTTTTCTTTGCCAACATGGACTGGCTAGCTTCTCCTCGCTTCCTCGCCAGCTCTTCCGGTAAGTAGTAGCCAGTGTCAATCATGGCAAGAGACTCAAAGGAAGAGTGGGAGGAAGAGGTTAGATCTGACAGACACAAAGGGAGACATGGAACAAGCGAGCAAAATAAAGTTAACAATACAAGAAATTGCCAAAGAGTTACCTCGGAGGAAGGAACAAGCGAGCAAAATAAAGTTAACAATACAAGAAATTGCCAAAGAGTTACCTCGGAGGAAGCTAGCCCGACCCTAGCTGCGCAGCCTCGGAGTTAGAGGCTTTTTAGTGAACTCCATAATCAAATCCCTGGTCACACCCCCGACCACGGCCCGTCCGTACTCCGGCTCTCCGGTACTCCTCGGCTAAGCATTGATCCCTGGTTAAAGGAGCCACAGCACTTAGCTCGTCAACACGAGACGGATCACTCGCATAAGAAACCCGGGACGAGGAAGGCCGGGACTCCTAACTTCATTCTCCATCGGCTCGTTAGCATCGACCGATCAACCTGCCGAGCTCACCTTGGCTTTCCCAATCTTGATTTTCTTGCTTAGAGGGGCCGTATCATCTTCATCATCCCCCTCATCATCTAACTCGATCACAGGCGACTTTGCCTTGGGAATTCTTTTGGTTTTGGATTTGGTTTTGGGTTGATCACGAGCTCTGGTCTTTTTAGCCTCATTAGCTGGCTCAACAATTTGGTCGGATACATTGGTTTCTTCAGCGTCAACCTCTTCCATTTCCTGGGCGACGTCTACAACTTGGTTCCCCTCCAGTTCCTCGGGGTTCTCCTCCATTGGTATAGAGTTAACTGGTCCACATCTACCGTCTCGCAAAGTATCACGACGGAGAGCACCCTCTCTCTCCCTACATGTTTCTCGGCATTAGCCGCTCCACGCCTCCACTTGCTCTTCCTAATGACAATGGTTCGGCCCATACTCGCTTCTTGCTCAGGAGTTAAGACTACACCAAAATTGAAATGATCAAGGGTTAGGTCGACACATAAAATTTCTGCATACGAGTAAAAAGTTCTATGTACGAATTAAATATGTGTGGACTGATTATTCTACATACGAGCAAAAAAGTTCTATGTACGAATCAAAGTCATAAATAAACGCTAAGCAAAGGTAAGAGGGATCAAGGTACAAGGAATGGTCGAGTCCTTACCCCAAAGTGTTCTACCCGCTCCTTACAATAGCGCCTTCTTACAATGGTGGCACTCTTTCTCAAATCGAATCGAGCTCCCTCATGGGTGACCCAACTGGATATCTCTCGACATCTAACTACCGGCACCACGGGCACTACCTCTCCTTCACCAACCATCAATCCAAATCGGATGAAGTTATTTTTGTTGGTTCCTAGAGCATCCCAACCGATAGCCCCTTTCTTGGTAAACTCCATCAACTTCTTACGTAAATCATTATGCCCGATGAGGGCCCAAATAGTTGTTCTCATCTACCCCAGACAAGACTGGCAAGGGAAATTCCCATCCTCTTCTACTCTCCACCACCACCACGCAAGAGTTCCATCCACTAGCCTTGCCGGGAAGATTGGCAAATAATTTGGGAGACTTTGGCTTGGAAGGAGTACTTATGCCATTATCCTTATCAAACTTAATGCTAAAGAACTCCTTAAACACCCTACGCATGGCTCATATCCTAAGAATCTACAAACCATAATAAAGCAAACCAAGCACTTACACTACGGGTGTTGGCTCCTACCGAAGTGGCAAGGCATCTGCACTCCAAGAACTCGTTTATGAAGGGGTCAAGAGGTAATCTCAAGCCGCCTTCGAATTGGCCGTAAGAGAAAGCTACCTTGGTAGTTTCCTCCTCGTAGGTGTCCCCAAATTTGTTAAAGAAGTCCCCCTACTATACAGTAGCAACGCTAAACTCCTTCCTATCAACATCACAAAAATCATATATCATGCTTAAGCGAGATGGATAATTTCGCTTCCCTCTAGGCGGCCTTGGAGGAACGTAGCCTTTTTCATTCCTGCCCGCACTACAAAGTTATCAAAGGCATCAACAATGCGCGGGCTTGATGAGGTCGAGGCATGAGCTCCACCTTGTGTCTCCATATCTGTACAAGAAGAAGGGAAACAGGGAATCGGCCTACATGAAGTCTCGGGAGACCTAATCGATAAGCTAAGGGCGACCTAGATTCCCCCGGAATCCAATTCTATTCCTAAGGAAAGAAGGTTTGTCGGGACCATGAATGTAAAATGTAGCAATATGATCGAGAAGCTCGTGAAAAAGATGGAAGGACTCAATTCTTGGGTCATTCGTTTCTAAAGTACCTAAGTTCTCTCCCACAGAAAAGCCAACTCAAGAAATTGCAAACCCCATCGGGTTAAAATTGAAAGTACATTCCTCCATGGTCATCTCCCTCCACTCTCCGTTTAAATGCTTATAAACCCTACGGTTGACTTTACGACCCATACCAGCTCCGGTTACGTACTAAAGGTCCTAGCCATGGCGGAATCAAAGGAATAGCAGTAAATTAAAGCCCTAATTTTAAAGAATGAGGAGAATACCTTTAGCAGTGAAGGGAAAACGGAACAATGGAGAGTGAAACACCGAGTTATAGCAGAAGTCAATTTCCTTTATCACCGCCGGAATCACGTACAGAGTTCAGGGATGGCGAAAGTTGTAAATGGGGAAGGATTCTTGATTTTATAGTTCCTTGAATTGGAAAGGGCAAAGAGAAATTCAAAATTAATTTTCCTAATTAATGGTGGAAACAGTTTCCTAGGCGGACTCTCAAACGTCTAAAGTGTAATCATTGCGAAAATCGGCGCTCCTACATCTCCACCGTTCATCACCTAAGATCAGGATGTTGCCACGTCATCATGGTCGACCTACTTCCAAGACTAACATCAACCTGCGAGTAAAGCAATTTTCATCGCGGAAATCTTCTTAACTTCCAAGTCGACGAAGTCAACTCGAAAGTTGGGGGCCACTGAACATACCAAAAGTGCCGAGTTGGGCCAAGCAAGTAAAGCCCAATTACAAAGAAAAAATGTTGTGAGTGTAATTTGAAAATAGGAGAGAGAAATTTGAAAATAGGAGAGAGAATGAGTGGAGGGAATAATAAATTATAATGGTGTTGTGAGTATTAAAATAATGTAGGAGAGAGAATGAGTGGAGGGAATAGTAAAGATTCTTTGCCAAAAAAGAAAAGGTGAAGCTTTCAATGGGACACCTAAAATGGCAAAAAGTGAAGTTATTAATGGGACGGAGGGAGTATATTGTATTTTTTATATATATATATTAAGGGCCATACATATATATATATTTTTTTTCTTTTACTATAAATTGTATTATATATATATATATATATATATATATATATATATATATATATATATATATCTATAGTATAAATGAGGGAAGGTTGGCACTGTTTCATGAACAGTTTCATTCGTCAATTTTATCGTTTTGCCCCCACTATTTTATCACTTTTTCATTTTGCCCTCCCTTTAATTTTTTTTTTTTTTTAAAAACACACACATACCCTTCTCTCTCTCTCTCTCTCTCTCTCTCTCTCTCTCTCTCTCTCTCTCTCTCTCTCTCTCTCCATTCAGTTTGAATTTTAAAATGGAGGAACTATTTGGTTCCTCACATTTTGCCCAAAAAAAAAAAAAAAATTAATTTTAAATTTTTTTTTATTTAATTATTTTTTTTTTATTAAAAAAAACAAAATCAAAAAACGTGGCCTTGGACACGGGCTTAGCTAGTACATATATAAATAAAGGGTTCTATATTCAATTTAGCTTTACTATGTATTGTATTTTTTATATACAATATATATTAAGGGCTCTATATTCAATTTAGCACAGAGCCCCTATAATTATTGAGACGGGTCTGTCAATAAGTTATCTTAGTTAAAAGTATTTTTCAATTAAAATTATATTTACTATATAATAAGTAGATTTCTAGAATCCTAATAGAATTATGACTCATATACTTTGTTTATAAATATAATTCTCTAGTTTATATAAACTTTGAAACGAAAATAATACATATTATATTTTTAGGTTCTCCAATTTTAATCACAACTCAATCGAACTTCGACCATAATTTTATGAAAATTTCTATTCAATTCTAACAATTGTGATTGATAATATTCCTAATGGTCAATCATTAACAATTTTTAGAATCGCAAAAAAATAATTTGGTTTTCATAAAATTATGATTAAATTTCGACTGATTTTACTATAAAACTTAAAATGAAATGAACTTTTCGAAACAGAAGGAGCATAAAATCTATACTATAGTATTTTAAAGTAGGCGAAAATGACTCTGGTGTTGACACCTAATCACCATAAGGATTTATCTTGATTCACATGCATCCGTGTCTTTTGGCTTTTCAAATCTTGAGTCTGTTCAAATTCCGTCTAACTAGAATTACATTCAAGAAGATAACAATAGGTATGTGAATGTGTATAAACTAATAAGTATAACAATAGGTATGTGAATGGGTATAAACTAATAAGTATAACAATGGGTATGTGAATGGGTATAAACTAATAAGTATATAAACTAATAAGTATAACAATAGGTATGTGAATGGGTATAAACTAATAAATATAACAATGGTATGTGAATGGGTATAAACTAATAAGTATAACAATAGGTATGTGAATGGGTATAAACTAATAAGTATAACAATAGGTATGTGAATGGGTATAAACTAATAAGTATAACAATGGGTATGTGAATGGATATAAACTAATAAGTATAACAATAGGTATGTGAATGGGTATAAACTAATAAATATAACAATGGTATATGAATGTGTATAAATTAATAAGTATAACAATAGGTATGTGAATGGGTATAAACTAATAAGTATAACAATAGGTATGTAAATGGGTATAAACTAATAAGTATAACAATAGGTATGTGAATGTGTATAAACTAATATGTATAACAATAGGTATGTGAATGGGTATAAACTAATAAGTATAACAATAGGTATGTGAATGGGTATAATAAACTAATAAGTATAACAATAGGTATGTGAATGGTATAAACTAATAAGTATAACAATAGGTATGTGAATGAGTATAAACTGATAAAGATATCAAGAGGTATGCAAATGGGTATAAACTAATAAAGATACCAAGAGAGTAATGATCCTTGAAGAATATATATTACACCTAATATATATATATATATATATATATATATATATATATATATATATATATACTAGAACTATATACTAGGTAGGCCTAGCATTTAAGAATGTCAATAAAATGGTTCATGATTAGCCAGCTTTTTGACTCCTTATACATTGATCATATAGTGGATAAATACATTTCGATTAAGAGAATTTGAAACAATTATGCATTCAACAACAAGTAATAGAATACTATTGGACATTAACCTATACATTCATGAACTTTTGCTATCCCTACATTACTTGATCATTGAATATGAATAAGTGAGTATGAATCATTTGAGAATTGAAGAGTTATCCAAATTAATATTTTCATTTATAATTCAATGAATATTGACTTATCATTTCTAGACTTTTGGTTAATAACAATATTTCATTGTTATTATTCAATTTTCATAAAAAGTATAAACTATTTGCAACAAAAGCTAAGAAAAATTAAACAAATTTATCCTGAATTTATAAGTATAATATTTTATAAGTATAAATGTCATTATAATCTTCTATTAATAGTATTTAATATTTAGACATTTGTTTAATATATTATTGATAGTTTTATATATAAACTAATAAGTATAACAATAGGTATGTGAATGGTATAAACTAATCTATCTATATATAAAAGGAGAATAGTCATGGTTTCCCCCCAAAAACCAAGGGCAAAATCGTAATTTCACAAGCTGGCAAAAATGAAGATACCAAGCAATAAAAACAACGTGGCAGGCATATGTGGTCGTGATTTGGCGCGTGTCTACCACGCGAAGACATTGGCGCGTGGAAGGAAGAGGTTTTTTTTTTTTTTTTTTGGAATTTGGACGGGTGTCGCCCGTACAAGGGAGGGTAATTTCGACATTTCCGACTATGGCATAATTGAAAATATATGATAACAACTGAAAATCCACGTGGCTTTCTATGATTGGCTGATTTTTTTCAGAATTTTATTTTTAATCCCGTTTTTTTTACCTCAAATATTTAATAATAAAATAATTTTTTTTTTTTAATTTCTTTACACCAAAATTCCTAATTTTTATTTCTCTATAAATAGAGACTATTTTCATTTGATTTGGACACAGAAAAAAAAACCTTTTTTTTAAATATAAATTTCTTTCATTATCCTTTTTAGTTTTCAATATATTTTTTTATATATAATTAAAAAAATATTTATAACTACCGACACTTAACAAAAAAATTAAGGCTCATTTTTGTCATTCGCTTGGGATGCTTCAGCTCCCTACTTTTAGTCATTCTCAATATATTTTTTTATAAATAAATTAATTTTTATATATATATATATATAGATTTCTTTAATTATCCTTTTTAGTTTTCAATATCATAATTAAGTTCATAATGAGTTAATGCAAATAAATATCATAATCAAGTTTATAATGAGTTAATGTAAATAAATTAATTTTTATATATATATATAGAGATTTCTTTAATTATCCTTTTTAGTTTTCAATATATTTTTAGTGAAAATTAATTAAGTGTGAAGAATTTTTTTTAATTATAAATGATAATAATAATAATAATAATTTTACTAATCATAAAAATAAAGAATATAAAATTAAAAAAAAGTGGTGGGGTATAGGATGATGAGTTGGATGGGTGTTGAATTTTATAATAATTTTTTTTTATTTTATTACACCAAAATTCATAAAAAAAAATTCCTATCAATACAGACTATTTTCATTTGATTTGAACACAGAAAAAAAAACCCTCTTTTATAAAATTAATTTCTTAATTATCCTTTCTTAATTATCCTTTTTAGTTTTTCAATATATTTTAGTGAAAATTAATTAAGTGTGAAGAATTTGTTTTTAATTATAAATGATAATAATAATAATAATTTTACTAATCATAAAAATAAATAATATAAAATTAAAAAAAAAAGTTATGGAATATAGGATGATGAGTTGAAAGGGTGTTGAATTTTTATATATGTATAGATTAGTAATTAAATAAGTTAAATTCAAAAATTTTTATCATAATTAATTTCATAATGAGTTAATGCAAATAAATATCATAATTAAGTTTATAATGAGTTAATGTAAATAAATTAATTTTTTTATAACTTTTTTAAACCAAATTTCATAATTTTTTTTCCTGGTTAAATGGAGAATATTTTTATTTGATTTGGACACAGAAAAAAAACCCTATTTTTTAAATATAAATTTCTTACTTATTCTTTGTTAATTTTTTTTTTTAATATTTCAATAACTTTTTAGAGAAAATTAATTAAGTGTGAAGTATTTTTTTTAAATGGAGACACTTGGCAAGCTCTCATTGGTCGGTTGAATTTCAGATTTTTTTTATCCAATTTCTTGACCTTATTTATTTTATAATAAATTATTTATTTTTTAAATATTTTTTGCAGAAATATCATAATTTTTTATCTATAAATAGAGACTATTTTTATTTGATTTGGACACGAAAAAAACCCTATTTATTAAATATAAATTTCTTAATTATACTTTGTTAATTTTCCTATTTAATTATTCAATATATTTTTAGTGAAAATTAATTAAGTGTGAAATATTTTTTTTTTAATTGCGACACTTGGCAAGCTCTCATTGGTCGGTTGAATTTCAGATTTTTTTTATCCAATTTCTTTGACCTTATTTATTTTATAATAAATTATTGTTTTATAATATTTTTTACAACTAAAATCATTATTTTTTTATCTATAAATAGAGACTACTTTTATTTGATTTGGACACAGAAAAAAAACCCTCATTTTAAAATATAAATTTCTTAATAATACTTTGTTAATTTTCCTATTCAATTTTTCAATATCTTTTTTAGTGAAAAATTAATGAAGTGTGAAGTATATATATTTCTTAGAATATTGACATGCACTTCAATCAAAATTTTAAAAATGATGGTCATCTTTCCCGATATTCGTCTTTATAAATACACAATTTTTTGAGACGGATAGAAGTAGGGCACATTCGACGTGACAGGTGCTAAGTGGGCCAAAAACTGGATCGTGTCTTACACGCGCCGACAAAGGCGCGTGTATGCAGGCGGATTTTTCTTTTTTTTTTTTAATTGGGACACTTGGCGTCCTACTATTGGTTGGTTGAATTTCATTTTCTTAACCCATTTCTTTTACCTAAATTATTTTATAATAAATTCATTTTTTTTAACACCAACATTCATAATATTTTTTTTTGCTATAAATATAGACTATTTTCATTTGATTTGGACACAGAAAAAAAACTCTCTTTTTTAAATATAAATTTCTTAATTTTCTTTTTTAATTTCTCAATATCTTTTTAGTGAAAATTAATTAAGTGTGAAGTATTTTTTTCTAATTATAAATGATAATGATAATAATAATAATAATTTTAATTATAAATAATGATGTTAATAATAATAATATTTTTAATCTTTCTTCCTCTTTCTACAGTTGTGCCGGCAATGTTGTCTTTTAAAGATGTGTTTCACAGTGTATAAAAATATTTCTCTCATTTAGTCATTTTATTTTATTTCCGTCTTTTTAAGCATTAATAACTCCCCATGCATCGCACGGATGTAACACTATACTTATTTCGGTGACCTTCTATCTGATATTTGTACTGACAATATAGTTTTCAAAAAATTGTTTTACAATGTATACAAATATCTCTATTTTCTTTTGTATTTGTTTTGATTTCGATCAGTTATTCGTTAGTAACCGTCCGTGCATCGAAATCGAAACAAATACAAAAGGAAATAGTGAATAAAGTATTAATAAATTTGTCGATTTTTCTATAATAATAATAATAATCTATGTCTATATATATATAGTAGGAGTGTGATGAATCTGGGTTTGGATTTCTATTTAATAAGCGGGATGGGGTAATATGGTTATTAGGTTTATTTTAGTTCGATACATCAAATAATTTATTTAATTTTTCTTAAAAAAATCTTTGAAGCATAGTAAATAAAGTATTAATAAATTTGTCGTTTTTTCTAAATGTCTCAAAAAATTGTGTATTTATAAAGACGAATATCGGTAAAGATGGTCATCATTTTAAAAAAATTTATTGAAGTACATGACAATATTTTAAGAAATAAAGATAATATAAATTGGTAATTTAAAAGAGGGAGAGAAATGAGTGGGTTGGGTTTGATTGAAGTGCATGACAATATTATAATAAATTAGTGTTTTTAGGATTATGATTTTTCTTCTCAAAATTAAATAAGTTAAATTGAAAATAAATATCATAATTATGTTCATGATTAGTTAATGTAAATAAATATGACATATTTTTTTAGATGTACGAGCATGAGTTAATGGAAAGTTTCCATTTGAAAAAGAATGTTCTTAATTTTTATTAGATAATTGTACTATCCTTTTGGGATGTCCAAATCTTTTGTTTTTTTTTTTAATTCTCTTTATAAAAAATAACAAGTCTTCCAAACTATTGACCTAAATGACCCATTTTTTGAAACTCGCTAAACGGTGTAGTGAGTTTATAATTTTGTCTGATTAAACTCGCTACACGGTGTAGCAAATTTAAATTTGCTCAATTTTATTTCAATATTTATGCTACTATAAAAATAAAATAAAAACTAAAATTTGAACTAGCTACTTAAAGTAACGAATTCAAATTACCACTATCGCAACTAAAGGTCCAAAGGTTCTTTATTCTACGTCTCACTTTAAATTGCAAAATAAAAATTATGTCTTAATAATGAAAACTACAATAAAGAAAACGAGAAGGGAAAATTATATGTTTCGTCCCAATTAAATACTTTAAAAAATGTCATTCTATAAAAAAACTATTTCCTTCATTTCAAAAATAAATATTACTTTCAACTCAAAATGAATAACCAAAAAATAATACTACTTTTTTTGTCAAAAAAATGCACATTACTTCCTTCACCCCAATGAATATTTTAAAAAATAATATTGCTTCATTCACTTCAAAAATTAATGTTTGTAATGTTAGTGCCTTCGTTTCAAAATATGACATTAATTTTTTAAACAAATTAAGTAATATTTTATAAAATATTCATTGGGACGAAGATAGTAATTTATTTATTTTAGCTGAAGTAGTATTATTTTCTAAATATCGTTTGTAAAAATTAATGTTTATAATGTTAGTGTCTTCATGTCAGAAAATAAATATTAATTTTTGAGACAAGTAAATTCATTGAGGCAAAGGAAACAATTTTGTTTTTTTTTTGATATAGAAAGTAGTAGTATTAATTATGGGACGACAGTAATATTCATTTTTGAATTGAAGAATTTTTTTTCCTTAAAAAGTAGAATTTTTTTATATGTCAAAAAAAAAAATGAACATTGCTTCTTTCGTCTCAATAAACATTTTAAAAAATAATACTACTTTATTCGTCTAAAAAATTAATGTCATATTTTGAGACGAAGGCACTAACATTACAAACAATGCGGAGGCGAATGAGGTAGTATTATTTTTTAAAATATTCATTGGGATGAAGGAAATAATGCTCTTTTTTTTTTGATAAAAAATGTATTATTTTTGGGTTATTCATTTTGAATCGAAAGTAATATTAATTTTTGAAATGAAGAACATTAATTTTTTTTTATAGAAGTACATTTTTTAAATTATTTATTAGAGATGGGAAAAATAATAATTTCATTTAGTTTTCTTTATTATAATACATAATATTTTTTTTTTGTAATTTAAAGTCAGACGGAGAAGAACGAACCATTGGACCTTTGGTAGGCATGCTTTGCTGCTGATATCCATATCTATATAATATTTTAAGATAAAGAAATTATTATTTCAATTTATTTTTTTTTTTAATTTTTTTATGTAGACAGGAAATGGTTTATGTACTCATTTTACTAAAAGCTTGGTCTCAATTTTTTAAGTCTCCATCTATATATTTAAAATGAGTCATTCGTTCATTTTAAGATATATTGAGTAATAAATATTGTCTCTAAACTTGCTCTTTATACTAATCAATGTTTCATCTGCTTTGCAATTTAAATAATTTTATAGCTCCCTTCATCCCAAAATGAATTATAAAAAAATTCAAAAAATTGGTATTTATTTTGAAGAATTCAAAATTTTGCAATGACCAATTATATGTCGCTACATCCAAAGTTAAAAGGTAAATGATTTTAAATATTGATATGTAATGATGATAATACTGACCACTGTGATATTTGTACTACCAATATAGTATTCACGAATTTTTTTCACAATATATAAAAACAACTCGCTTTTCTGTTTGTTTTATTTTAAATTTCATCTTTTGAGTGTTAGTAACGGTCCGTGCATCGCACGGGTGTTACACTAGTAAGTATAACAATAGGTATGTGAATGAGTATAAACTGATAAAGATATCAAGAGGTATGCAAATGGGTATAAACTAATAAAGATACCAAGAGAGTAATGATCCTTGAAGAATATATATATATATATATATATATATATATATATATATATATATATATGTATGTATGTATATACTAGAACTATATACTAGGTAGGCCTAGCATTTAAGAATGTCAATAAAATGGTTCATGATTAGCCAACTTTTTGACTCCTTATACATTGATCATATAGTGGATAAATACATTTCGATTAAGAGAATTTGAAACAATTATGCATTCAACAACAAGTAATAGAATACTATTGGACATTAACCTATACATTCATGAACTTTTGCTATCCCTACATTACTTGATCATTGAATATGAATAAGTGAGTATGAATCATTTGAGAATTGAAGAGTTATCCAAATTAATATTTTCATTTATAATTCAATGAATATTGACTTATCATTTCTAGACTTTTGGTTAATAACAATATTTCATTGTTATTATTCAATTTTCATAAAAAGTATAAACTATTTGCAACAAAAGCTAAGAAAAATTAAACAAATTTATCCTGAATTTATAAGTATAATATTTTATAAGTATAAATATCATTATAATCTTCTATTAATAGTATTTAATATTTAGACATTTGTTTAATATATTATTGATAGTTTTATATATAAACTAATAAGTATAACAATAGGTATGTGAATGGTATAAACTAATAAGTATAACAATAGGTATGTGAATGAGTATAAACTGATAAAGATATCAAGAGGTATGCAAATGGGTATAAACTAATAAAGATACCAAGAGAGTAATGATCCTTGAAGAATATATATTACACCTAATATATATATATATATATATATATATATATATATATATATATATATATATATATATATATATATATATATATACTAGAACTATATACTAGGTAGGCCTAGCGTTTAAGAATGTCAATAAAATGGTTCATGATTAGCCAACTTTTTGACTCCTTATACATTGATCATATAGTGGATAAATACATTTCGATTAAGAGAATTTGAAACAATTATGCATTCAACAACAAGTAATAGAATACTATTGGACATTAACCTATACATTCATGAACTTTTGCTATCCCTACATTACTTGATCATTGAATATGAATAAGTGAGTATGAATCATTTGAGAATTGAAGAGTTATCCAAATTAATATTTTCATTTATAATTCAATGAATATTGACTTATCATTTCTAGACTTTTGGTTAATAACAATATTTCATTGTTATTATTCAATTTTCATAAAAAGTATAAACTATTTGCAACAAAAGCTAAGAAAAATTAAACAAATTTATCCTGAATTTATAAGTATAATATTTTATAAGTATAAATGTCATTATAATCTTCTATTAATAGTATTTAATATTTAGACATTTGTTTAATATATTATTGATAGTTATATATATAAGAAGTCTAATAGTTTAATTGCATTAATACTAAGAAGATAATGACTAATTAATTACATTATAAGTATTTATATCTTTTCTCCGTATGTACCAATTCATCTATCATTTATATATTAAAACTTCAAATTATTTATAATAAAATAATACAACTAGAGGTTGAAAAAATTACTACTTATCTAATGAAATGTTAATAAAAAGCAATTAATATAGGCAAAATATGTAACTCCCTAAACTTAATGGACTAATTAATCTAAAAATAAAAAGGTTAGTAGTCCAAGAGACTTTAAAAAAATTGTTAAATGTTGTAGTTTAATGAAATTCATTTATTTTCTTTAATCACACTCCTCCTTTTCCATGTTTTTTTTTTCTCCAATTGTCTTCATCCTTTGGAGTCATCATTTCTTCATCCCTCTTCTTCCATGTGTGAAAATTTATTACCATTGCATTTCAAGGTGAGTAAGACCCGAGCTAGATGTTTTTTTTTTTTTTTTTTTTTTGATTTTGATGTATGGTTAATTTATAATTTATTTTACTTTCGATTTTGATTAAGTTTTTTTTTATGACATAATTTAGATTGATTTCTCGATCATAGTTTTCATGATTAATTTTCTCTTTTAATTTTGATATTTCTATGTATGTCTTTTTTCTCATTGGGCCAAATTACATCTTTGAAAACATCATTTTTATCTATATTTATTTGTTTTGTCTTTAGATTGAGAATTTATATTTATATTTTTCTACGAATTCTTACTTTGCTTTTGATTTTTGTTAAGTTTTAATTTTTTTCAATGATTTTAATTTTTATTCCTTTTTTGTCTACTTTATGCTGTGCATGAAGAACTATTTATATTTATTATTGATTTTTTTTATTAAACAATAATATTTTATATTTTTTTTGATTTTAATTTATTTTCCTTTGTCTATTTTTCTTTAGATCCTTGAAGACCTATCATTTTTTTATTTTTCAATTATTTTAGTTTATTATTTAATTGTATGGTTTTGTATTTTTGGATATTGTCTATTCTACTGCGATTTGAGATGTTCTATAATTTTTATTTTCTATTTTTATTAATTTTCATTATTTTAAATTGATATTAAACTTGCATTTTTTCTATTTTTATTTTTCTTTTATATTTTGTTCCATCATTGGTCTTTAGTTATTAAGTTTCCATTTTAATTTTTATATTTTTGTTGTTTTTTTGTCAATTTATTTTTAATAGCTACAATTTTTATTTTGTTTTTTAATTTTTGTTATGCTATTGATTTTGTTTTTTATTTAATAGTGAGTTTCTATATTTGGTTTGATTATATTCGTTGTTTATTATGATTACGATTTGTGAAGATTAACACTTTTTTCCCTTTATTTTTTATTATATTTTGAGATTTATTTAGTTTTTGTTTAAAACTTTATTAACATTTCATAGTGGTTTTGATTCATTTTGTTATTTTTACTATTTTAATTATGATTCATGAAAAATTAACGTATTTTTCATTTTGATTTTATTAAAATATGCCTTTTTGTTTTATGTTTTTATAAATAAATTTTAAAAGATGAAGTAATTTTTTTAGTTATATTCATATTATTAATGTGTTTTCAAAACTGTTGTGTATTCTTTTTTTTGTTGTTGTTGTGCATTGTAATATTTATGTTTATATTTTAAATATTTTTTTAAAATATCATACATTTGTTTTTATTTTATTTAATGATGTTTTTTATTTTTATTATATTGACGAATATTTCTTTTGATTAAGGCTTGGTATTCATATACTGTATTATTTATTTTTGATTTGTTTTTATGTTATGTTATGTTATTTATTTCAATTTTTATTTTTTTTGAATATTTTTTTATATATAAATAAAATTTATTTTTCTCTATTTTGACTATGTTAGTGAAGTTTAATTTTATTTTTTCATTTGAAGATTTTTTTACTTTACCTATACCTTTTTCTATTTTGATTTATTTGTGTCTTTATTTATTTTAATATAGTCCATATACATAAAACTTTTCTTCTTCTATCTTCATTCGTGACTATCAAGTGGTGTCTCTTCACATTTGCAAATATTAAATTCTTAAGCTCTTCAAATTTTCATATTTTAAAATCGCCAAATATATAATTTTTCATCTCCAACAATGAAAATAACTTTCAAATGTATTAAAACCAAATAACTACGTCAAAACTAATCAAGTCGGTAACAATTCATTTTCATTAATTATCACCTCTACATTTATTGAAATTGTATAACTAGATTAAATTTATGAATTCCATTTTTCACCAATTCATTATCTTCATCCCATTTTATCACTGTTGCCTTTTTTTTTAAATATAATCCCTTCAATCTAAATAATTATCATTTTTGAACTTCTCACAACATCAGGAAATACAATTATTATTTCGATTTAATGCTAAAACTATCAAAATGGTACCTTATTTAATGTTTTAATCTCTTACATTATTTCACACAACAATCTAATTAATAAAGCAAAACAAATTTTAATACAAGAATAAAATAGATTTTTGAATGTTTTTTACTTCAAAAGCGACAATTTTTTGGAACAAGCATTTTATTCAAAAATAATAATTATTTTGTATCGACAGGAGAAATAGATAATAAAATATAAATCGTTGATAAAAAATAAAAACTATCCTAATTCTATCCCGTGCGAAGCACGGGTTTTCACCTAGTAAATTAACAAAAGGCAAAAGAAAACATAAAAAGTGGAAAACCTCAACTCACTCTTCATTAAGCATCAATTTTCTTGTCATTATTTACATTAATTAGATATAATTGCATTATTTTAGAGATGTGGAATTTGTAGATGCCCTTAATTAATTAGGATTAAGACCCTTTTGTGCTCACTGATAAAGCATATTTTTATTGCAAGAATAAATTAAATCATATTTAAGTTTTCTTTTGGAACAACAATATAGATGTAATAAAGTTATTTTTGATCTTTATACTAAGTAAGTTACGAATCTTTGTTCCTTTTATCCTTAGACCGTGTACAATGGAGGATGAAATGGGGGATGAAATCCCATTTCATCCAGCACGACCACTCCAATGGGAGTATTAAACCTAGGTGAATGGAATGACGGGATGAAAGTTTTCATCCCGTATGAAAGCCTTTTCTTTTTTTTTTTTTTTTGTTTTGTAATGGACACATGTCGGCTTGGCATTGGAGGGGTACAAGGGGCGTGTACCTCACGCTCCGGATAGGCGCGTGAGGCGCAGGTTATTTTTTATTTTTTTTTGTTTTTCCGGAACTTGCCACGTGTCAAATGGGTATTGGTCCGTACTTTATTATTTTTTCACCCAATTATTTAAACTCAATTATCTCATAATAAATGATTTAAAAATAAAAAAAAAAATTCACCAAAATTCATCATTTTTTTTCCCTACAAATCGATATAAGTTTCATTTGATTTGGACACAAAAAAAAAACACTTAGTTTTCAATTTGGGCTGAATTATTACCTAGTAAATTATTATTTTTTTTAATTTTTTTTTTCACCAAAATTCATCATTTTTTTCCCTACAAATCGATATAAGTTTCATTTGATTTGGACACAAAAAAAACACTTAGTTTTCAATTTGGGCTGAATTATTACCTAGTAAATTATTATTTTTTTAATTTTTTTTCACCAAAATTCATCATTTTTTTCCCCTACAAATCGATATAAGTTTCATTTGATTTGGACAAAAAAAAAACACTTAGTTTTCAATTTGGGCCGAATTATTGCCTAGTAAATTATTATTTTTTTTAATTTTTTTTTCACCAAAATTCATCATTTTTTTTCCCTACAAATCGATATAAGTTTCATTTGATTTGGACACAAAAAAAAACACTCATTTCTCAATTATCCTTTTTCATTTTAGCATTCATTTAAAACAAATAATTATATTTTTTTAACCTATAAATTGATGCAATATTTTTTTAATTAAGTGTGAAATATTTTTTTAATTATAAATAATAATAATAATTATTATTATTTTACTAATCATAAAAATAAAATAAAGAATATAAATAAAATAAAATAAAAGTAGTGGGGTATAGAATGATGAGTTGGAGGGAGTTGAAATTTAATTTAAGTTAGCCATTGGAGTGGGGGTAAATGAAATGGGTAGATGAAATATTAGGTGGATGAGAAAAAGTGTAAAAAGTGTTAGATGAAATGAGGGAGTGGGATGAAACCACTGTGGATAGTCTTATTAGAAGAGAACTTAAATAAAAATTCTTGCTTTATGGAGATTTAAAAAGAAAACTTAAAAAAGGGAGTCTAATTTGACAGTAGGTGTCAGAATATATTCCATCCGCCTCACTCGAAAAACTAAAAAAATAAGCTTTGTACATACAGAAATTAATGAAGAACTTTTCTATTATGTGCTCATGGGTACATGATAAAGATTAAAATTTCTCTTGTAATATGTGTTAAATTAATACTTGACACATATTACAAGAGAATCTTTGAATAAATTTTTTAAAGTTTCTCTTGTAATGTGTGTCAAATTAATACTTGACACATATTACAAGAGAATCTTTTAAAGATTCTCTTGTAATATGTGTCAAGTATTAATTTGACACACATTACAAGAGAATCTTTAATCCTTATCATGTGCTCATGGGCACACAATAGAAAAGTCCATTAATGAAAGTGTATTATCTTTCAATTTTTGGGTCCATTTTCGAGTGAGATGGAGTATTATCTTTTGATTGATGGCTAAAAAATAAAGGTCATCTTTTTTTTTTTTTTTTTTTTGATATCCAGGTTTTCAGCTTCGACGGACTAAGTCCTGGACCACCAGCCCATCGGCCTCTCGCTGATCTCGGAGGTAAATCGCGGATACGCCTGAGGTAGTCTGGCGGACCCTTATACTCTTGGGTCCAAGGAACCCTCCTATATGGCGCTTACATCACTCTTACATCACCAATTAATTGGTTGCTCCACCTGTTCCTATTAAAATTCGAACTTTTCACGCTGAGGTTGCAAGCCCAGCGATGCTGCTTTCTTTACCACTCGGTTCGTTGTACCTCGAGGGGCATAAAGGTCATCTGTTTCTTTGAACGGGATCGACTCCCACGTCCAAATAATCCCCATAAATCTGTAAGTTTGGGCTTAAGCCCATATAAAAGAAGTTGAAGATAACTTTGGGCGTTAGTCTTAAATTTTAAGTAATAAGAAGCAAGTAAAGTTAGATCGGACAAAAAAAAAGAAGGAATATCTCAGTGAATGTTGTTGAACATGTAGCAAGCAAGATCGTTCAACATTTGCACTCATCAACATGGCCACCAATTTAGACTTAATTTTAATATGTACTATTGAATGCACCCTACTTAGGGGTGACCGTGGTTTGATTAAAATCGCGATTTGACGTTGAATTGAGCTAAACTGTGTTGTTTTGTTCGATTTTTAGACATAAGTGATTTAGTTCGGTTTAAGAAATTAACAGACCATGTGGTTCAGCTCAGCTTGTGGTTTGACAATCCTAAACCGAATCGAACCAAACCGAATCGAATCGTTTAAGACCGAAGTACCGACCGCGATTTGAAACTGTGAAATCGAGCCATTAAACCGAAACGTGAAATCAAACCATAAATCGAACCATGAAACCGCAATCCTGACCATCCCTTCAAATTTTTAGTTAATCTCAGTTAGAAAATTGTAATTTTTAATATTTCATATTCATTAGAACAACTACAATCAATAAACATGCTCATGTTTTGATGTAGAGATATATATCTTTCACATAAAAATAGATTTATGATACAATTTTGTAGATTCTTTCCTATCCAACCTCTGCAAATTTTTGTCAAATTTCAACCTTAATTTTATATTTATGCTAGTTTTGCTCACACCCTTTAACACAATTTTTAAATAATTTAAATAAAAATCAACGTGGGTTTTCAAATTTAAAGTCCTAAATTTGTAGAAATATATAATTTAGGGGTCGAGTGAGAAATCCGGAGAGAGGGAGAAGAGAGGTATTGTTGTCATGAGGCAAGTGATGGCATGGCTCTACAGTTGTTGGGTGGTGGTGAAGTGTGACATCTAGGTTTGTTATCATTCACGTCCAGCGCAAATAATGGAAAAGTCTGATCGATCTTCCGGGCAATCAACGTTATATATTAGGATTCTTTTGCAAATTTTGAGGGGGGGGGGCAACAGTTATTTTTCAGGGGGTCATGATGCAAAAACTAAAGAATTTAAGAGCCAAAACTGAAAACATTCAAGGGTTAAACTGAAAATAACTACGAAAGTCAGGGGGGTCAATTGACCCCCTCCCCTTCTAAGTAAATCCGCCCCTAGATGCAGGTTCATTCAATGACGCCATATACTCAATAAAAACATTAACAACATTCATAGTTGGAGCCAAAATTGCTCTTTCTTCAAAATATGACACATCTTGACGACCGATTAAATAGTCATAATTAGGGGTGTGCTCGGTCAGGTTTGATTCGATTTTAGGCTAAAATCGAAATCGAACAGAAAGATATCGGTTTTTGTATTTTAGAACCATTAAGCTTCGGTTTTATTCGGTTTCGGTTTGGTGTCGATTTGGTTCGGTGTCGTTCAGTTTCAACAAGATGAGAAGAACATGCATATATTGATGGTTGGATTATGATAGTTACATTCAGCAAGATGAAATTTATTAATCCCTCATTAACAAAGCAAGATGAGAAGATGCACTACTAAAGTACTTAAGATTTTCATGACAAATTTAAGTGTTCCACCTGCCACTACAAATAACAGTTAAACTACCGTAAGCATAATTTTAACTCCAAAGCAAGATGAGAAGATGAAATTTATATATATATTAAAATGACAAGTCGTTTTAATAATATTGGTTCGGTTCAGTTTTATTGGCTCGATTTTTTATTTGAAATCAAAATCAAAACCGAAAGTTTCGATTTTTAAATAGTTAAAACAATTAACATTTCGATTTTGTCGATTTCAATATTTTCGGTTCAATTTTTTCAATTTCAATCCGATTTTTTCAATTTTTCGATATTCTTGTACACACCTATCAGAATATATACTATCGACCATTACATCAATCAATTGGATCACTAAAATCAATTAAAAACTCACACGGTATTTCAGTGAGTGCAATATTTTTTTAATCTACAACAATAATTTCTAAAAAGTGTTATTATTATCTAATAGTGCATCCTTTATCACTTTTCAAATTACATGTGAACAACTATATTTTAATGCAAGTTCATGAAAATTCAATCAAGGTGATTAAATGGAAAAATCCAATCAATCAAGTTGATAAAAACGATAATGCGTGACATTGATATGGCAAATTCTAAATACAGGGAGTTTAAAATACAGGGATCCCGGGAAATTACTAATTTGCCCCTTTATATACCAATTTTTTTTTTTTATCATTTCAAACACTCTCTCTCGTACTCTCCTCTTCTCTCTCGTGAACGAACGAGAGAAAGGCGATTTCAATCAACTCGCAACAACGGAAAAAGGAAAAATCGATAATGGTGAGAGTAAAAATCCCGCTGTCCCAACCCCGCCGCACCGGGAGCCGACGCTACCGCCAAAGTAATCGTCGCCGAGCGTCCTCTTCGACCGTGCCCGTAAAGAAGGTAAACTTAAACCTAATTTAATGGGACATCTCGAGTGAAACCACTCGAGATGAATCTCGAGTGGGTTTATACGAGATGTCTCGTATAAACTCCACTGAGACGCATCTCGAGTGGTTTCACTCGAGATGTCATCCCACCGTGTTGTTGATTTGTGTTAGATTGTTTAAAATTGAATCCAAGTTTTGGCATAAACTGGGTAGCAATGAACTGGGTTTTAATGGGACATCTCGAGTGAAACCACTCGAGATGCATCTCGAGTGGGTTTATACGAGATGTCTACTTATAGTCGTTATATTTGATGGCCTTGTATTTAACTGTTAATGCTTTTGCAGCTTCACATGTTAGGCAATGATTACCCCATTCCACCAACACCGCTCCTTCGAGGTCCCAATGTGATCCAAGCGCAAGGCAACCGCACCTCCCATACCAAGATAGGACATCGTAGTACAAATGACTATATGAGGAGGACAAATATGCAAGAAGACAAAGATTACATTTGGGATAGTATATGTGTTATGGTTTTTTATTTATCCACTTTGTATGAATGTTTGAATTAATTGCTTTCGTTTCGTAAACACTTTCATTTCGTAAACAATTTGGCGATACTATACGTGTAATGGTATATTCATCCCTCCCATGGTTTTTGTGGAGATGTCCTATCACATTCACAATCAAATTTTATTCCAAGTTCAGCCTCTTGTTAGCTTTTCCCCGTCTTGGAAGTGAAACATTAGCCTCTGATGCATATCTCGTGCCAGTCTACCCGAGATGTCCTCTTGTATCTCGGGTAGACTTACACGACATAAATCTCGTGTAAATGTACCCGAGATATGTCGTGTAAGTCTACCCGAGATGTAAGAGGACATCTCGGGTAGACTTACACGAGACGGGCAGGGGCAGCGATGGAACAAATTAGATCCCTGTATTTAAGATCCCTGTATATAAATATATCCCATTGATATTGATATTGAGAAAGGACATTATTTATTGGGTGTTTTTAATATCATAAAAATTATGGAAATTTTTATTTAAAAATATTCAAATATATATGATAAATGATGTAAAAAATAAACATAGGTACTACTTTATTTAAAAAATTAACAATTATTTTATGACAAATTGTTTAACTAAAAAGTCATTTATTTGAAATGGGTAAAGTAGGATTTTTTTTTCTCAAATAATATCTTTTTACTTTTTAATTTTAAAAATAACTTACTGTTCAAAGTTTTGCCCAAAATCTTCCCTTTTTTGAAACTCGCTACACCGTGTAGCGAGTTTGACTTGGGCTAGTCAAACTCGCTACACCGTGTAGCGAGTTTTGTGTAATTAAGAGGGACGGTTTGATATTTAATTACTTAATTTATTATAAAATAATTAACTAATTAAATTTATAATAAATTAATTTTTTTTTTTACACCAAAATTCATATTTTTTTTTATTGTGACACGTGGCGTTCTACTATATGCTGGTTGAATTTCAGATTTTTTTTATCTTATTCCTTTGACCTAAATTATTTTATAATAAATTAATTAATTTTTTTTACACCAAAATTCATAATTTTTTTTCTCTCTATAAATAGAGATTATTTTCATTTGATTTGAACACAGGACCGAATATGGGTAAATTAAAGGATATCGGTAATGGCTATATCACGGCTCAACCGATGAGTGTGACCATTTGGTTACTAGAGAAGTATGACTGATGATGTCATTGGTAGAGAAGATGACCTGTTGTGTGATCTTTTTCATAACTTATTGTGTGTCCTGTTGCATGACCTATTGTGTGACCTGTCGGCTTGCTCAACCTATTTGGGTGTGAGTTATTTTGGAATTTATAATTTTAAAATGGAATTAAATCACAAAAAAAATCTCACATTTTACTTCTAATTTACAAATTTATTTTTTAAAATCTTTGTATGTTCAGACTTAATAATTTTTATATTCGTATGAAAGAAGTAAGGAAGGAAAAGTAGAAAATGTCGATGATAATCAATAGTCCACCCAACCAAACAAACAAATTGTATTTTAACGCAACTGTGGAAAGAAGTATTGTATCGTCGGTCGGTTGGAGGGAAAAGAAAAAGAAAAATAATGGAAATATCTCTTAATGTAACCGATCCTTCTACCGATGATAATGAAGTAGAAGAAATCGGTTACATCACCACTAATGTGGCATCGGTAGATCCTAAATATAGAACTTAACATAAACTGTTAAAAAGTTAACTGTTTTTTCAAAAAACTGTTAAAAAGTTAACTTTTTTATTCAAATAAATATCAACAAAATTACCGATAGAAATGATGCATCCTCCCTCAACTGGCTCACTCACATCGGTCACAACTTCCTTGACCGGTTGTAGGGAGTTTCAACGGTAACGATTTGAACGTCATTTTGTCATTTTTAAAATAGAATTATTTGAAAAAAAATCCTTAATATATATTTTTTTAAAAATATTTTGAATGAGAAAATATTGTAAGAAAAACAAGTGGAGAAAAATAATCTTTTATATATTAAATTTTAATTGTTAAATACAATAGCATGATTTTGTCGTGCATCGCACGAAAGTACTGCTAGTTTAATTGAATACGAAGAAAGAGGGAGAAAGCTTGAAATCAGCTTGTCTACTAATCTCCACCTTCCTCTCTTGGTCATTTTGCCAAAGTCAAATATTTTTGGGTTGATATTGTTGTGAATTCTGATTCATGGTACCAACCCTCCAAGAAATTACACAAGAAAAAGAGTGAAATACTAAGGTAGATATTAATATGTAATATTTTTATTGGTAAATTTCACTTTCAGAAATTTATTGATAAAAATCTCTTAATTTTTTTCATTTTTCTCTCAATGCCCTTTTTTCCCTACATATAGAGATGAGAGATATTAAAGAGAGAGAGAGGAGAGAGAGAAGATATTAATGATTAAAATGGCTATAATTTGGTCTATTAACTAGATAAAATTTAAAATTATGAAAAGTCTAAAAAAGATTTTTAAAAAGGAAGAGAGATAGTACTAACATGAGTAAAGGTTCAATATTGTCATTCATAAAATTAACTAATCTCCCTACTTATTGTTTTTTTTTTTTGGTTATTTGAATAAATTTTGAAAAATAATTTATTGTTTTTTTTTTTATTTAACACACACTACCCTATCTAGTAACCAAATTCATCATTTGCTGCTAAGAAGACAGAACTGACCCATTTTGCAGTTCAAACTACACACAAGAACCATCAGGCTTTTGGCTCATGGCTTCCAATCTGGAGATTATGGGTTCGATTCCCCCAAAAAGTTGCGAACTTTCTCTCCCTAGGATTTTCTAGGCGCTTCTGTATGTGTGTATACGTGAGTAGTGAAAAAAAAAAAAAAGATTTCCAACAAAAAGCATACAAATAAAACACAACAAAAATATATTATTCATAAACCCTGCCAATTAACAGAGTAATTGATACAGGACTGCACACAACCTAAACTTAGAATATAAAGTCATGCCTGCAAGAAGAGAACTCAGCTGCAGGAAACATGAGAGAATGCATCAGATTCGCGTACAAACCCCTTCTCCAATCAGTGTAAGGAAAGAGGGTTTGATCTGCATTGCAGTGGTACTTCAAGCATGCGGTGGTACTTTGAGCATTACGGTAAACGAGAATAAAAATGCATTAGATTCACGCACAAACCTCTTTTCTAGATCATAGGAAAGAAGCTTTGACCTGCGTTTAGGGGGTGCTTCAATGAACTCAATCAAATAATGAGAGATATATCATTGAAGCCGGAACGGAGCTTTCAGACAAAGAACATGGTGTCCTGGAGATTCGGGTGGACCTTGAAGAAGTTCTTGTCGAACGAAGAAACAGAAGAAGACGATGATGCTGTCCTTGAAGAAGATGATGTGGTAGAACCACGGGATAGCAGCTCTGTTGCCGCGTCATGGTACAAGCGGCCCCTGTAGGCAACAAGATCAGCATAGTAGACCGGTGGGACCAGTGAGACTGGTTTGGTGCACCGAACAAAGGTAAAGCACAGATCATATATGAGCTTCTGCAGGTCATCAGATGAAAAGTGGTTCTCGTCCCACAGGACATGGTAGTGAGTTGACTTGCTTGTACCAAGGGCGCCAAAGTGACTGCAAAGATAAAAGTCAAACTGAGACGGGTCAGTGATTTCGGAATCAACCACTGTCCCCGGGGGCACATTGAATGGAAAGGCCCCATCCTTGTCATTTTCGAGAAAAAAACGAGTGTGGTGTCGCTTCTGGGCCACAATAAGAGTGATTTTGGGCTTGTAGTGTTCCTCATATATTGCAGTCTTCAAACTGCACAACTCCTCATTAAGGACCATATCAAACTGGCCATCACTGACTCCGTCACGGAAAACTATAATCTTTTTCGGTTTTGCTCTATTAATCCGAGCATAAGCATTCAGAAGATCTAAACACATGCTTCCAAACTCAACAATAGTCTCTTTTCGGTGCTCTTGACGGCAAACACGAACAGCATATTGATTAGCAGCAGGCCCGCATGTGGCAACAACAGCAGCAATTGAGGGACTAGTTGTATTCATTGCAGCTGGGTGATTGACATCAGCCCCTATTAACATAACATGCTGCTCATTCTCAAGTCCAGGAAGCGGTCCGCCCAGCTCAAAATTGCTGCCTCCCACCTTAGCATTGATCTTCAGAGCAAGATTTGCCAAAAACTGATCATTTTTATCCTTGTTAGCATTTTCAGTCAAGAAGCATTGGGTTAAAACTCCAATCTCTGTCTCAGACACGAACTTTAGAAGATTATAGCCTGGATGCTTACAAGCCATTGCACAGACAATTAGCTGAAGGCGCTCTTCATTCTTCTGACAAGCCTGATGAATAATTTCTCCAAGCCACCCACGAACATCTTCAACACTACGCAGCTGGTCCATGTTAGTGGTGCGGACTACTAGAGGCTCCTCCATGTGGACCCCAAGAGATTTGCATTTCCCCATCAGCCGGTCGATAAATCTGTTCTGATTCAGCATGTGACTGCGATCACCATCACTGAAGTCAATTAAGGCCCACCTCTGGATTGGCACGCCTTTAACCAAAGATTTCCCGACAAGGTTCCACTGACATTTGTCTTGGTCAAGTTTGGCAGTGGTTCTGTTGCCAAGCTTCACAGTAGGCGGGTCTAGCACACGAGCAGTGACCTGTGTCATATTTGTATCCACCTCAAACCCAAAGTTTTGAGCAACCTGTCCACTGTGATCAAGTGGGGCTGGGGTTAGATAGATGATTAACACAGAGGAAGAAATATACACGAGAACAAATTGGAATATAACGTACCCACAAGGGCCATAATCTGATCGCACTATTTCGCAAATATTATTCTTCCTTTCTGCTGGAGAAACCACAGATATGTCCGTTAAATACTTGGCAGTTCTACCATCTAGTTTCTCCTTTGGATACCTTTGTCCATCAGCTATGACACAGAACTCCATCGGAACTGCATCTCTCCTATTACCCAACTCCAAACAGGGTATATCCTTGTACTCAATGATCTTTTGATATTTCTGCTCAAAATAAGCAACAACCTTGACATCTTTTGGTGGAACCTTACGCTCACGATCTACACAGGTAAAGGAAAGATCCCGGGTCACTTTCCTCGTCAGTCCCATTACCACAAACTTTTGGTTTGGGATACGGTGTGTCACAGTCACCTTCAAACCTTTCAACGCCCCCTCTACATCCCTTCGCAACTTGTTGACATCATTTACTCCCCGGAACTTAGGAATATTCTCCATAAGGAAGTTAATCACAGGCATTGACTTATGGAATGGCAACACTGAGGTATCCAAAACCAAAGCTAACCTATGTGAGATAAGCTTTAAGCTCTGCTTGAAGCCTCTTAAAGCCACCACACCACAACGTAGGTCCTCCCATCTGAAATGATACGGAAAAGTGCTCCGACCAAAGCTGATTCCATTTCTAGATGGATTCTCCTTCATTACCAATTCCAATCCTTGCAGAATATCCCGCGGGATATTCTCAATAATCCCTTTAAAGTAATCATTAAGGATAGAATATCTATACTCATTCACAAACTTGATGGTAACTATGTAAGAGCCAGCCTTTGTGTCTTCCCCATCAAGTAACTCCAGCTTGAACTGCCCAGTAGGCAAAACAACAGAGCTGAAAACAATGTGCCCATCATCATAAACAGCCCCGTCCTTTGGGAACAGGCTGGGATTATCTGAATACAGCTTGTCCCAGAGCAAAGAAAGATCAGATCTTTTCAAAGTCTTTTTCTTGAAGCGGGCCTCGACAGGCTTTTCAGCTTCAATGTGCACATCATACTGTAACAAAGTCCGTTCCGAATTGTAATTAATTGGGAAATAGTTGACCTGAAGCCGGACCGACCTACCAGCAGCCTTGCCCCCACTGTCAGGGCGTTTCATTGGTACAATCTTGTCCTCCTCGCTACCTTGAAGGGAGGGACCTCGCTCCTCCGAGATTCTCAAGGCTTGAACATCTGAAACAACAACATCCATGTCAGCACATATTCTCAGATGTAAACATCATGTTACAAATATAGGAAGTAATCCTTCAAAAAGATCGTTTCAGGCGTTCTTTGACTAAAAATAAACCTGTCCAACACATAAGAGGATAATTGTGGGAAATGGGAATTATGTTGTCTAAAACAAACTCATCGATTGCATACAATGATGATATGAAAATCAATAAACAAGATCATTAAATTATCTAAAATCGTTATCAATTAACTATAAACACAATTAAATCATAATAGGAAGAGTCCAGTAATCACTTACTCCCTCCGTCCCTAAATGTTTGTCCCATTTCCCCTTTTCCTTTGTTTCAAAAAGTTAGTCTCATTTTCAAAATTAAAACTTCAAAATCACTAAATTTTCAAAACTTGTAACATACTCCCTCCGTCCCACTTCACTTGGCACTAATTTTCATTTTGGTCCATCCCACTTCACTTGGCACTACCCAAAATGACAAACTTTTTATAATTTTATATTCACTCTATCCCACCACTCATTCTCTCTCTTCATTTTCCACTACTCAATTTATTCAACCAACACTACTATTTATCCCACTCATTCTCTCTCTTCATTTTCTACCACACATTTCTTTTATTTTATTCTTTTTTCTTAGTTATTGTGCCATTCATTTTGGTGCCAAGTGAACCGGGACGGAGGGAGTATTTAGGAACGGAGTACAATCTAAGCTAAAGAGTTGTGAACCCAATCAGATCGGCGAGCTCAGGTGAACGCAAAATTAAAAGCATAAACTCTTTTACCACATTCAGAACACTGTTACAATCCCATACTAGAATAAATTTAGAACCCCTTGACCATCTTTTGGAATCAAATATTTTATACGATACTGAATCCTCCGAAACTGCAGAGGCGTATATGCAATTTTAGGTAAATATTATGCATATTGCAATGATTATTCGCTCATTCTCCCCAATCTCAAAAATAAGCTTCAAACTTTCTACAGGTACACTCTTAAACAAAACAAAAAAAAAGGAGTAGGTTTTGGGGGAAACAAGTTTCTCTCTAACATTATAAAAAGTCTAAAAGTCTTGTTTTTAAATAAGACTTTTTATAATGTTATGGAGAAACTAGTTTCCTTATAACATTGAAAGAACTTTTTATAACATTTGAAAAAAACTAGTTTCCTCATAACATTAAAAGGAGAAATTAATTTCCCCAAATATAATAAAAATTTTTGCTTAGCATTATGTTATATAATAAATAAATTATTAATATTTTTTAAAATATATTTACAAAACTGTTTCATGAACCGTGATTTTTTTTTTTTTTTTATTTTTTTTTTATGAAAGGATTGCAGAAGGAAGCTTCAAACAATAATTGAAAAGGTTTGAATCTATAAAATTTTGTTCATCTAATTAAAATTATTCAATTGAAATTGATTTAATTGAATTGTTCAAGTTTCAGCATAACTTGATTAAACACCAGATTGCACTAATAAAACACCAAGTTCATGAAATAAAACATCAAGTCTTACTACTAAATACCAACTAACTAAACTAAAATACCAGATTGCACTAATAAAACACCAAGTTCGTAGAATAAAATCTCAAGTTTCACTACTAAAACTTCAAGTTTCAGCATAACTTGATTAAACACCAGATTGCACTAATAAAACACCATATTCATGAAATAAAACATCAAGTCTTACTACTAAATACCAAGTAACTAAACTAAAATACCAGATTGCACTAATAAAACACCAAGTTCGTAGAATAAAATCTCAAGTTTCACTACTAAAACTTCAAGTTTCAGCATAACTTGATTAAACACCAGATTGCACTAATAAAACACCAAGTTCATGGAATAAAACATCAAGTCTTACTACTAAATACCAAGTAACTAAACTAAAATATCATATTGCACTAATAAAACATCAAGTTCGTAGAATAAAATCTCAAGTTTCACTACTAAAACTTCAAGTTTCAGCATAACTTGATTAAACACCAGATTGCACTAATAAAACACCAAGTTCATGAAATAAAATATCAAGTCTTACTACTAAATATCAACTAACTAAACTAAAATACCAGATTGTACTAATAAAAATCCAAGTTCGTAGAATAAAACCTCAAGTTTCACTACTAAAACTTCAAGTTTCAGAATAACTTGATTAAACACCAGATTGCACTAATAAAACACCAAGTTCATGAAATAAAACATCAAGTCTTACTATTAAATACCAAGTAACTAAATTAAAATACCAGATTGCACTAATAAAACATCAAGTTCGTAGAATAAAACCTCAAGTTTCACTACTAAAATACCAAGTCACTAAACTAAAATATTATGTTTCGTAACCCTAGCTTTCATGGCATTTTATTCGCTGTATGTTTCACTCTCATTTTGCTTAAAATCGAATGGTAAGTGTATAGTTATTATGAATATGACAATAGATTCACATGAATAAATAATTATTTAAAAAATTTCATTTTGAAAGTGTGTATTTTTAAATAAAACACTCAAAATAAAATGTTGCGTCTTTTTTAATGGGACGAAGAGAGTATTGAGTAAGGGTAGTGGCCGGTAGAAATAAATAATACACACTTTAATACACACTTTAATAAAGACGTAATATAAGAAATAAATAATACACACTTTATAGAGTAAGGGAAAGTTAAAAGAGAGTATTGAGTAAGGATATTGAACGGTAAGTGTCTTTTTTAATAAAAAAACAAGACTTTTTATATTATTGGGGGAAACTAGTTTCCCCCAAAATTTTCTGAAAAAAAAGTTCCTACAACTGAAGTGTCAAATCTCCATAAATTTTCAAGGGTTTTCCTTCCAAAAAAATGTTTTATAAATTTTGTCATTTGAAATATAAAATATTTATTTTAAGGGACATTTAAGTGATTTTAATAAATAAATACTTAAATTCTTTTATGATCTTATTATACTGAGTTTAAATATGAATTAGAACTTGTTGTTTGAAAGTAAAATATACTCCATTTCTCAAAAAATGAGCAATTATCATGTATTTTTTAACAATAAAGACATGTTCATACAGAATGAATGAGTATTAAAAAATCATATCTAAGAAAAAATATAAAAAAGTCTTACCGTAAATATAACATCAAAAATGAAATTTTGTTTGTTTCGTAATAAAAGAAAAATATTGGATAAGTTATTTTAACATAAAAATATGATGCCAATAGAAAAATGGTTAAATATGGGGTTTTGAATGTTTGGTGAGGCAAATATGTAGTTTAAACCGGAATATAAGAAGTAGCATTTTCAAATTGAAAAAATAAAAGATTATTCATGAATATTAAAAATGAGAAATTTTATTTTTAAATGTTAAATATTTAATGAACACCACATTAACCTCTAAAATTAATTTTTTTTAGAATTGAATATTATTAGGTGTATGTAAATTGGTTAAGTTGAATAATTAAAAGAAAAAAACTGAAATTGATTAATTATTCAATGTGCAATTATATTTATTTGAGCATGTAAATTAGTTAAATTGAATAACTTAAGTAAAGTGAAAGGGAGTATTAGTATGAGAAACAATAATTAATATATAGATGTATAAATACTTTAAACTAATTAAATAAAGCTGAGTAATTAATTGAATTAATGAGTGATGATGTCAACATGTGTTTTGGAGGAAATTTTTTTCACCAGAAGCAGCCATGTGTCCAATGATGACATCAGCGGTTATTGTTTTAGTAGAATAGTATAGATATAGATTATGAAAAAAAAAACTATTACGTTAATTAAAATTTCACAAAAAATGATCAAAATTCGGAGGGAGTACAATTTATAAGAAACTAGTAAAAGCCCGTGTCCAAGGACACGTGTTTTTTTTTTAAAGGGAAAAATGAAAAATAGACAACTTAGTGAGGGTAAAATGAAAAATTTGACATTTGATACTGTTCATAGTACTGTAGCAAGGAGGGGTGTCATTTATACTATACTCCCTCCGTCCCATCTAAGTGTGTACCAAATTTTCTGACACACCGATTAAGGAATAACAATAAATAAGGAAAAAGTAAGAGAGAGAAAAAAGTGGAGAGAGAATGTTGTGAGTGTAAAAGTAAAATAGGAGAGAGAGTGAGTGGGGTAAATAGTGAAGATTCCCTTTCCATTTTGGACAGTTCACACTCGGCTTGAGATAGATCAAAAGGAAAATAAGTGTACATTCGGCTGGGACGGAGTGAGCAGATAAAGAGGAAACATCAAAAACTTTGACAGAGGATAAACTTTCAATTTCTAAAGAAAGGAGCTCAAAGTTAAGATCAAACAGTAAGATAATATGTCCAGCAATGATCAATTTGTTCTAATGTTCAAAGGAAAAAAGGCCATCCTACGAGTGATCATTTCACAAAAACTAAATTAGACATCGGGTTTGAAAGAGAAATCCATACCAGGTAGAGGAAGATTCGTTTGAACAGCAGGTCGAGGCAGAGGAGGAGGTGGTGCCGCCGCCCCAGTCCGAGCCACAACCTCGCTCCAGGTCCCACCTCTTCCCCCAGATCCACTAGCTCCGGCAGATATCGCCGGCGACTGATTACCTCGGCCTTCCCCCTGAACTGGCGGTGGTCCCCACTGCTGAGCCGGTGGAAGGTTATTAGCCGTCTGGATCTGACGATTCTGACCCCAAGCACCATCCTGACCCACCGGTGGCCGCTGGGGCCCACCATATCCCTGAACTGGCCCGAACCCCCTACCACCACCACGACCTTGATTCTGAACATTCTGTTGTTGATCTGGTTGCTGCTGCTGATGGTAATTTCCGCCTCTGCCGTAACCACGACCAGCACCGCCATCTTGTTGGTGCTGCTGATGGTAATTTCCTCCTCTGCCACTACCCCGACCACCAGCACCACGGCTGCCGCCACCACCGCGATTGTAGTTGTTTCTCTCCATTTGAACTGCAGAATATATGTAAATTTCTCACAAATAAATTAAAAGCAAATTTTAAGGCTCTGATTGAGAGGGCATGAAGAAAACGATATTTATATGCAAATAAAGTGAAGCAGAGTGAGAAGAAAGATGATGATAGTACCCCTTTACTTGGTGAGCAAGGATAAGTACAGTATGGCAGGGTCGGCTCACCCCTTTACTTGGTGAGCAAGGATAAGTACAGTGTGGCAGGGTCGGCTCATAAAGAAACATTATGTTCCTTTGCACGGAGCCCAAATTTTGAACAATCCTAATTTAATATATGCCCATTAAATATATATATAATCAAGGTTTTAAAAAGCGTTAGGCGGATGTTAGGCGGCGGAGCGGCTAGCGCTGGCGCCAGTCGCGGTGGTTGGAACCAGGCGGGAACTGGCCCAGGCGTTGGAGAGGGGCCTAGGCGCCATTAGGCGAGGTCATTTAAAACACTGTATATAACAGATTATTGTGTTAATTTTTTAAAGGACAAATTGCAATTTAAAGCCTGAAATCGAGAGAATATTCTCCAAATGGGACCTTATATTTTCATTTCTCATAAAGCCTCTGTACTTATTGAGAGGACCCGCAGTGTATCGACTAAAGGAGGGAAGAATCGAGGAAATTCCAGAAGAAGGATCTATTAAACTGATCACCGAAGGAATATGAAAAGGTAAAGAGTTTGTTACGTACGGACGGTTTATTATTGGCCTGGTGGGCCTTTAATAGTGATGTGAATTGCGGGCCCTACTTTAGAAATTTGTTAGAAAATCAGTTTCGGGTCGTGGTCTTCAAGTAATAGTGTTGACTTGGGCTTCACTCCACCCATAATAGCAAGGAGGAGGCAAAGAAATCGTGTTGCACAAGTCTACGAGATTATCGTACGTGCGAATAAATTGAAGGATGAGACGAAACAAGACGAGATGCACAAATCAAACATACTCCCTCCGTCCCATCACGTAAGTGTGAACCTATTTTTTGGGTGTGAAAATTAAGGAAAAATTAAAAAGAGAAATAGGTGAAGAAGGTGTTTGTGAGTATGAAAAATTAAATAGAGAGAATGAGTGGAAGGAATAGTTAGGAGAGAGAATGTTGTGAGTGTAAAAGTGAAGTAGGAAAGAGAATGAGTGGGTGAAATAGTGAATATTCTTTGCCATTTTTGACAGTCCACACTGATGTGGGACGTCACAAAAAGGAAAGAAATCCACACTTACGTGGGACGGAGGAAGTAGTCAGTATCCAAAATATTACTTTCTCCGTCCTACTTCAAATGGGTTATGGTATTATTTCACACTTCTTAAGAAATTTTTTAAAAATGAATAAAAAATTGAAAATTGATAGAAGATTAGAAAAGATATAATGTAAAAGTTAAAAACATTTAATAGGAGAGATAATAAGTGGGAGGAATATTAAGTTAATGAATATTTTTTTTAAATATGTTAACAATATAGTAAGAACATAATAAATTATTTTTTTATAAATATATTTACATTATGAGATTATAAATGTTGAAAATACTGTTCACTTCTTTCACTTATGAAATGAACCATTTGAAATGCTTGTTTTTTGGCATTCCGACTGCATTGGTTTCGGAACATAGTAGAAATGTCATTTGAGGTCTAACTAGCTTGTTGAAAGCATGATAGTTGGACGAATTTAATTTATGTTACAATTGATGCGTTTCATTATTGACCAAGTTACCAACTTTTGCAATTAATTAAGTATAAAATAATTGTATTACTATTACATACTCCCTCCGTCTCGAACCTATGTGCACACTTGACTTTTGCAAGTAAATTAAGGAAGTGAATAATGGAAAAAGTGTTGTGAGTGTAAAAGTAAAATAAGAGAGAGAATGAGTGAGAAAAATAGTAAATTATAATGGTGTTGTGAGTATTAAAATAATGTAGGAGAGAGAATGAGTAGAGAGAATAGTAAAGATTCCTTTCCATTTTAGAAAATGTACACGTGGTTTGGGACACCCAAAATGGCAAAATGTGCACGTAAATATGAGACGAAGGGAGTATTTTATTATTTATAGGGGTTTGGAACAATTCTGGAAATTTTTTCTAGGCATTTTTTTAAAGTATTGGCTATTGTATCCTTTTGTTTAATGTGTCATTTGTGCTCATTAAGAGCAAGTACTTGGTAGGGGTAGAAGCGGTTCGGTTCAACCCGCAGTTTGGAGTCGAACCGAGCCAAATTGTGCGATTTGGTTCGGTTTTTAGATATAGGTGGTTTAGCTCGGTTTGAGAAATTAACAAACCATGTGGCTCAGCTCAGCTTGGGGTTTGGCACTCCTAAATCGAACCGAGCCAAACCGAACCGTTTGAGAACGAATCGTGGTTTGAAACCCTGAAACCGAACCATTAAGCTGAACCGTCAAACCGCGATCCTGACCGTCCCTTCAAATTCTTAGTTGATCTCAGGCTTTGATTTTAAAAAACCCTAGATAACACTTCAAACCTGTTGCGCCCACTTTCATATTCCCAAATCCTTTCTCTCTCTTCCCATTTCTCCATTTCTTTCTCTGTCATCGTCGTCTCTGGTTTCTCTCTTCGATCACTCGACGACGAGTTCTCTTCAATCCACTATTTCTGGTTCCGACAGTAGTAGCAGGCATGCGTTTCGTCAGGCCGTCGTTAACACTCTCGATTCTCGAACGACGTTTGTTCTTCATTCCAGCATTCAAAAATTTTCGTCAGACTACCTCCGGCTCCGTCGTCGATCACATCCTCAACTATGTTGAAGCTATTGCGCATATTTCAGTCATCCAGGTACTTACTACCTTTTGAATCCTTTTCTATAATCTACTTTCGGAAATGTGTAATGTTATTTCCACAATGCAAGGGTCTTCTTCAAATTGGGATGGTCTAACAGTATAATGTTTGAAATAAACCTATGCTTGTTGATCGTTAAGTTATTAAAATTATACCTACATATCCTTGTGAAAGGTTATACTGCTCTTAGCTCGTTTTTATGGGTGAATTTGGTTAGAAGCTATTCTGTCCTTAGCAAGTTTAGGATTGCCTCTTTGTTTCTCTCTGGTTTGTTCAGCTGTTTTCTTCATCTAATAAGCTATTGCGCATCTTTCAGTTCTCCAGTTAGATTTAGAGACTCAATTTCAAAACTAGGGTTTCTTGTTTTTTTTTTTTTAGTCCCCTACTTCATCTTTGATTTGAAATGTGGTTCGAACCGTGGTCTAGATCGCGGTTTGGATCGTGGTCTGAATCGCAAATCAAACTGCGGTTTAGACTGAACCATAGCGGTTTGGTTTAGCTCGGTCCGATTTTTTTTATGGTTTAGCTCGATTTGGAATTTCTCCAAACCGATGCTAGCGGTTTGACTTCTAAAATTGCCCAAATCGAGCTAAACCGAACCATTTCCACCCATAGTACTTGAAATTTTCAGAAAAATGACTAGTTATTACTAAAAACACCCCTTTAATTATTTATAAGACCCAAAATACCCCTTCATTACAAGATAATAGATGAATTGATTTTGGCACCCTTTCTATTTGTGTTTTCCCGCTCATTTCGCTCCTTTATATATGGAAACTTGGAATTAATGTTGATGTCAATTAACAGCCGTAAAAATGATTTACAATTCTGGTAATTAATTTTTCTAGGTATCTTTTTAAAGTATTGACTATTGTGTCATTTTGTTTAATGTGTCATTTGTGCTCATTAAGAGCAAGTACTTAAAATTTTCTGAAAAATAACTATTTATTACAAACACCGCTTTAATTATTTATAAGACCCAAAACACCCTGCAAGTAATGAGAGTCTATAACAATTAAAAAAAATCAGTTATAGTTTTCGATCAGTGTGAGCATGTTGACTTTATATGCTGATAATTAATGGTAGCGCATGAAAACTTTATTAAAGATATATGACCATTACTAAAAGAAAAATACACATAATTAATTTTATTTGTTAACAGATTTTGGAAACCTAAATAAGTTCAAATAATCTATAACTAATAGAGTTCAAATAGCTGAAGCGATTTGACACCCTTTCTATTTGTGTTTTCCCGCTCATTTCACACCTCTATATATGGAAACTTGGAATTAATGTTGTTGTCAATTAACAGCTGTAAAAAGGATTTACAATTCAGAAAATTATTTTTTTAGCCATCTTTTTAAAGTATTGGCTATTGTGTCCTTTTGTTTAATGTGTCATTTGTGCTCATTAAGAGCAAGTACTTGAAATTTTCTGAAAAATGACTATTTATTACTTAAAACACCCCTTTAATTATTTATAAGACCCAAAATACCTCTGCATCTATATATATATATAAAAGCAAGAAAGTTGCATTCCCCCTCAAAAGTGTCAATATTAAAGGGCAAAATAGTTCACACATTATTTCATTAAGGACAACCAAGTCTTCCAACTTTAGGGTATGGTTGTAATATTCATAAAATCTTAAGACTTTTACAAAAATGTTTTTAGGTCTTTTAACAAAGGTTTTATTTCAAGACTTAAAAATAAAAGATTTATTTTATAAATATATTTAAAAATTGACCTATAAATATTAAAAATTCATAAATTAAAAGTTTATTTATTTTATCCAAAAAAGTAATTCAAATAGATGTTGTATTACTATTCCTATATTCAAGTTTAAAAAAAGTATAAGTTAATAATTTGTTTATTTTAAAAACATTTTGTTTTAAGTTGTTTAATTAAACATTTTTTTACAATTTTGTATACACCCCATCTAAATAATAAATTATCTTTTTTTTTTTTTGAAATAATAATTTTTAGTCAAATCATAAAATTATTATTATCAAAAAAATTCAATTTAGTGTTTTTTTAATAATTATTAAGTGTAAATTATACGATATATATATATATATATATATATATATATATATATATATATATATATATATATATATATATATATATATATATATATATATTGAGATGAGTATATGTTTCTTTTTTAAAAAAACAAGATAAGTATACTGCATGAATTTTTTTACTTTTTCCCATGTCAGGAGGTGAGGAGATGAGTATACTGTATGTTGAGAAGATGAAAGATTGACAAGTCAGATTTTATGGGTTTGACAAAATTAAATAAGAAGATAAAAATATCATGGAAAAATAAAAGGTGGTTGGTGAATTTCAAGGCTAATATATTTATGGACAAATCAAATAGTTATTTCAATAAATACCATTCAATAATTATTGGTGAATTTAATTTGTTCATCTCTCTTATTCCATTTTTTTTGTCAGAGAGAAAGATGACTCTCTCATATTTCATAAATACTCCTAAAATTACTTTGCTTATTCACCTATTTCTTAACTAAAATTACGCACATATCACGTTCAATACACAAAAACTATGTTTTACATCAAAAATATGTGTTTAATTTCATAGCATTGAAAAACGGATGCCAAACGTGAGTATTATTGAATAGAACGGGAATTTACGTATAAAACGCGTTTTGTACAAACTAACTATGCCTTAAATATATATTTATTTTAGTGATCTTCAATCTGATATTTGTACTGATAATATAGTTTTCAAAGAAATGTTTTGCAATGTATACAAACATCTCTATTTTCTGTTGTATTTGTATGAATTTTCGTCATTTATGTGTTAGTAGATGTCTGTACATTGCACGGGAGTAACACTAGTTACTATATAATAGCTGAAATGATTTTGGCACCCTATCTATTTGTGTTTTCCCGCTCATTTCGCTCCTCTATATATGGAAACTTGGAATTAATGTTGCTGTCAATTAACAACCGTAAATATGATTTATAATTCTTGTAATTATTTTTTCTAGGCATCTTTTTAATGTATTCACTATTGTGTCCTTTTTTTAATGTATCATTTGTGCTCATTAAGAGCAATAAGAGCAAGTACTTGAAATTTTCTGAAAAATAACTATTTATTACTGAAAACTCCCCTTTAATTATTTATAAAACCCAAAATACCCCTGCAAGTAATGAGAGTCTATAACAATTAAAAAATTCAGTTAATGTTTTTCGATCAGTGTGAGCATGTTGACATTATATGCTGATAATTAATGGTTGCACATTAAAACTGTATTCAAGATATATGAAAACTTGAAATTAATGTTGCTGTCTATTAATAGTTGTAAATATGAGTATAATTCTGGTAATTATTTTTTCTAGGCATCTTTTTAATGTATTAGCTATTGTGTCCTTTTTTTAATGTATCATTTGTGCTCATTAAGAGCAAGTACTTGAATTTTTTTTTGGAAATTAACTATTTATTATTGAAAACACACCTTTAATTATTTATAAGATCCAAAATACCCCTACAATTAATGAAAGTCGATAACAATTAAAAAATTCAGTTATAGTTTTTCGATCGGTGTGAGCATGTTGACTTTATATGCCGATAATTAATGGTTGCGCATTAAAACTTTATTAAAGATATATGATCATTACTAAAAGAAAAGTAACACATAATTAATTTTATTTGTTAACAGATTTTGGAAACCCAAATAAGTTCAAATAATCTATAACTAATAGAGTCTTTTTAGTGAAAATTAATTAAGTGTGAAGTATTTTTTTTAATTATAAATGATGATAATAATAATAATAATAATAATAATAATAATAATAATAATAATAATAATAATAATAATAATAATAATAATAATAATAATAATAATAATAATAATAATAATAATAATAATAATAATAATAATAATAATAATTTTACTAATCATAAAACTAAAGAATATAAAATGAAATAAAAGTGGTGGGGTATAGGATGATAAGTTGGAAGGGTGTTGAATTTTTATATACAAAATCATTGTATATTTATAAAGTATATATGGTTATTTAATATAATAATAATCTATATCTATATATATAGGGGGAAGTGTGATGAATGTGGGTTTGGATTTCAGATTTTTTTATCCGATTTCTTTGACCTCGATTATTTTATAATTAATTAATTTTCTTTTTAATTTTTTACATCAAAATTCATAATTTTTTTCTTTATTAATAGAGACTATTTTCATTTGATTTGGATACATAAAAAGAAAACCCTCTTTTTTTAATATAAATTCTTAATTATCCTTTGTTAATTTTTTTTAATTTTTCAATATCTTTTTAGTGAAAATTAATTAAGTGTGAAATATTTTTTTAAAATTATAAATGATAGTAACAATAATAATTTTACTTGATGATGCAGAAAATGGGCGATACCGGGGGTACCTAATTAGTTGGGAACGCGACGTTGAATTTCTGGACGAACGAACGAACGATCTGCAAAACAGACACCGTTAGAGCGCGGGGAGTTACCCCGCTCACTCCCTCCGACGTGAAAATAAGCATTTGTATGGAGAGATGATATGAACCGAGAAGGAGGGATATTATATTTAGGATAGAGAGAGTGTGTACCTTTTTTGGGTTGAGATCACACTTTATATAGGATGGGGAGGAGAGGGGTGAGGAGATAATCACCATTTATCTTCTCCTAAATTTTAGGGATCTTATCCCTTCTCCATGATTTTAGGGATTCAGCACAATCCTACCGCAATTCTATCTCCTATCAGAAGTTGTAGGAATCCGTTATGGCAAGTCTTAGGTCGACGTACGCCTCTATAGGTCGAGGTCGATTGAGTAGATCAAGGTCGACCCTGTAACGACCCTAACCCTAGACACAATTTTAATATAACATTATATACTTGTAATATTAATATCAACCTTATGTGTTTATTTTATATCTGTAAATTTCTTATATTAGGATAGAATGATAAGGAAAAATAATAAGTAGAAATAAATAAAGTAATAAAATGGAGTGGTAATAAATTGGACAAATAAAATGTTGGGTTGGGAGAATTAATTTAAAAATAATGAAAGAGTTTTGGTAGGGAGTAATTTTAGTAGGGGACAACTCCCCTAAAAATCCTCCCCAAATCCCTCTTGAGCCGCCCCCCCCCCTCTCTCTTGACCACATTTATACTCCTCCCTCCTTCTTCATCTTCTTCTCTTCACTTTCTCTCTCAACCTTCCATGGATGAAGCTTCATCTTCTCAAGCTCCTACCAAGATCAAACCTTCACCATTTTTAGATCCGAGGCCACTTTTGTAATCGGGAGACCAAGAGGAGTTCTTCAAGCTCAAGAAATCCATAATCCGTCTCCTATTCCAAGGTGAGTTATTATGACCCTTCCCTTCTATGAATGCTCATGAACTAGCTAATGTTGTTCTTGTAATGATAATGGTTGTTTAATAGCTTTAGACCACTTTTGGACTTGAGAATGTGATAAATGACATGGAAGGATGTTATGGTTCTTAGAGGTTGAGTTGATTGTATGAAATGGGTGAATTTAGTTTAAAGGAATTAACTTGAAATGTATTGGTGAAGGGGTTGGAAATCTTGTGGGAATAATCTAGGTTTATGATTATTTGGGTTGATTAAACTAAGAAGTTTATAATTAGAATGTGATAGTGAAATGGGTGGGAAATTAAGTGGTAAATAATCTAAGTATATATTATCTTGGGTTTGGATGATTTAAGATGAGTTATGTAAGGTTAGAATCCTCCTTGGTGTTCTTGAAATGAAGAAAGATTTAAGGGAAAATAATCTATGTAAAAATAAGTTGGAAATTCGAAATGTGCTGAAAATAGTCTTGGGCGGTCGCCCAGTGGTGATGAGCGGCCGCCCATCTTGGCGAAGTTAGGGTGCTTGGAAATCCCTCTTGGGCGGTCGCCCCGAGGTTATGGGCGGTCGCCCATGTTGGCGGTGGCCTAGTTCCCGTTTATTTGAATTTTCACTAGTAACCTCCTAGCTTGATCCTTAACCAATATAAAGTTTGGAACTGACCCTTTCGGATACGAAATAATCCTTTTAACCTAAGTTATACTTAGGGCAATTGTATCCTTTAATGACACCTTAATTGGGTTACTATGGAACTACGGAAGCACGTTAAGTACGAATCGAAATTGTTTGGCAATCTTAGTTGATCTCTTATAAATTGTGACTCCCAGCTTGGTAATTTGAGCTTGAGCCTTTATAGGAGCTATGTAGTATTGTATAGTGACCTTGTAGGATGGATCGATAATACTTCCTTGCCTTAATTGAGTTCATATACATTGTTTATATTGTGCGTAGTGTGTTAATTAATTGTTGCATTATGATATTGGTTGAACATGAGTATATTTTACCATGTGACTATATTGTTTATCCCCTTTGTGGATTATTTGGTATTGTTATATGGTATCCGGTGTGGATTATGTGTTTATATGGATACCTTACTTGAATTTAAATTCGTTAATGGTATTATGCATAGTGTATTACATGAGCTGTTGCATATAGTATGGATGAATCATGAGTATATTTTACCATGTTGTTATATGATTATCCCTTTTTGTGGATTATAATTCAAGTAACTATTATGTGCTTGAATGCGTTCGGAGTGGGTATGATGGAAGTCAATCAATTATTGATTTGTTCTATAAGTGATTGAAGGTCCATCATACCGTGACCCTCCCCCTCCTCTGTGGCCGCGAGTGGGGCATGCTACTTGGCGTATTGAGCATGAAGAAGCCTTCTGAGACTGCTTTGCGATTGGTGTACTTAGGGAATATATTATTTTTGGATACTCTATTATAGGTATCTTTTCTTATATGGATCTACGGGGTATGAGTCCTATAAGAGGTGAATGTCTTTGGAGGCAATTCACCAAAGAGTGGAGTTTTACTCCCACGTTGTACGACTTATTGTTCGAGACGGGAAAAGGTAAAATGAGGTAACGTAATGTGTTTACCGCTTTCATAATGTGTTATGTGCTACCATGCTATGTGTTGCATCTTGTTTGGCATCTTCTTTGCATTCATAATAGCTCATTGAGATTTATTCTCACCCCTCTCCCTTTCTTGTTTTAGATTAGAGACAGGTGGACCGACCCAGTAAGGGCGGAAAGGAGTTTAGAAGTGGTATTTTGGGAATTGTCGGGTTATGTATAGGTTGGTGTAGAATGTGTATTTTTGGCATAATTCTTTTAAAGGTTTTGTATTCATAAACTTTGATTCTATTTTATATTCGACATCTTTTTGTAACTAAAATCATTTATTACTTTCGGAGTTGGTCAACTCTTCCTCCATAGTAGAAAGGAGTAGAGTTATTTTTGAAATGGGTATGTTAATGGTGTAGTGTTTGAAAGTTAAATCAAAGTTTTTAAAAAAGTTTAGGATATTTGGGGTTAGTTTGAGGACGCTCCCGGCTCGGAACACGTGTAGGTTCCGGGTCGGGGTCCTCGCGGTTAATATCGAGCTCGGTTAGAGTTCTCGGGTAGAGTCTAGCGGAGTGAGAGTGTGTGATAAGCGACGTCGAGGGTTTAATGCGGGAAATTGTTATATGGCGAGAAAAGGATAAGGACTGACGAAAGGATCAAGGAAATGTGAGCATTATTGAGAGATAGATTCCTCCATGATCAATTGAGGTATATTACTGTCTCAGGAGTTAGGGGTCATACTTTTATAAATCCCCGTCTATTTCGTTCTCATATAGCATTTCATTTCATTTTTATTTGCATATATGGCCGAGAGTTGCCTTATGTATTGGAGGTTCTACTCCGTTGGGAGAGTACCTCGAATCATTCTTGATTCTCATGATAATTGTGATTAAGTGGGCATGGATTGCCGGTGGATGTGGTAGAGATACCAATCCGTGAAATATTGTAATAGTGACTGAATTGATTGAGTAGTTGATGTGTTTGAGGAGGGCATCGCATGGCGAGTCTCACTTATCTATACTTGACTTGCCTCCATGTGTGGTGGAGGCGGATAAGTCATTATTTGCTATTATGTCATATATGCGTAAATGTTGAAAGTATGGCCTATTAAGAGTGGTTCATGGTTGTATAACTTGCGTAAGTAATTATACATTGGTGTCTCGTGGTGGAGACTAGATATATGAGACTAGTATTGAAAATAATGGTCTAAGTGGGATTTTATGGTTTATAAGATATCGTGAGTACGAGTCCTTATAGAGCGACATATAATTGCTTTAGGTGCTATAAGTTTATTCTCTAAGGAGAGATTGATTGAATTCTTGCTACTAAATTGAATAGGAAATCGAGATATTTTTGTAAGTAATATCACCCTATAAGTTGACTAAGTGGTGTTTTTCAAGTAAGTTTCAAAAATGGGTTTTCATCGGGTATCATACCGGGATATCGAATGCGAGTAGATATAAGTCACTATTTTGGTATTCGGATCCCTAGATAGAGTATACAAATTGGGATGATGGAATTGATGATTCAACTTGAGAAATTAATTGATAAAGAAGATAACTAGCATAGCGATTCTCGATGAGATAAATTGTTCTTGTATTTAGAAAAGATGATACTTGGTGGTTAATTATAAGGTTATAGAGATCTCAAATTAGTAGCGTAAGCAATAGGTATTCGTTATCACTTGTTGATAATTTGCATGACTGATTTTAGAAACTAGTAGGATACTCGATGGTTATTAGTTGAATTTTCGGAGTGTTACAATTTAGTGAAAAATTGCTTTAAGGATATACTTAAGAAAACATTTCTATCTAGTATGACCGTTTTGAATTGTGGATTGTGTATTAGTTATGGAGAGGTAAATAGGGTAAATGCGAAGAAGTATAATAGATACGGTTATTGGTGACTTAAAGGATCAACTTCGAAATTGGTAATATATGTATATGGTTCGTTTTGAGAATTGATTATCATTAGTTGGGAAAATGGGGATGAATCTTATTGGAAGACGAGGATACTTTAGGATGATTATATACTATAGGTCGACTTAGTTACGTGAATCATATGAGGGATTAGTGTGATGCTTGAAAGATATTGACGTTATACGGATTTTGAGTTTGTTGATGGTTATTGAGAGTTAAGTTAGAGTATCTTTGTAATGTTTAATTGAAATTCGGGAATGATTGATCTATGTGAGTTCCAATTATATTTTACGATTTAGAAATTATAGTATTTGATTGGGAACTAGATGTTTACAATATGTTGTTGCTAAGTACGATACTAATATCAAAGGTAGGGGATAGATGACTCAAATTAAGTAAAAGTGTTGAATATACAACTTGAGACATTATTGGATTGAGGATGATTTACCTAGTTTATAATCTTAATGGTTGTTTTAGTGTTATTTATCGGAGATAGTAATAGTATTGCGAGATTGTGTTTTCTTATAGAGAAATTAACTAAGTATAAATATTATGAGTGGTGGCTACACTATAAATAGAAGTTAAACAAGAATATTATGTTAGAAGTGTTTTAAATGTGCTTTAAAACTTTGGATTGTATATTGAACTTCGGTATGAGCAATTGTGCCCTTCGGGGATAGATGATTTAATAAGGTCGGTAAACCATTTTCGTGTAAATTAAAATGCGCGAGTAATTTAACTATCTACCACTGGTATGGGACGGTTGTAGATAATTAAATCACTCGAGTTATTTTTGTTAGCTTATCAATCCTTTGAAATTTAAAGTGGTTTAGTTAATTAAAGCTGGTATGGGCCGGTTTTAAATAAGTAAACCATTCGGGTCTCTTTGGATCTCTTTTTATATTATCATTTGAAATTACGAAAGATGTTGTGAATTTTCGAAAGACATGTTACTTTAAAGTTATAGTTCGCACGAAGCAAGTAGAAAAGCAACCTAGTTTCCCTATAATGATTAGTTGTATTCAAGTTTTGATCAGAAATTGATTCAATAAATTGTGGGGTTGTTATTGTGTCGGTCGTTGTAAACTCGGTTTTGTTTTGGAGTTGGATCGGCTCCGTTGTGGGCGGCCAACCCTTCAATTTGAAAATTGATTTGTCACTAGTCACGAACATAATTGGAACATGGAATTGTGATAATAGAATGTTGACGTTAGGAGATTTATTAAAATATTTAGAGTTCTAGGTTGAACTTGAGAGTTTTATCACTATAAATTTTGTGATTTAGTTGCATTGGAAGTAATGAAGGGTATGTTATTTTGTTATAAAAAGTTGAATTATATTTTCTACTCGTTATATATATAGCTTGATGAGATGTTATTAATAAAGTCCTCACATACGTTAGGGGATAGTTCGATTGTATAAAACCCATAGTGTTAAATAGATTGGATAGACATCGTTCGGGAAGGTCCTTTTGGGGAAGGTAGGAATGCTATTAAGTTTAACCTTGTAAAAGTTGAGGAATCATTACTTGTTATTGATGAGATGCTACGGGCATGAACAATGGATGTTAATAGTCAATAGTACGTATGGTTACCAAGGGTTGAGTGCGTATAATAGTAGTTGTCATTCTAGCATTGAGATAAAACCGTATGAGGCATAGTTTGGGAAGAAAATATCGATCTCTAATTTGTTGGGGTGAAATTGGAGAGGCAAGACCTAAGATAAAGTGGCGCCAAAGTTTGATAACCCATTTGAAGTTTAGGAAAGGTCGGTGGTTTGACTTATAGGCGGCTTGGAGAAGCTTATAGAGTATTTAAAGTTTTAATGTGATAATGTAATGTATTTAGTGACCTAAGTTGTAATACTTTATTTATTTATATTTTCATTGAGATCGGAAAATTCGTGTTAGTGATATTCGTATAGTATGCTTGGATCATTAAGTGGTAATATCATATTATTAATAGAATTAGAAAATTTTGGGGAAAGAATCACAAATTGAAGAGACTATATGGGAATTGGAGTCTGAGGTATGCATGAGTAACCGAGGCGGATTGAACATTTAGGTAAGTCTTTTTAAAATTCGGGACGAATTTTCTTTAAGGGGGAGTGAGTGTAACGACCCTAACCACTAGACACAATTATAATATAACATTATATACTTGTAATATTAATATCAACCTTATGTGTTTATTTTATATCTGTAAATTTCTTATATTAGGATAGAATGATAAGGAAAAATAATAAGTAGAAATAAATAAAGTAATAAAATGGAGTGGTAATAAATTGGACAAATAAAATGTTAGGTTGGGAGAATTAATTTAAAAATAATGAAAGAGTTTTGGTAGGGAGTAATTTTAGTAGGGGACAACTCCCCTAAAAATCCTCCCCAAATCCCTCTTGAGCCGGCCCCCCCCTCTCTCTTGACCACATTTATACTCCTCCCTCCTTCTTCATCTTCTTCTCTTCACTTTCTCTCTCAACCTTCCATGGATGAAGCTTCATCTTCTCAAGCTCCTATCAAGATCAAACCTTCACCATTTTTAGATCCGAGGCCACTTTTGTAATCGGGAGACCAAGAGGAGTTCTTCAAGCTCAAGAAATCCATAATCCGTCTCCTATTCCAAGGTGAGTTATTATGACCCTTCCCTTCTATGAATGCTCATGAACTAGCTAATGTTGTTCTTGTAATGATAATGGTTGTTTAATTGCTTTAGACCACTTTTGGACTTGAGAATGTGATAAATGACATGAAAGGATGTTATGGTTCTTAGAGGTTGAGTTGATTGTATGAAATGGGTGAATTTAGTTTAAAGGAATTAACTTGAAATGTATTGGTGAAGGGGTTGGAAATCTTGTGGGAATAATCTAGGTTTATGATTATTTGGGTTGATTAAACTAAGAAGTTTATAATTAGAATGTGATAGTGAAATGGGTGGGAAATTAAGTGGTAAATAATCTAAGTATATATTATCTTGGGTTTGGATGATTTAAGATGAGTTATGTAAGGTTAGAATCCTCCTTGGTGTTCTTGAAATGAAGAAAGATTTAAGGGAAAATAATCTATGTAAAAATAAGTTGGAAATTCGACATGTCTTGAAAATAGTCTTGGGCGGTCGCCCCCGAGTGGTGATGAGCGGCCGCCCGTCTTGGCGAAGTTAGGGTGCTTGGAAATCCCTCTTGGGCGGTCGCCCGAGAGGTTATGGGCGGTCGCCCATGTTGGCGGGTGGCCTAGTTCCCCGTTTATTTGAATTTTCACTAGTAATCTCCTAGCTTGATCCTTAACCAATATAAAGTTTGGAACTGACCCTTTCGGATACGAAATAATCCTTTTAACCTAAGTTATACTTAGGGCAATTGTATCCTTTAATGACACCTTAATTGGGTTACTATGGAACTACGGAAGCACGTTAAGTCGAATCGAAATTGTTTGGCAATCTTAGTTGATCTCTTATAAATTGTGACTCCCACTTGGTAATTTGAGCTTGAGCCTTTATAGGAGCTATGTAGTATTGTATAGTGACCTTGTAGGATGGATCGATAATACTTCCTTGCCTTAATTGAGTTCATATACATTGTTTATATGGTGCATGGTGTGTTAATTAATTGTTGCATTATGATATTGGTTGAACATGAGTATATTTTACCATGTGACTATATTGTTTATCCCCTTTGTGGATTATTTGGTATTGTTATATGGTATCCCGGTGTGGATTATGTGTTTATATGGATACCTTACTTGAATTTAAATTCGTTAATGGTATTATGCATAGTGTATTACATGAGCTATGTTGCACTATAGTATGGATGAATCATGAGTATATTTTACCATGTTGTTATATGATTATCCATTTTTGTGGATTATAATTCAAGTAACTATTATGTGCTTGAATGCGTTCGGGTGGGTATGATGGAAGTCAATCAATTATTGATTTGTTCTATAAGTGATTGAAGGTCCATCATCACCGGTGACCCTCCTCCCCTCCTCCGTGGCCACGCAGTGGGGCCAGCGTGCTAACGCGCTTGTATTGAGCATGAAGAAGCCTTTACGGACTGCCGCGATTGGTGTACGGAATATATTATTTTTGGATACTCTATTATAGGTATCTTTTCTTATATGGATCTACGGGGTATGAGTCCTATAAGAGGTGAATGTCTTTGGAGGCAATTCACCAAAGAGTGGAGTTTTACTCCCACGTTGTACGACTTATTGTTCGTACGGGAAAAGGTAAAATGAGGTAACGTAATGTGTTTACCGCTTTCATAATGTGTTATGTGCTACCATGCTATGTGTTGCATCTTGTTTGGCATCTTCTTTGCATTCATAATAGCTCATTGAGATTTATTCTCACCCCTCTCCCTTCTTGTTTTAGATTAGAGAGACTATTGGATCCGACCAAGTAAGGGCGGAAAGGAGTTTAGAAGTGGTATTTTGGGAATTGTCGGGTTATGTATAGGTTGGTGTAGAATGTGTATTTTTGGCATAATTCTTTTAAAGGGTTTGTATTCATAAACTTTGATTCTATTTTATATTCGACATCTTTTTGTAACTAAAATCATTTATTACTTTCGGAGTTGGTCAACTCTTCCTCCATAGTAGAAAGGAGTAGAGTTATTTTGAAATGGGTATGTTAATGGTGTAGTGTTTGAAAGTTAAATCAAAGTTTTTAAAAAAAAGTTTAGGATATTTGGGGTTAGTTTGAGGACGCTCCAGCTCGGAACACGTGTATGTTCCGGGTCGGGGTCCTCACAGACCCGATGTTGTCACAATTCTATCTCCTATCATAAATTGTAGGAATCCTTTATCTAGCTCTTGTGAAACAACAAAATCAGTACAAAGATAATACTACATTTATTTATGTAGAACTGGTGCAAGACTATTACAGTTAATCCTTTGCAGATTTTTGAATGTTTTTTCCTCTGAAGTACTTTTTTATGTATGGTTTATTTGATTTCAAGTTCTTATTCTTCAACAACTTCAGGAGTATAATAAGCGTGATAAAGAACCAGCAAAGTTCATTAAACAATGGCGAGGTATCAAATCTAAAACTGGGCCACCGTACTCCTTCTTACCTTCTTAAAGTCCGAGGTTCCACCTTAAAATCGATTGGTGTCAAGGGGAGTGGCCCAGGATCTTTATATGTCATAGGCAAGGTTTGTCAATTTCCAATGTGAGATAATATCTCTAACACACCCCCTCACATATAGTCGGGATTTTTTTATTTATTTTTCAGAAAATGCAAAAAACTATTCTAAAAACATATATTTTGCCTAAAAAATTAATAAGACAATTTATAAAAAAAATATCAAAAGCCTTAAAATATAATATAATTAAATATATAAGTATATTTAATATATAGTAATTAATATTCCCTCCGTCCTAGCTGAGTGGTAACAAAAAATTTGGGCACACAAATTAAGGAAAAGTAAGAGAGATAAAAAATGGAAGGAAATGTTGTGAGTATGAAAAATTAAATAGGAGAGAGAATGAGTGGGAGGAATAGTGATTTGATTGGTGTTGTGAGTTTAAAAGTAAAATAGAAGAGATAATGAGTGGGAAAAATAGTAAAAATTTCCTTTCATTTTGAACAGTCTCCATTGGGCTAGGACGAACAAAAAAGAAAATAAGTATCTACTCGATAGGGACGGAGGGAGTATTAATTTAAAAAAATAAAAAAATGCATATGAGCGGGCTAGACAGTGGCGGGCTTGGCGGACCCAAAAGCTCGCGGGCTTGTCCCGGCCCGTAACCTATACTCCCTCCGTCCCGGTAGAAGCGTCACCCTTTTAGGGGTGGCGCGCAAATTAAGGAAAAGTGTGGGAAGAAAAAATGTTGTGAGTGTAATTTAAAAATAGGAGAGAGAATTAGTGGAGGAAATAGTGAATTTTAAAAGTGTTGTGAGTGTAGAGGAGAGAGAATTAGTGGAGGGAATAGTGGATGTGATAATAAAATATTAATAAAAGTTTCCTTTTTAGGAAAGGGTGACGCTATAAACGGAACGCCATTTTGGGTAAAAAGTGACGCTTCGACCGGGACGGAGGGAGTATTTTAGATCCAGCCTGCCTCTTGTATACGAACTGGGCTTGGCAAGCTAGGTGGCGGGCTGAGCGAGCGACGGATGGCGGGGTAATGGGCCAGCCCACGAATTTAGACCCGAAGTGTTTATCTTCATCGAACATCTTTGCTTTTGTCCAGGGTTAAAAAAAATCGAACATTTTCATTTTTCCAAGTAATATTGAGGCATTTTTTATTTTTCTATGAGTAATGTGAGTCATGTAACTGTTCTAGCCTGTTATTCTTTATCTTTTTCTTTTTTTTAATCTTATAGCTGATCCCAAAAAACTACTCCGCAATTACTCTCTCCGTCCCACTACAATTTGCACACTTTTTTTATTGGACGTCTCATTACAAATTGCACATTTTCTAAAATGACAAAAAATCTTTACTATTTCACCCACTAATTCTCTCTCATACTTTACTTTTATACTCACAGTACCAATCAAATAACTATTTCCTACCCCACTTTCTCTTTTCAATCTCACTTTTCATACTCACAACATTTTCTCCACTAACTTTTTCCTTAATTCCTGTGCAAATAGTAAGTGTGCGGGTTTTATCGGGACGGAAGGAGTACTTTCATACTCCATCCCCATACGAAAAAAAAAAGAAAGGGTTTTTTAGAAAATTAAGAAATGTGTATAGTTGAGTAAATGTTGTGAATATGTAAAGTGAGATAGGAGAGAGAATGTGGGATATGGAATATTAAGTAGATAGTTATTGTGAGTATAACAAGTGGATATCATGAATAAAGAAGTATTAAAAAAAATTCAATTTTTAGATTGGGTCTTTTTAAATGTAACATCCAAAATGGAATTTAATGAAATTTTGTACATTTTCGATTAAGATTGGAGTATTATCTTTTGATTGATGGCTAAAAAATAAAGGTCATCTTTTTCTTTGAATCCCACGTACAAAAACTCCTATAAATCTGTAAGTTTGGGCTTAAGCCCATATAAAAGAAGTTGAAGATAACTTTGGGCCTTAGTCTTAAATTTTAAGAAATACTCTCTCCCCGTCCCAATCTAAATGTCTCAACTTTTCTTTTTGGGCGTCCCATTTAAAATGTCTCAACCTAAAAAAAGAAAGTTTTTTTTTACTATTTCACCTACTCATTCCCTCTCCTACTTTACTTTTACACTCACAACATTCTCTCTCCTAACTATTCCTCCCACTCATTCTTTCTCCTATTTAATTTTTCATACTCACAATATTTAAATTTTTTCTCTTTCTTACATCACTTTTCTTAATTTTCGCGCCAAATCCATTTTGAGACACTTGACCGAGGGAGTAAGAAGCGAGTGAAGTTAGATCGGAAAAAAAAAAAGAAAAAAAGAAGGGGAATATCTCAGTGAATGTTGTTGAACATGTAGCAAGCAAGATCGTTCAACATTTGCACTCATAAACCGAGCCATTAAATCCAAGCCGAAGTACCTAATCGCAATAAGAAATCGTGAAATAGAGTCATTAAACAGAAATGTGAAATCAAATCATAAACTGAACCATGACACCACAATCCTGACCGTCCCTTCAAAGTTTTAGTTAATTTCAGTTAGAAAATTATAATCTACTCCCTCCGTCCCGGCGAAAGAGCCACAAAATTTGTCCGGCACGCAAAATAAGAAATGTGATGTAGGAAAGAGAAAAAGTTTAAATGTTGTGAGTATGAAAAATTAAATAGGAGAGAGAATGAGTGGGGGGTGATGTAAGAAAGAGAATGTTGTGAGTGTAAAAGTAAAGTAGGAGAGAGAATGAGTGGAGAGAATAGTGATTTAAGGTTTCCTTTTTGTGAAAGTGGCTTTTTATATGGGACGCCCAAAAAGGAAATAAATGGCTCTTTCGCTGGGACGGAGGGAGTATAGTATAAATTAGACCCTTCATAACAATTGAATAAATAGTTTCATTTGTCGAAATTTTCATTTTGCCCTCACTATTTTGTTCCTTTTCCATTTTGCCCTTTAAATTTTTTTTTTAATTAAAAAAAAAAAAAGTGTCCTCGGACACGGGCTTAATTAAAAAAAATAAAAATTAACGTGTCCTCAGACACGGGCTTATTCTAGTTTTTAAATATTTTATACCACCCTCCGTCCCATGATAATATATAAACTTTCCTTTTTGGACGTTCCACAATAATACTCCCTCCGTCCCATGATTTTATAGACTTTTGGGTTTTGCACGAGAATTAAGGAGAAATTATTATATTGAAAGTGTTGTGAGTGTGAAAATAAAATAGGAGAGAGAATGCGTAGAGAGAATAGTAAATTATAATGGTGATGTGAGTATTAAAATAATGTAGGAGAGAGAATGAGGGGAGAGAATAGTAAAGATTCCTTTCCATTTTAGGAAAGTACTCCCTCCATCCCATAAAACCTTCCCCATTTTAAATAGTGCCAAGTCAATCGAGTACAACTTTGACTAAACTTTAATATCAATCTATTCATTCTAATGAAATTTTAATAATTGCTATTGATAAATCATTTGGTTATTTTATGGATAACAATTTTTAGATTTTTATTATGATAAGTAAATTGATATTGAAGTTTGGTCTAAGTTGAACTTGGTTGAACTGAGTTCGTAGTAACCGGGTAAGGTTTTATGGGACGGAGGGAGTATATATTATTGTGGGACGCCCAAAAAGGAAAGTTTATATATTATCATGGGACGGAGGGAGTATATACTTTCCTAAAATGGAAAAGAATCTTTACTATTTCCTCAACTCATTCTCTCTCCTACATTATTTTAATACTCACATCACCATTATAATTTACTATTCTCTCTCCTATTTTATTTTCACACTCACAACACTTTCAATATAATAATTCCTCCTTAATTCCCGTGCAAAACCCAAAAGTCTATAAATTCCTGGGACGGAGGGAGTATTCATTAGTCATATAAAATGGTTAACAAAAAAAAAGATTATGGTTTGAAATATCGTTTGAACCGTGGCGGTCCAAATCGCAAAATCAAATCGTGGTTTAGACAGCTAAACCGAATCATAGCAGTTTAGTTTAGCTCAATCTGATTTTTTTTATGATTTAGCTAGGTTTGAAATTTCTCCAAACCGATGCTAACGATTTAACTTCTAAATTTGTCCAAACCGAAAAGCTAAGCCGAACCATTTCCACCCCTAACCCTGCTGATGTGAAAATATCCACTAACCCCATATTAAAACCGTAGCAAGCATGTGGTCTGCTATAGTTTCCAAAATTACAAGTATCTCCTTTGAATTTCTAAATCCTTGCAAATAACCACATTGTTTCAAAACTCTACACACATCACCCTTGCAGTTCTCTTGTACCTATTGTATTATTACAATCATATGTCAAATAACTCTAGTTCAAGCGATATCAGTTATATACTCCCTCCGTCCCTAAATGTTTGTTTCATTTCCCATTTTTATTTGTCCCAAAAAGTTAGTCTCATTTTCAAAATTAAAGCTTCAAAATTATTAAATTTTCAAAACTTGTAATGTAACCTTAAAATGTTTGAAAAGTCTAATGAGACAAACATTTAGGGACGGAGGGAGCATTTCTAAACGGATAGTCAAAGGTTCAATTTCCACCAATAATTGATTTCACTCTCCAAATATCATTAATTTGATTTTTAGTTTTTTTTTTTTTTTTTTTTTTTTTTTTTTTTTTTGAAGTCATATTTTTTCTACTTTAAAAAAATCATATTTCTTCTATCGTGCTCTTTAATTTTGTTATCTTACCAAAATAAACACTATCACATTTTTATATATAAAAAAATCATTTTTGATACGATTTTATCTAGGAAAATTTCCAAAACTTGTAATATTAATTCATTAACATTAGCGTCAATTTATGAAAAATTATTATCTTAAAATTATTATTTTTATCTTCATTTATAATTTTTACATAGACAGTTGCTTAAAATCTTAACTTTCTTTGAAATAGTTTTTAGCCCGTGCGTTTAACGCACGGGTGTGACGCTAGTTGAGAGAGAAAGAGACGATGGGTTAATGATAGGTTTTTAAGGGTTTGAGAATTTTATGAAATGGGTTAAATGTTTTAATTTAACCCTTCTTATTTATGAAAAATAGGTAAAGGTCACTATATTAGTGAACAATTTCACCCTTAAGGGTCAATAGTATAAGTTTTGACATTTTAACACCCAATAGGGTGGAAAATGTAAGTTTTTCAAAGAACACGTTAACCTTTCCATCCATTTTGTTAACATTTTTTAACTTTCGTCCGTTAATTTTAACATACGTTCAATTTTGCACCAGATTGCAACAGATTGTGAATTTAAAGGCCCAAATTACAACTTTTGATACATTGTGTACCACATTACAACTTCTTATAAACTTAATGGTACAAAAGTGTGATTTGCCCATTTTCAAGTGCTTAATGTAAAACACGAGGAATCTCTTTCATATTTTCACACTAAAGGGGTACTTTTGCAATATGAAAAGAGTGAAGGGTTAATCTGCAAACTTTAGATAATCTAACCATTTATCAAGTTGGAATGACAGTGGTGTTTTGGTGGAGCAGCTCATTTTGGGTCCCACACTCACAACATTGGATGTTAAAAGCATTGTCAAAATTGTGTTAATATTTTTCTTAATAAAACATTACTATATTATTAAAATTACTAAACCAAAGGAGATAAGTTTTAAGTAATTAATTAATATATTAACAAATTTTTCATGTGACTCATAGGGTGTTAGTCTAACACTTGACATGTAATCTTGTATTAGATATTAAATTAATAATTTCAAAGCCATTAATTTACCTGAATAATGTTACATTATCATAAAATACAAATTAAAAAAATAAATATATAACAAACTCTTATTTATATAATTATCAATAAATGAGTAATTATATTAAATACAACTCGATTTTTGAAAAGTTTGACTTTTAAATAAGAATTAAGAGAAGGTCGATACGGTTATCGTAAAGATATTCTCTGTTATATCGACCTGTCGAAAGAAAATAGTGAAAAGTAACTATAGTTCAAAATTTTAGCCTAAACACTAACCATAGTTAGATTAGGGTTAAAATTTTAGAAATAAAAACCTTGCAAAATGGACTAAAGTATGGATCTCCACAGTTCTGATAAAAAGGTTCATCTTAGGGGAATTTTTAGATTTGGGCGAGAAAAGAGGGGCTAAATCACAAAATTAAATTTGATTTGATGGAGCTCCGTCCATGGCTGCTCTATTAAATTCATAACCATAGAGCCATCGAAGATTTCTCAATTTTTTGGTACGTCGCTTGATTTACATTTACGTAAATAGCCCTAATTTTTGTGTTGATTTTAAATTCTAGGGTTTTATTTGTAATCCCTTGTTCATGAAATTCGATTGTTTAATGTTACTAGTTTCAGCTCTTTGACGTTACTGTTTACGTGAATTGATTAGATTTGGAGCAATTTATGGCGTTTCATGATTGTTAGTTATTTCGAGTTTTTGATTAATGAATTACTGTATTTGAAGCAACTGTTTATATGATTTGTATTGTTATTGACGTTCAGTTTGTGGATTTTGAATCTAGGTTGCTTGATTCGTGTTTGAGTATTTAGAACGTTAGGTGCTCAAAATTGTCATTAATGGGGGATTGAGTGATAAATCTGATATGTGAAATTGCCATTTCTCTACATGAGTTTTGAATTCATTAAGTTCATAAGAGTTTCTTTCGCTTACTTAATTTATTTGTCAGTAATCCATTTGTGATTCAGGATTTTGTTATATGGAAGTTGTAGAATGTGGAATGCAGTAGTTAGGCGATCGAATTGTTCAAAGTCCAAAGCCTATTAATTGCTTTCGTATTGGAGAAGAAGACAAGCTTGATTGATGGAGTGCAACAAAGATGAAGCAACGAGGGCTAGAGAAATTGCTGAGAAGAAATTTTCTGCAAAAGATATTTCTGGTGCGAAAAAATTTGCTGTCAAGGCTCAAAATTTGTTTCCTGAGCTTGAGGGTATTTCCCAAATGTTAGCAACTTTCGATATTCATATTGCCGCTGAAAACAGAATAAGTGGCGAAGCAGATTTTTATGGAATACTCGGTGTGGATCCACTAGTTGATGATGAAACGTTGAGAAAGAATTACAGAAAGCTAGCTTTAATGCTTCATCCAGATAAGAACAAGTCAGTTGGGGCTGATGGAGCATTTAAGTTTATATCCGAAGCATGGAGTACTTTGTCTGATAAACACAGGAGATCAATATATGACCGCAAGAGAAATGTAAAAGGGTCAACTCAGAAGGTTCAGACTGAAACTGGGGGTTCGTCGAACCCGTCAGCGGGTGCAAATGGTTTTTACAATTTCACGAAGAATACAGTTCCCCGTGCAAAGGGTTCAAAGGGTAGTGGTGGTTCGAGTAAGGCGGGTCCCTCTTCCGGTCCTGGTCCCTCGAATAAACAGAAAAACACATTTTGGACCGTTTGTCATCGTTGTAAGATGCAGTATGAGTATTTGAGAATGTATCTTTATCAGAATCTTCTCTGCCCAAATTGCCATGAGCCCTTTTTAGCATTAGAAACTCCAGCTCCGGTTACTAATGGTTCTAAAGCCAAGCATTCTAATGATCAAGGATCGTCTAATCACACAAATGTTCAGTGGGGTCCGTTTAACAAAACGACTAATGCTGCATCTTCTGCTCAAGCTGCGACCATGGTTCAGAAGGCGTATGACAGAGTGAAGAGGGAGCGTGAAGAAGCTCAGGCAGCCATTAAACGAGAAGAGGCCTTGCGAAGAAAGAAGAAAGCCTCTAATTCTCTGAAGAAAAGACGTGGTATGGAAAATGCAAATGGACACATGATGAATCAAAAGGGCATGGGGACTGGACTTGGTAATTCTGCAAATATATATGGTACAGTCAATAAAGCTGGCAGTACAAGCAACATTCTTGTTGTTGAGAATTGTCTAATGGAAAAGGCTAGGATGGAAATTCGAAAGAAACTAAGTGAATGGGCTTCTTCAGCTACATTGGCCAATGCTAGCATCACAGGAGAGGAAAAAGCAAGCGTAAAACCCAAGGAAAAAGAAGAAGAATTTGAGATTAACATTGTTGTTGGTGATTTGAGGAAGAAATCAATGGCTATCGTTGTCCCTGATCCAGATTTTCACGATTTCGACCGGGAAAGAACTGAAAAATGTTTTGCAAAAGACCAAGTATGGGCAGCTTATGATGATGATGATGGGATGCCTCGGTATTACGCTATGATCCACGATTTGATTTCATCGGACCCGTTCAAGATCAAAATCAGCTGGCTAACTTCAAAAACCAGCAACGGTTTAAGCCATCTGAATGGGGTTGGTTCCATTTTCTCGAAAACTTGTGGCGACTTCAGAATGGGCAAACGCGAAATAAACCTCTCTCTAAATTCTTTTTCGCACAAAATTAAGTGGAAAAAAGCCTCGCATGGAATTGTCAAAATATATCCACAGAGAGGGGATGTGTGGGCCCTTTATAGGAACTGGTCCCACGAATGGAACGAGCTAACCTCTAGCGAAGAAATACATCAATATGATATTGTGGAAGTAGAAGGTTGGGAAGAGGAAGTAGGGGCTACCGTTATTCCGCTAGTCAAAGTTGCTGGATTCAAGACTGTATTCCACCGTCACTTGGATCCTAAAAAAGTCAAAGCTATTCCAGAAAATGAAATGTTTCGATTTTCTCATCAAATCCCTTCGTATGTACTTACAGGACAAGAAGCTCCGAAGGCTCCTAAGGGTTGTTGGGAGCTGGACCCCGCAGCTACCCCGTCAGAGTTTCTGCGAGTAATAGAAGATGTTAAGGAACCTGATATAATTGAGAGTGAAGATCAAGAAAAACCTGACCCCACAGCTACCCCGTCAGAGTTTCTTCGAGTAATAGAAGATTTTGAGGACACTGATATAATTGAGAGTGAAGAACAAGTAAAACCCGACGTAGAAAATAAAGTCGTTCCATAATTAATCATCATCCTTTATGTGTAGGGATTTTTAATCAACCACGGAAATGACCTGCTATCATCTTGACTGCACACTCATGGTGATTACTAGAAGGAGAGAGTAGGCCTAATTCTGTAAAGTCCGAGCTGCTAAAAGGTAAAATACATATTAATGCTATATTTCATTCATGCCTAAGTTTCAACTTCTGTCAACAAATTTAAGTATCAAGGTGATCAGTGTTTAAACTGTATGGTACTTCAGGTACTCACTTCACTTCTCTTCACGAGTTTTGATTTATACAAAGTGAAAAGTTCTTGTACATTCATGTGTAGAATTGTACAGCTTTTAGCGATGATCGGCATTTTTAATACTATTAGTATAGATTATGAGAGGTATTTTTCTTATATATAGCCAGATGATGCTTTTCTTCATTCATGCATTACTATTTGCCAGGCCATATCAGGGCTTGTGAGCCAGTGACTTGTATCGGTGCCTAATATTTGTGGATGTGTTGCCAGCTTAAGGGCCGTGGGAAAGGCTCAAATGTGAAATCTCATACTTTCTGAAGCTGAGGTCTAGTAGCCCAACAGGTAGGGGTAGTGTGAGTTTCAAATTTTCAATGAAATTTTGCCTTTGAATTTATTTGGGAGAGTTGTTATTTGCACCCGTAAAATTATGTATACCCCACTCCTCATCTCTGTCTTTTAAACCCTAAACCTCCCTTTCTCCCCTGACTCCATGATTTCCGGCAAGCTCATACATCCGCCCCAAATGCTCCCCCTTCCCCCTGCACACCTCCCTCTATTTTTTTGAAAACCCAATGCCCCTTCTCCTCTAAAACCCACTAAACATCCCCTTCAATCCTTCACAATTTACTGGCCAACCCGAGACATGGTGGACCAAACACACCTCGTAGTGTTCGGTCAACCATGGCTGAACACCATGTAAGTCGTCAAAAGTGAGAGCTGGCCGAAGGGAGAGAAAGGTTATTAGAGTTGCTGAATCATCGGAGAGGAGGGGTAACCGGAAACACAATTTTGTGTGCTTGAGCTGTGGATCTGTGTGAATAAAGTTTGATATTTAGAAAGAGATTATGTGAATGACTTTGTAATACTCCTGAAATTTGACTTCTCGATCTTGGGGATTTGGAACCGTTCGTCTCACTCCTCGCTGCTTCAGTGCCGCCAAGGGTGAGACGGGGGAGCAATGCTCCCTGTTGGTAGATCAAAGCTGATCAAAACACTTTGTTTTGAAATAGCATGTGGTAGGCCGATGAGCCTTTGGCTTGATGGCGTAGGCCGCTGCGCTTCTGCCGAAAGGCTTGATGGCGTAGGCGCTTGCGCTTCTGCCGGGAAGGTTAAGGGTTCGAAGCACTCTCACTACGGGAGGTTGTATTTGAAATGATGTAATATGGAAAGAAATACCATGAGGTATACAACTTTTTCTTTGGTTTAGCATTCGATACCTGATTCAAGTCATACACACGTTATTAATTAAAAAAAAAAAAAAAAAAAAAAACCCCTTTTTGGACCTTTTGATGGCGATAAATTTCATAAAACCCCAATCAGGGGATTTTAACTTTAAAAAATCCACTTGCACTTCTCACTAACATTTGAGCCAAAGAAGGCCCTATCCTTAATGGACCGTTCAAACTATAACAAACTCATACCATATCATGTTGTTCAATATTTGAGGGATTCTCTTTTTCAAAAATAAAAATAAAATGGACATAAATGTCAATTTAACCAACTAATTTTGATCTAAATTACAAAAGCTAGAAAACAAACAATCAATCTCTAACTAAAATAAATATTCCGTCTCATTTTAAGGTTCAAAAATGGATGAATACAAGAATTAAGAAAACGATATTGCATTGTGAGTGTAGATAGTTGGATATCAGATAAAAAATAGGATAAAAAATGGTAAGTGAATAATTGTTGCGAGTATGACATGTGAAATTCATAAATAAAAAAGTAATAAAAATTACAATAATTTTAGAATTTTGAAATTCAAAATGAAGCGCAATTTTGAATTTTGAAAAACTACATAGCATCGATGCATTCTAAGAGTGTAAATGGTTTGATTTGAGAGAATTTATGAACCAAATCATTAGTCTTGAAAAAATTTCAACCGAACAACACCCTAACGCATTCATGACTCCAATAAGTTGTTCAAATAGCGGGCCCCACTCTTACCTCTCCATCTCCTCAACCGTATAAATACCCAACAGCCCCCATTCTTTTCGAACGCAAAAGAAAAAAAACAAAGTTTTCTAGCGGTGTCCCGGAAAAAGCCCTCAACTCAACAAACACAAATTTTCCCTGACATCGCTCCGGCGTCCCCCACGTTCTAATATTTTCCGGCATTCCGACCTCCCGCCAACCGCAATCATGGTAATCTATATCGCTTGATTCGTCGATTTCGTTTTTGACAATGTTCTATTTAATCGTTTGTGAAATAGAATCCAAATTTCCGGTTGGATTGTGTATGTTTAGCTTTTCAGTTTGCATGTTTAAGGATCGAAACGGTGAATTGGAATTGAATTGAATTGAATGGAATGGAATGCGAGTGTGTGTTGATTTGCATGTGTGTGAAGTGTGAACTCTGATCGAATTTGTGTTTATAATGTTTTTCCTTCATGGATCATATCGAATGATGATTAATTTTATAGATTTAATCATAATGTTAGCTCAATGTTGATCTGCATGTTTCAAATTTGAAATTTCACATCGATTTTTAATGTATAAAGGAGGTAGGCTTGCTTTAAAATCCCGATTCATATAGGCTTTAGTAATTTGGCGTCTCGACATATGATTTGTATAATATCCATTGGGCAGCTAATCTACCGAACCTAAAATCGAATGTGTGTACTATAGCTTTTTCATGTGCATGATTTTTTATGATTCTTGTTGGTTGAATGTATAGTGAGGGATAATATATCAATTTATTTTATGCATATGTATGGTTGTGAGACCGATGATCATTGTTAGTTGATAGTAAGGTAAGCTAGATGGTAACCAATGGTATTATTTGTATCTCTGTGTGTGTGATTTTGATGATTCTTGATAGCTGTATGCATGGTGAGCAATGTGCAATCAATTTGTTGATTTCTGTGTGTGTCTTTTTGTGAGAGAGAAAAGAGAGAGAGAGAGAGAGAGAGATTTTGGTGATTCCTTTTAGCTGAATGTACCATGAGCAATGTGTGATCGATTTGTGGTATCCGTGTGTTTGTGTGTAGACAACATCAAGGCGTCTTGCAGACAAGAAGATTCACAGGTTTGAAAAGAACATCACCAAGCGAGGTGCTGTGCCTGAAACGTCTACCAAGAAGGGAGACAGCTATGCTGTTGGCCCAGTCTTGCTCGGGTTTTTCGTGTTTGTCGTCATTGGATCATGTAAGATTTTTGCTATTTTCCTCTCATTATTGTTTCTATGGTCTCTTGTTTTTAATATTGTTTTGCTTTCGTGTTTGTAAAATCATTAGAATTAAGGTTTAGCATATGGTGAGGATGCGTCAATCAAATTAGCTACTTTATTGAGAACTCTCTTGTTGCTGTATTTTTGAAGCACATTTTTTTCAAAATATAGCTCTTTTAGCTTTATAGAATGTAGTGTTTTTCTTCCTCACAAATTTGTTTATTAAATCAGTTCAAAACTCTGCTTTGTGTGTGTCTTCAGAGTTATAATTGAGTGTTTTCAGGCTAAAGATGTACCTCACATTTGCTAGAATTGTAATTTCTTATGGTTTTGACCATAAACAGGGGCGGATTCAGGATTTTGGAATCGCGTGGGTTTGGTATTTAAAAAATATTGTAAACAATAGTAACAGTGAAAAATAACTTCATATATAAAAAAAAATTACATATAGTCAATTAGGTCTAGATCAGCCCCTAACCTTAAATGGTATAAAACCCAGGAAATGTCGACTGGAGGTTCAAATGAGACTTTGTATGGAACGGATGGTTAATCAGCGCTGAACTTTTCACGAAGTTATACTATAACGCTTGTTAAATGTTCTTCCTTAACGTCGTTCTGATTAGGGTTTGTTGTTGCTTTGTGACAGGTTTGTTTCAGATAATCAGGACTGCAACAAGTGGAGGCATGGCTTGAGAATACAGAGCTCATGGCTTCTTGCTGTATTGTGTCTAAACTTAATCAGCCCAAAATGTAGAAACTGAGAGAGTTTCTTTACAAGATGAGTAGTTCCCCTTCCCCTTCCTTTTCACCAAGCAATTTCAAGATTTGCATTTGCTTTACTTTTCTTATGTTCGTTAGTAGTCTTGTCCAAGGTCCGGATTTTCACTTTGTATATAACAAATACACGTGGCCGCATTCTTTGTTAGAAGCCCCACGAGCATTATTCGGCCAGCCCCCACATTCGGCAAGAGTATGGTCGGTCAAATGTAGTGGGGCCGGGACACAATTCTATCGGGGTCCGTCCACATGAAGTAAAGTGCGTCTTCTAATGTCACTGCATGTGACCTAAAGTTGAGCGACAACGGTAGCTGGCATGCTTCTGGGACGCGCCCATATATTCTTTTTGGAATCGTAAAACTTAGTATTCTCCGTCGCAACCAAGCCACATGATTTGGTACGCTTAATTCTCGTTAAGAATCATACCTACTGCAATGCAGAACCATACATTCACGTACTAATCTAGCTGGAAAATCTTTGAAAGATCTAGTGAAGGGATTACCAAGGTAAAAGCTCCGGTGCCCAATGTTGAGAAAACAGATGAGACCGGTGGCTTCGGCTGAAGCCACCGGCAAGACTATTTTTGTTGGTAAGACGGGAATAGTAGGGTGCCGTGTTCACATTTTCATGTGCTTGATTTACTTGCTACTTGCTGAAGCATTATATCTGGTAGACAGGGCGGATTTACTGTTATAGGTGCGGGTGCACATGCACCCGCACCTATTTCTAATTTGGTTAATACCTTATTTGATTCAATATAGGGTCATTGCCCCATAAGTTTCTTTTTTTTAAATCTATGCTCAATAAGTTCCTTTTAATGTTGTATTATGAATGTTGTATTATGTTTCGAAAATAAAACATCAATTAAGGCCATAATACTGCATTCCGGCGGCCGCCGGTCACCGGAGTCCGAAGCCCATGGACCGGCGACCAGATTCAAACCTCCGGCGACCGGATTCCGGCGATTGGCGGCCGGATTCCGGCCAAAATTGCCGGCTTCCGGTGAACATTGACCGGATTCCGGTGAAAATTGACCGAAATCCGGCATGCGGCGATAGCAGACGGCGGCGGCGTAGCTGGGCTGTGGCGGAGGCGGTGGTGCGGATGCAGTATTATGATTTTAAACTACTGCATAACTAAATGTTGTATTATACATAATACAACATGAGAACTTATGGGACATTTTAATAAAATGAGAAACTTAGTGGGAAGTGATTTGTTCCAAAAGAAACTTATGGGGCAAATTCCCTTCAATATATTGCCTATTTCTAATTTGGTTAATACCTTATTTCATTTATTCTGTTCCACTAGACAACATTCTATTCTTAAAACTTTAACATTTTCTTTCCCGCTTTACCCCGTTTATAAATATCTTATTTTTTCCTTCTTTTTTCTGAAATTAAATTGGATAGAGGCAGTAAATAATTGGTTTTCTTCTAGTAGGGCCGGGCCTGATTATGATCCAATCCAAACTACGTTTGTTGTTAAAGTTTGATATACATTGTTAATTGTTAAGTCACGATCTAACAGTTTAAGCTTTTAGATCAAGTGGTAACTCTAACATAGTATTAGAGCGTAAGGTCTCGAGTTCGATTACGCTCGCTTGCAGTGTTACCCGAATTTAAGTGTGTATGCCTTCGTTCCAAAATGAATGTTCAATTGGAATTTAAGAATCATTTTGAAATGGTTGATTTTTAAGAGAAAAAAAATCATAAATATTCTTTCTTTTCACTTTTAAATCATTAGTTTTGCAAAAATATAATAAACTATGATTTGTTTTTATTTTATTTTTTAAAAATAAACATTTAAGAACAAAGTTATTGAAGGAGAAGTTTTAAAATGTCATTCAATTTGGGAATTTGGGATGGAGGGAGTAACTATTTTATCTTATATAATGAATTCTAATGAAGTAGGGTGTGCCTCATTTTTTTTTTCAGTATTGGAAAAGAGTGAGAGGGCGAGCCTTAGCGCAATAGTTAAGTTGCTACTTTGGTGGCCATAAGGTCACGAGTTTGAACCTTGGCGAACAGTCTCTTGGCGCATTGAGGTTTGCACTTTTTTTTTTATTGGAAAAGAGTGAATAATTGCAAGCCTTTACAAGAAACTGAGGGGCCGTTTGGTTCGCGGTAATTGGCCATTCCATGGCGGAATGGAATGGTCAATTCCGTTGACTTCATTCCTTCGCCGGGTTCAAAATTTCTATTCCTCAGGAATGCTCAATTCCTTGGCTTGATGGTATTTGCCATTCCCTCCATATATGGAAGGAATGGCCAATTCCCTTGACAATGGAATGAAAAAAAATTATGACCAAAATACTCCTACCTACCCCCCCCAATCCAGCCCCCACCCCACCCCCCATTCCAGCCCCCCCACCCCCTCCCCCCCCACACGATTTTTTTTATTATTTTTTTTGCATGCCCCCTGCCCTACCCCCCCCCCACCCCCACCCCACGATTTTTTTTTATACCCCCTGCCCTACCCCCATCCAGCCCCCACCCATCACCCACCCACCCCCACAAATTTTTTTTTATACCCCCTGTCCTACCCCCATCCAAATTTCCCCCACCCACCCACCACCACCCCCCACAAAAATTTCTTTTTTTTTTTTTGCATACCCCCTGCCCTACCCCCCCCCCCCCCACTCACCCCCAAAACATTTTTTTTTAAAGAAGGGTGTATTGGTCATTTTATATGCTTTCATTCCATTCCTATAATTTGTATTTTCAAATCAAACATGATTTGCCAAGAAATTGAATGACAATTTCATTTCATTCTGTGCCAACCAAACGGAGGGGTTTGATCAGTTTTTTTCCATTTCAATTCCTTTAGAAATTCAATTCCATTGACCATTCCATTCCTTCACTTTTTTTCCATCGAACCAAACGGCCCTGAGCTGTGCAAGCAAAGGGAAATTGGGAATCCATTTTGTTGGGACATTGACCTTGTCATTGGTTTTGGTGGACAAGTTGAGTTTGGCAAGCAGGTCCAAAGTTGAAAGCCCCCAATATTTTAAATAAGTAATGATTATTCTAATGAAAATTTAATATTATCATTATTGTATCACAATTAATAATAATTTTTATATTTTTATTAAAATAATTATATTTTATTTAAATTATTGGTCAACCAAAAATCCTAGGTCAGGTGAAAGAGAAGATGACAATCTGGGCAAGAGTAAACGTGACTCAACTATCTCCCACCTGCCAAAGGCCAAAGCCCATAACAATCTCACCTTTCAGAATCATCAGACCTCCTAAAACCTCACCAATCTCATGCACATAAGTTAGTCTCATTAAATATAAAGTAATAAAAAATTTATCAATTTTTTTTATTCATTTTATTGTCTTAAAATTAAATGGGTTAGAAAGTTGATAATAAGGATATTTATGCTTTTTTATCGTTAATAATGTATAAAAAATACTCCCTCCGTCCTGCCCAATTTTTCACCATTTTGGTGAAGCACGTAAATTAAGAAAAGTGATGAGTGGGAGAAGGGTTGTGAGAGGGAAGAAGTGAGTGGATATTACAAGTGAGATCCACAATTTAAATATGTGAGTGAGAAAAGTTAGTGAATATGACAAGTGGACCCCACATTTATTATCATTTTATGAAAGGTGAAGCTTCTATCGGGACACCCATTTGAATAAAAAGTGAAGCTTCAATTCGAACAGGACGGAGGGAGTATACATTTTGAGTGTTTATTAAAATGAAATTCGTACATTCATTTTAGTCATTTTAGGACGGATCGAGTATTTATTAAGAAAGAAGAATTATTACACACACTAGTTAAATAATATCAAATTAAAATGTTCTCCTTATTTTAGTTTCTCATGCATGGGATTGGTTTAAAAGCCAACAAGCCCATTGAAACATGTTCACGTGGACAACCTTAATTTAAACAAAAGTATGAGATCTTGGACTTCTAATTCATGATAATAAATGTAAGCATACGTGGTGCCAACCTTAATCTACCCAAACAAATCAATATTTTAATTACTCAAAATTTCTTTTTAATATTGACAAAATATTATAAAAAAACTTGTTTTTCCTTCAAAAATTAGAAAAAACGTATTTTGATTACCCCAATAGTGTCATTGTTAAAGTAACAAAGTGTCAGTGTAAAGAGTGTCAGTGCATATATTATTAAATGACAGTGTAAAAAAGTGTCAGGTTAGTGTAACAAACTGCAAGTGTAAAGAGTGTCAATACATGTATTATTAAATGTCAGTGTTAGTGTAAAATATTGTCAGTGTTATTGTAGCAAAGTGTCATTACATGTATTATTAATTTTCAGTGTTAGTGTAAAAGAAAATGTTAGTGTTAGTGTAACAAAGTGCCAGCGTAAAAAGTGTCAGGCCAGTGTAAAGTGTGTCAGTGCATGTATTATTAATTGCCAGTGTAAAAAAGTGTCAGTATTAATGTTAAAAAATGTCAGTGTTAGTGTAAATAAATATAAAAAAACACATTTTTTATAATAGCAACTACTCCCTCCGTCCCAACGAAAAAGCCATTTATTTTCTTTTTGGGCGTCTCATTTAAAAAGCCACTTTCCCAAAAAAGAAACCTTAAATCACTATTCTCTCCACTCATTCTCTCTCCTATTTTACTTTTACACTCACAACATTCTCTTTCTTACATCACCTCCCACTCATTCTCTCTCTTATTTAATTTTTCATACTCACAACATTTAAACTTTTTCTCTTTCCTACATCACATTTTTTATTTTACGTGTTCGGCTAATTTAGTGGCTCTTTCGCTGGGACGAAGGGAGTATTTAATACTCTTATAAATTAATATAATTAATTATAGATATTGCAAGAAACCCCACCACTAGTTCTCCACCCATCGAATTTGCGAAATCCGACAATGCATATATTCAGATTCAGTCCCATGTTGCAATGTCGATAAAATAATAATTTATGGTATTCTTTTATATTAAAAAAAATGTGCAAATTGTCTTATTTTGTTATTCCTCATAACTGTCAACTGTTTCAAGTTGTTGATTAAATAATTCCGGCGTGCGAATCTTTGATTTAATATATTAATAATTTGCAATTAATTTAATAAAATGTTAAAAAAATATGTTTACCTGTTTGTAATATTAAAAAAATTAGTTTACTTTTTAGAAATACTATTTTTTATGGATGAAAAATAACACCTTTTATGGAACAAAGAAAATATTTGAAAATAAAACCAATCAAATTGTACAAAGGAACCACTTTCACTTGAAATCATAAGAACAAAAAGATACACAAAAAGGAATTGACAAAAATTTATGTGAAACCGTCTTATTACGGTGTAACGGAATTATATACTCCATCCGTCCCATTATTTACTTCACCATTTTGGCTTCGGCACGCAAATTAAGAAAATGGATGGGAAGAAAAAATGTTGTGAGTGTAATTTGAAAATAGGAGAGAGAAATTTGAAAATAGGAGAGAGAATGAGTGGAGGGAATAATAAATTATAATGGTATTGTGAGTATTAAAATAATGTAGGAGAGAGAATGAGTGGAGGGAATAGTAAAGATTCTTTGCCAAAAAAGGAAAGGTGAAGCTTTCAATGGGACACCCAAAATGGCAAAAAGTGAAGTTATTAATGGGACGGAGGGAGTATACTTCCTCCGTTTCATTGATAGCTTCACTTTTTGTTAAAATGGGTGTTTTGTTAAAAGCTTTACATTTTCTAAAATGGCAAAGAATCTTTACTATTCCACTTACACCCACTTATTCTCTCTCCTATTTCACTTTTATACTCACAACACTTTTCAAATTTATTATTTCCTCCATTCATTCTCTCATATTTTACTTTTACACTCACAACACTTTTCCACTTACCTTTTTCCTTAATTTATGTGCTATGCTCAAAATAGTGAACCTATAAACGGGACGGAGAGAGTATTTTTTATTTTTTTTTAAAGTGTTATATTTTAAAAATATAACAATTTTGAAAGTGATACAATTTTAATATGTACTCCCTCCTTCCCACTTCAAGGTTTCTACTTTTCTTTTTGGTCTGTCCCACTTCAAGGTTCCCTTCTATAAATGACAAGTTTATATTTATACCCTTATAATTTAGTATATTTACAAAAAAATCATTCATTATACTCTTATTTATAAAGTTAACATATTTACACAAAAAACAATAATTAACTACTATTCTCAACCCCACATTTAACTATTACATTCTTTCTCCTCAAATCTTCTACTCACTTAAAAAAAAAACAATCATTAACTACTATTCTCTACCCCACATTTAACTTTTAGGGGCCGTTTGGTTCGGTGGAAAAAAAGTGAAGGAATGGAATGGTCAATTAAATTGAATTCCTTAAGGAATTGGAATGAAAAAAAACTGGTCAAACCTCTCCGTTTGGTTGGCACGGAATGAAATGGAATTGTCATTCAATTCCTTGGCAAATCATATTTGGTTTGAAAATACAAATTATAGGAATGGAATGTAAGTATATAAAATGACCAATTTACCCTTTTAAAAAAAAAAATTTGGGAGGAGGGGGTTGGGGGGTGGGGAGGGTTAGGTAGGGGTATGCAAAATGAGTAAAAAATATTTTTTTTCCGTGGGGGGTGGGGTGGGGGGTAGTGCGTTTGGATGGGGGAGGGTAGGCAGGAAAAAAAAATTCGTGGGGGTGAGGGTGTGGGGGGTAGGGCGGTTTGGATGGGGGGGATAGGCGAAAAAAAATCGTGGGGTGGGGGGGGTAGAGGCGGGGCCTGGATGGAGGGGTAGGCAAAAAAAAAAAATTCGTGGGGGTGGGGTGGGGTGGGGGACGGGGGTAGGGCAAGGGGTATGCAAAAAAAAAAATAAAAAATTCATGGGGGTGTGGGGGGGGGGGTGGGGTGGGGGCTGGATTGTGGGTGGGTAGGCAGGGGTAGGAGTGGTTTGAGTTGGGGGTATTTTTGTCATAAAAAAAATTTTCATTTCCTAAGAAATTCCTCATTCCTTCCATTTATGGAAGGAATGCCCAATTCCTTCACTGGGTGGAATTCATTATTCCAATGAAATGAATTTTTTAAAAAAACTTACACCAAACAAGGCAAAGGAATGGGGGAAATGGAATTGGACATTCCATTTCCCCACTTTACCATCAATCAAACGCCCCCTTATATTCTCTCTCCTCTAGTTTTTAACCCACTTTCAAAAAAATTTCATAAGAAACGTGAAATTCACACCAAAAAACCTTGATATGGGACGGAGGGAGTAATATTTTAAAGGGAAAATGTAATTCGGTCTCACTGTGTGAGAGACCGGTATCACACGAGAGGAATTTAGTTTCGGTTAATTGAAAGTTAATTAAGTATTACATAGTAGTTTGGGAAGAAAGCGTTTTTGTGCAGTGTGATTTAATTTTATTTAAGAATCAATTACTTCCTTGTTCTCAAAATAAATATCCTAAAAAAAATCAAATTTACTCTTAATTAAAAGTAACTAGTGCATCACCCGTGCGATGCACGACAAGATATAAAATTTTCTATTTACAAAAAGTAAGAAATGATAAATAAACACAAAAAGAACATTACAAATTAATATGTTTCATATACATTCGTAAACAAACCATACAAAATTTAATAATATTGATCTTCATGAATACAACACATACAACTACACATTCATATATATATATATTAAGAAATCAATTATTAGTAGATACTATGTATTACGCATTTTGGAAAACCTACATAAACACAACATTCATAGTATATTTGTCGGATGAACGATATTCTGCAAAATTGGATTTCCAAATATGAAGAGCAACATGAAGGATGCTTCTGGAGAGAGCGACATAAAGTTGACCACGACCGAAAACATGTTTCCTTAAGAGAATTTCAATTGTATGTAGAGATTGTCCATAATTTTTGTTTATAGACATGACATAAGAATCAATCAAAGAAAATTGACGACGTTCAAACTAATTTGAGGATTAAGTTCTTCCCACAAAAAAATGGGCTCAAATAAATAAGCTTGATAAAGATCATCATTGTCCATAATTTTTGTTTATAGACATGACATAAGAATCAATCAAAGAAAAATACAACATTCTCTCTCTTCATTTTCTATCACACATTTTTTTTATTTTATTCTTTTTTCTTAGTTCCCGTGCCCACCTCAAGGGTGTCAAGTGAGGAGGGACGGAGGGAGTATTTCTTATTGGGACATACTACTCCATCCCAATTGTTTTCTTCTCTTATTACTATGTTCACTACTCTACATACTCCACCATTAATATTAGATTGTTATATTAGTTTTAAATTTTCATGCCTTATGTTGAATAATTTATTTGTTTGTCTCATTTAAAACTATATTATTATTAAAAAATCGTCCCATTTAAAACTACACGCTACTATTAGAATGACTTTCTAAACATTCATTTTCATTGAAGGTTAGCCTCCACTTATAGACAATTCAGCCAGAAGAAGTGACATGTAAATTTATCAGTTGGGAGCCAAAAACGTTTATTGCACACAAGATTTTTTAACCAATGAAGCAATTGTCAAAAAGGAAAAAAATATCACTAAGTAACCTGTAAATTAAGTTCATTAGAGAAGAGAAAAGTAAATTTTGTTAGTTGTATTAATGACCATTTTCAAGTTGTCAATAATATAATCTCAAAAAAATATTATCAAATTTTATTGAATTATTTATTTGGCAAACATGTCAAAATTTTATTGTATTTCTTTGGAGATAAAACTTGTTTATTTATTTTTTATTTAGCAAAACAGAAGATTTTGTTTTTGACATTTAAAAGTTGTCAATTTTTCATATCATGGAAATTGTATACTCATTTTTTGAATTTCCAAAAAAAATAAAAATATCCATATTTATTTTTTTACTCATACATTGTTATTTATTTGTTCTTCATAAAGTACGCTTAAAATAAAATCTTCATTAAATTATCCATTTTAAGCTTGTTTTGAATACCGATATCAAAAATCAAAGAAAGTAAGGAATGATTTCATACTCATCTATGTTAAACCTTGTCACCATTTCGTTCTCGATATGTTTTACATACAGTTGGCAATTTTTTTTGTTATGTACTACTCACTTAGCGTGAAGATAGTAAATTTTCCTTCGCGTAAAAATATATAATATGTGGTTATTAATTTGTGCATAACTCCTACCTATATAAAATGTACCCATTAATTGCTACCAATAGTATTAGATTACGGACACATGCCATGTTCTACGAAATGTATTGTTGTATCAAGTAATACATACTATTATTTCTGGCCCATACCAAAGTAATCTCTACTTGATTTGTTTTAGCTAGCTAAATTTGTGTCTCAGTCTATAAAGAGTGACACAAGTTGATTCGTTTTGTACTACTTCGAACTTTTTAAATACCTATTCAGAATATCTAATCCTGTTATAATGTTGGAAAAAAATTATTGCACATTAAACTTAATATTTACCTTTATATGTTAATTTCATACTGAATGTAAGTGAGCCCAAAATAAAAGAAAGGAAAGATTTCATACTGAATGTAAATGACATTAAAAAAAATGAATTTGAAAAGTTTAAACACACCAAATTTCAAACATGAAATAGCCAATCCCATATTCCCAAAAACCTCGCCCATGATTTTTTTTCCACTTATCCTTTCCCTATTTTTGTAAAGCTTTAAATCATCAATTCAACTAACCCTATAATGTCCTTTCAGTGACTTATTGGTAAAGCCAAAATATCCCCCAAAATATGATAATAAACCAATTTTCAAAAACGTTGAAATTTCCTTTAACTATGTCAGCAAACATGATTCACACCCATTCAGTTTACCTGAATATTTCTTTGAATAATGAAAAATCTTGAAAATATAAAGATAATTTTGTTAGAAATGATTTGACTTGGGAGAGTGGGAGAGAAGCTCCCGGAAAATAGGATTTTTCTTTATTAAAGCGTGGAGAATCAAACTTGAGATTTTTCTTTGTGTAATAATAAAAATAAGAAAACATTGTATAAATTAAATTAGTACTAAAACCTTTCTCATTCTCGAGATTTCTTCATTCCATTTTACGTTGAACAAAAATGAACCAAATATAGGACAAAAATAAACTAATTTACACTATAGAAAGATAAAATATAAAAGAAATAAAACAAACTGGAGTACTAAAAATTGTCACACTGATGGCTGGAGGACTAATCGAAGTGGGAATGAAGATTTGCTATTTGCCCACAAATTTGAAAAAGAAAAATAAAAATCATTCAGATTTTTAGTTCCCAATAATCTCTCCTCCGCTTCTACTGTTTGAAAAAGAAAAATAAACATCATTCAGCTATTTGCCCACAGATTTACAGTTCCCCAAATTTCCTAATGGAAATGCGTTTGAATATGATTTTGACCATTACTTCCTTTATAAATTAGAAAAAATTTATATCCATATTGAAGCCATAAAGTCCGGCGGCCACTCCGTGTTCCTTCAGAGCTCCAATCTTCCATATTTAACTAAACAATAAATAATAAAATTGCTATTTATTAACCACTCCTCCCATAATCAAGAGCTTAATTAGATGCACGTGGGGTCTTAGCCTGATGGTTAGGATTCATGGCTTCCAACCTGGAGGTCATGGGTTCGATTCTCCCACCAGTGGTTAGAGGGAATGACATTGCGCCTCCCTGATAATAGCGGCCTCTGTGAAGTGCATCGAAGCGGTGAAATGTGTTGATCATCCCTTTTTAAAAAAAAAAAAAAAAAAAAAAAAAAAAAAAAAAAAAAAAAAAAAAGAGCTTAATTAGATCTTCCATTTTCCAAAATACATGTATTTTTACTAAATGAAATTATAAAAAGATCAATATAAAAAACACAACAAAGGGTAAATTAAAGGAAATAATAACCTAACCATTTCAAGTGCCCACACACATTTACTGAAAAGAAAACACATTATAACAAATCTTCAACACTCCAAACTCATTGCCATTCTTCTCTACTTCCAAATCTCCCTCGTTTCCGTCACCATATGACTCCGCACACCACCATCAAGGCCTCCCCTTCTTCATTTCATTCATCTCTCATCCGGTTTCGGCCCTGCTCGACGCTTCCTTCTCTTCCCGTTGAATAGTGTCTAAATCTCGACCTGAGTTTCAGCGGAGAAAATTCACGGTGGCGGCGACGGCGCGTAATGAGGCAGATGTATGGTTGGAGGGAATTCTTTTCTTCTTCAAAATCAAAATTGGAAGCAAGATGGGAAACATTTTTTCCAAAGCAAACATCAACAAAACAACTAAGGTTAAAGATGCGATTTTTATTCCTCTTATATGAGATTTGAGATTTTAGATTTGAAAATGAACTTGTTGTTAGAGAGAGAAATTAATTAAAAGACTGGAAATTCAGAGATGTAGAGAGGGTTGTGGGTTTATATTTTCCTAATTTGAATTGGAATTGGAATTGGAATGAAGAGAGAGAAACATGGGAAAAAGGGGAAGGGTATTAAGTATACGTGTCCATTTTTTCAGCCATAAGTACAAATGGTTAACATGCTGAGCAAATAGTCATGATCAAAACGGTGTAGTTTTAGATTTCCGTAAATGTAGTTTGATAGTGACATTTTTGAGCGGGATTTTGCCATTTTTGAAATGTCATGTCTTTTTAGTATAGTATAGATTTTAATTTTTTTTTTTTAACATTCATTTTATAACCGATGGAGTATCATTATATAGGAAAAGAGTTATTGGTAGGGCTGTGAAAAAAAACTGGAACCACATTTCTCCAATTAAATCGGATCTGACGACCAACTGAAATCATACTGAATCAATGGCCGGTATGGGTCTAGTTCTGATTCCAAATTCTTATGCAACTAATTCTTTGGTACGGTCTCCATTTTGAAAAAAAAAAATATACAATTCTGAATATCAGATATTTATAGAGAAAATCACCATCTAATCCTTCGATCTAACCAAATCTACGTCTTAAGACAATAAAAAATTATATTTATGTCCTAATCCTATAATCCTTCTCAGTCAATAACCCTAAATAAAACACCCAACTATTCACACGCAAAAAAAAACACACACTCCCCCCTCTATCTATTTTCTCTCTCTACCCTCCCCAAACCTCCGGCCACCTGCTCCATTCCACACCTCCGGCCACCCCTCTCCTCCACCATGCTTCGTCGCCATCAACAATCCCGGTGAGATTTACAACTCCGGCGAGATCTACGGCAAGCCTCCAAATCTGTTCAAACTTAGATCTGTGAAACCCTAACCTGATTTTATCTGGGCCGCCTTCACCGTCGACATCCCTTATCTCCGTTGCACTCTCCTTCATCCGCAACAACTCGTCTCTGACCAGTCCAACCCAACACCAAATCCGCCGTAGAAGTTGAAGCTTGCCAGAAAATCAATTGAACACTCTAAAAGAGGAGAACAAGCAATCCTCGAACACCTCTTCGCCAATCGCCGATGCAACTCCTTATTACGGTGCCACCATCACAAATTTGTCTGGATCCAAACCCTTACACCAAACTCAGATCTTTCTTCAACTCGGAAATGCTCCGGTTTACCTCGCCGTCATTCTCGAATACCTATATAGGGAAGATGATGTGGGGATCCCGACCCGAAAACTTAGCTCGTGCCCCGAGCGGGAGGGTCCCCGTACTAGAAACCTCACCTAAAATTAAAAACTTTTGTTTAACTTTTAAATGTAGAAAATCAACCTTCATAACCCAAGAAGACACCAACTATATACATCTCCATTTTGGAGGCAAATTTATAAAACATCCTTTATGAAAACTAACACCTGTTTTACTTACATCATTTACAAAAATGAAAACAGTTTACAACATAATACTAAATACAAGTTTTTCAAAAGAGAAATATCCCATTTATAATCCCAAACATCAACCAACCATACAATGTATCCTGACAAAACCCAAAAGAAAATAGTCCAAACTCCTTTCCCGGCCTCACTGGTTCGGGTCACCTGTCTCAGCGCGATCTAAAACAGAAAAGGGAGAAGGGGTGAGAATAAATCTCATCAAGTTATCATGATGCAACAAGATGCTACAGAAGATGCACCACACAACAAGTGTATACATAACACCTTGTGAAAAGCGGTAAACACATTACGTTACCTCAGTTTACCTTTCCCGTCTGAACAATATGTCATACCACGTGGGAGTAAAAACTCCTCTCTTTTGTGAACTGCTTAAGCATATTCACCTCTTATAAGTCTCATTTCTCATAGAACCATATAAGATACTAGCTATCTGTAAGGCTTTTGACTCAATACAGAAGCTATCACCCCAATCTGTGGCCACATAAGGGGACAGTCACAGGTATAATGTAATTCGATCACCTTATAGAATATTTTTCATAATTGATCGTATCCCATTATACCCTTAAACATCAGCTGATATAAACACATTCAAGCACATAATAGATACTTGAAAATAAATCCACAATCGGGATATCAATGCAACAACATGGTAATAGTACTCATGTTCAAACCAATAAAATAGTGCAACATATATTTCATACACTATTTGAACAACAAACCATGAATATGTAACCAAGTAGAGGCACAATGTATCACAAGCAAGCCCTACATATTCACTATACAACATTTAATACCCTTCATAAAGGTTCAAGATTGATTTACCAAGTTTTAATCAACTTTGGCAAAGTTCCACATTATGCTTTTCAACCCTTTTCAATACAATATTTAAAAACCTTCCTAATATCATTTTGGACAAGTGAAGACATCATTGTATAGCTCGTATGTTGTACTAGGATTAAAGTCAAAAAGGGTTTAAAGATATACTAGGTAGTTAGGCTTGAATTGGCTTGAAAACTGATACCAAGGAACAGGGCAGGGCATGACTCGTCCCCCTTTACATGCAAATGATACACTCGTCCCCCCAAGGCACGACTTGTCACGACTGCATGGCATGACTCGTGACATAGGGCACGAGTCGTGCCCCTTTGCAGAAAATCAGAGCTTGGCTTTTGTAACATCAGCAATGCTTGGAACATTAATTTTTGACTTACTCTTTCACTCTTAGCTAGAACCAACATACCCACCCTTCATTATAATCATACCAAGCCATTTCAATCCATTCCAAAACTCAAGAAAATGTTTCCAAAATGCCATTTAACATTTATACTTAAATCCTTTCAACCTATTCTAGTACCACCATATACTATTCATGCAATTCATCCCTAAACCATTTCAACCCAAGTAAAATGTTCCAAAAGGCCATACACAATTATACCTCTACTATTCTAACATAGAACCACAAATGCTCAAGATTTCAAAGAGAGAGAATAATAATTTGCAACATTTATAATTCAATCATTTCAACCTCAACCAAACCAATATACCATCAATTTATTATACTGATGGACAAAAATCCACTATGTAATAAATTACCGAGCAAGTGTACTCACTACCGGTGTAGCAATATGCACGAGCAAGGGTCGAACCACAGAGACTCGTTGATTTTAACAAGTAGATTTAATTGGTGTAAAAAGTAACAAAGAGGGGGGGGGTTTGATTTTTAATTGATCTAATTTATACCTAATGACGAAAAGCAATTAAACACGTAAAGAAGCAATTAATTAAAGCACGGAAGCAAAGATCAAAGGAATTTATCAGATTAAAAATAATTCACGGATTGGGATTTCACAGTGTCGCGGTAATATGCTATTCATAAAATAGTATTTAATCAAATTCAAGGGTTCATTCACTAAGGTAAGAGTTGGGACGGTTTGGTGTGCGAATTGCAACTCTTCTAATCTCAATTACTAGGGTTTCAATTACGTCACCCAGTAATTCAAGATTGCATTAAAATCCAAGGAATACATGAACCTAAACCTTCTCGATACAATTACGTAACCGATTGGATTTAATCCACAAAGTTTAATCCGGTAATTATTGCTCACGTTAATGAACCAATAAAAACCCTAAATAAGATGAAGAACAACTTTGTGGAACAAGAAATTAATTAAAATTGAAATAAAATATTTAGCATAAAACTTTGACACCGTTTATACCCAATCCATGAAATAGAAAATTAGCTACTCATGTTCCAACTAAAGATTACACAAATTGAAAAAGAAAGCATAAACCTGGACCAATGATTGAAGCACAAACAATCCTTCAATCCTCTATAGCCTTCAACTTACAATGAACAAATAAAGCATAATTCTCAATTGTTTCTGCAGAAGTCCATTTTAAACTAGGGAAGAAGGGGAGAAAAATAGGAAAGGACATGAAATCCTCCATAAATTAGGAAACTGAATTTCTGAAAACGGGGGCATGGGCGGTCGCCCACCTTGCCCTGGGCGGTCGCCCATGGGTACAGTGATTTTGTCTTCAATCTTCCTTCAACCTGGGCGGTCGCCCACCTGGTCCTTGGGCAGTCGCCCACGTGCACAGAGCCTTCAATACTTGGGAATCCTTCAGCATGGGCGGTCGCCCACCTTTTCCTGGGCGGTCGCCCACATTAGCAGTTGAATATGGACACTTCCCTTGCTCCAGAATTTCTTCAAAACACTAACAGGTGCTTGTGACACCAAATTTCGCCAAAATTGCTCTTTATTTCACACCTTCCCATACTTTTGCAAGTGTTTACTATCTCCAAAGACATTGTCAATCCGGTGTTGAAACTCTGCCCGGATAACACAATATTCATCAACAGGGCTCTTCTCCAATGTACATCCCCATAATGAGATGTAGGCATAATGCGCTCACAGATGAACCGATGCAAAGCCCGCATCCTAAAATTCAAATTCCGTGCCTTCATCACATTACCATTCCTCAACAAAGTCAAATCAATGTCTACAAAATATGGGGCTAACCTATCAAGATTATCCGCTACGTTTCCTTCCATAATCTTAGCACTAGAATAGTAGGTACAAGCACTGTTCTCACGCCCAGGAGACACCATTCCATAATATCTGTTAATATCATCACCGGAATACCACACATTGTTTCCTCTCACAATTGCACTCTTCCTCACACTCCCTGCTTCAAATGCATTGGCATAAAACTCCTTAACCAATAATGCCGACCCTTTATTTTCTGGTCGCTTTGCCAAATTTACCCACCCATAATGTTGAAAAATGTCATCCAACTCAAGCTCCTCATATTTAAACTCATTCTCAATAGCAAAAGCCTTATTTTCATGTTTCTCAAAAAAAACTTGTGCCTTGCTACCCACAAATCTAGTTGCATCAAAGGCAACTTACGGGACGAGGGGATTTCTTTGCCTTGGCATTTTGTTTCAAAATCCACAAAAACTTGCACAAAGAAGGCACTAAAGGAGGAGGATGAATTCTTACTTGCCGGAATAGTTCGCCAGAACAGTCACCGGACCGGAGATGGCCTGAATCTCGCCGGAGTCGAAGAAGGTGACCGGAGCAAGAAACCACACACCTTGAATCACTGATTTACACACCGATTTCTCAACTTTGAGCTTCAAAATCCAACCTTGCACCCTTGCCAATTTTCTCAAGCTTCTTGCTTCAATGGTGATGTGGGTTTAAATTTTTGGGTGTAGGGGATTGATTATGGTGAGGGAAAGGTGATTTAATAGGCACATAGGGGTTTTGGGTAGTGGGTTTGGGTGTTTGAAGGAGTGATTTTAGAGAGAGAGAGTGAAGGGGGGCGGATCTTTGAAGAGAGAGAGAGAGAGTATAGTTTTTTTTTTCAAATTAGAGAGAGAAAGGAGAGAGGCGGCCTAGGGTTAAAATGCACGCCTGAAATTAGACGTGGGCGGTCGCCCACATACCCCCTGGGCGGTCGCCCATGTGCACAGCCTTTTCGTTTCTTAATCCCAGTCAGCCCTGGGCTGTCGCCCATATACTCCTGGGCGGTCGCCCACCTCGACAGACAAGCATCCTCAATTTCAAATAAACATGGGCGGTCGCCCACCTATCCATGGGCGGTTGCCCATCTCAACAGTAGTTTCCACAAATTTTTCAAATCAGCATGGGCGGTCGCCCAACACCTCCTGGGCGGTTGCCCATCAATACAGCAGGTTGCCTCCCCTTTTTCAAATGACCATGGGCGGTCGCCCACATATCCATGGGCGGTTACCCAGCTCAACAGTGTGAATTTCATCGGCTCCTTACCTGCACACCACCACAAAACAACGCCCCAAGCATAAAATCTGTTGATAAACTAAAAATTGACTCAAAATTTGACCGCACTTTCGTTGCCTACGTCCCCATTAATATGGGCGGACTATCCACAAGAATAGGCTCAGGTCACCGTAGTTCGACACGTTCACAAAGAAAAAGATAAAAACACCCAAAAGTAATGATATTTTTTTTTTTATATACATACCTCCACCCCCACACTTTAAACAATGCTATGTCCTCATGGCATGAACCACTAAACACACAACACATTCAAAATGCAAAGATGAAAAATGACCGAAACAAAAATACCGAAAGCAATACATGTTACCTACATTGGGTTGCCTCCCAATCAGCGCTTTGTTTTATGTCGGTAAGCTCGACTTCATGCCTTGGAGAGATTAGTCAATGATATCCGGCTCCCTCAACTCAATTACATCTATGTTATCCACCATAGCCATACCTTCATAGTAAGGCTTCACACGATGCCCATTCACTTTAAATGTAGTGCCATTGTGTAAATCTTTGAGCTCCACCGCCCCATGTGGAAATATCTTCACTAATTCAAACGGTCCCGACCATTTGGAGCGTAACTTACCCGGAAATAACTTCAATCGAGAGTTGAACAAGAGAACCTTAATTCCCGGCCTCAGATTTTTAGGCCGTAAGTTCTTGTCATGATACCGTTTGGTTCTCTCCTTATAAAGCTTGGCATTCTCATACGACTCTTGTCTCAACTCCTCAAGCTCATCAAGGGCCAATAACCTCTTCTCACCCGCTAAACCCATGTCCATGTTCAACTCTTTCACCGCCCAAAATGCCTTATGTTGTAATTCCACCGGAAGATGACAATCCTTACCATACACAATCCGGTAAGGGCTCATACCAATAGGGGTTTTGTATGCCGTTCTATACGCCCACAATGCATCACCCAACTTCATTGCCCAATCCTTTCTATTAGGACGCACCGTTTTCTCAAGAACCCCTCTGATTTGCCTATTACTCACTTCCACCTGTCCTGAGGTTTGGGGATGATAAGCTGTAGCTAATTTGTGCACAACCCCATACCTTTTCAACACCGAATTGAACATTCTGTTGGTGAAGTGTGTCCCTTGATCGGTGATTATAGCCCTTGGTACTCCATACCTGCTAAAAATATTCTCAACAACAAACTTGGAAACCACATTAGCCTCATTAGTACGGGTGGCAATAGCCTCCACCCACTTGGACACATAATCAACAGCCACCAAAATGTAAAGAAAACCATGGGACGGGGGAAAAGGGCCCATGAAATCAATGCCCCACACATCAAATATGTCAACTATCAAATTATTTTGCAAGGGCATCTCATCTCTCTTTCCTATGCCACCAGTTCTTTGGCATCTATCGCACTTTTTACAAAACACATGAGCATCTTTGAATATGGTGGGCCAATAGAAACCGGCTTGAAAAATCTTTCTAGCAGTCTTTTGACCACTAAAATGCCCACCACATTGTAATTCATGACAAAACCTTAGCACACTCTCTTGCTCATATTCAGGCACACATCGCCTCAACAAACCATCCGGACACCTTTTCCACAAATAAGGATCATCCCAAACATAGTGGTTCACATCAAATTTAAACTTACGTTTTTGCTCGGATGTGAAATCTTGCGGAAACATACTAGACACCAAATAATTGACATAATCGGCATACCAAGGCTCTTGGACATGTAAAGCAAGAAGTTGTTCATCCGGAAAATTTTCATTAACCGGAATCACACTCTCCTCAACATTAAGGTACGAGTAGTCCTCAAGCCTAGATAAATGATCCGCCACCACATTTTCGGTCCCCTTTTTTTCCCGAATCTCGACATCAAACTCTTGTAGCAACAACATCCACCTCAACAACCGAGGCTTAGCATCTTTCTTATTAAGCAAATATCGCACAGCAGCATGATCAGAATAGATAATTACCTTCGACCCAAGCAAGTAAGAACGAAATTTTTCCAAAGCAAACACAACAGCCAAAAATTCTTTTTCAGTGGTGGTGTAATTCAGTTGTGCATCATTAAGTGTTCTACTTGCATAATGGATGACGGAAGGTAATTTATCTATCCTTTGTCCCAACACAGCCCCAATAGCAAAGTCCGAGGCATCACACATGATCTCAAAAGGGTGAGACCAATTGGGACTAGACAGAATGGGGGCACAAGTCAACTTCTCTTTAAGCAAATTAAACGCATTCACACACTCTTGATCAAAAATGAACTCCGTATCCTTGGCAAGCAGATTACATAAAGGCTTACAAATTTTTGAAAAGTCTTTTATGAATCGCCTATAAAAACCCGCATGCCCAAGGAAACTTCGCACACCTTGACCGATTCGGGAGGTAATTTAGCAATCACATCAACTTTTGCTCTATCTACCTCAATCCCTCTACTCGACACAATGTGCCCCAACACAATACCATGTTTCACCAGAAAATGACACTTTTCCCAACTCAAAGTCAAGTTGGTTTCACAACACCTTTTCAAAACAGAAGCCAAATTCTTTAAGCAACCATCAAAACTATCTCCAAAACGAGAAAAATCATCCATGAAAACCTCAACACACCTCTCAATCATATCGAGAAAAAATGGAGGTCATACACCTTTGAAATGTCGCCGGTGCATTGCAAAGCCCAAAAGGCATCCTCCTAAATGCATATGTGCCAAAAGGACATGTGAAGGTGGTTTTGGATTGGTCTTCAGGGGCTATAGCAATCTGATTGTACCCGAAAAACCATCCAAAAAACAGAGTAAGAATGGCCACCAACCTCTCTAACATGCGATCAATAAAAGGCAAGGGAAAGTGATCTTTCTTGGTTGCGGCATTTAATTTTCTCAAGTCAATACACATCCTAAGACCGCCACTTCCCTCATTGGCACATCCTCACCTTTTTCATTTTGAACCACGGTAATGCCCGACCTTTTTGGTACAACTTGTACCGGGCTTACCCATTCACTCTCGGCCCACCGGGTAAATAATACCCGCATCTAACAACTTAAGAACCTCTTTTCTCACAGCTTCCTCCATGTGAGGATTCAATCTTCTCTGTCTCTCTCTAGACGACTTAGCACCATCCAAGAGATGAATTATGTGCATGCACATCGAGGGACTGATTCCCTTAATGTCCTTTAATGTCCACCCAATGGCCTCTTTATACTCACACAAAACAGCAATTAATTGGGCCTCTTGTTCGGTGGACAAATCAGATGCAATAATAACAGGCAAAGTCTCTCCCTCTCCTAAAAATGCATATTTTAAATTAGAAGGGAGAGTTTTCAACTCAAGGACTGGGGGAACCACAATAGAGGGTGCCAACTTCTCATTGAAGTGGCCTAGGGGGTGAAACGGGCCATCACTAAGATGGTGCTCGTCGGCCTTATCCACAGCCATCAGTTGAGCATCCGCACTATCCCTAGATTTCTCACCGCCCATTAACACCAACAACTCTAATTCCTCACAATCTCTCTCATGCCATGAACTCTCACTCACACACTCATCAACCATATCCCACTCATTTATGAACATGCAAGACTCATCATCACCCACAGAATTTTTCATTACATCAAAAACATTTATTTCAATTTTTTCATTTGCCACCTCCATGGAAAGAGTGCCATTTCCAACATTTATCACGGTGTTGGTCGTTTCCATGAACGGTCTCCCAAGCAATATGGGTGAATCACGGCGACTACCCTCACCGCGAGGCATCTCTAACACCACAAAATCTACTGGAATGATCAATGACCCAACCTGAACTAAAACGTCCTCTACGATGCCCAATGGTCTTTTAATGGACCGGTCAGCAAGTTGTAGGGCCATCATAGTGGGTTTTAGCTCAGGCAAACCCAACTCAAGGTACATGTAATATGGTAACAAATTAATGCTAGCCCCTAAATCAAGCATGGCCTTTACCGTGTGAGAATCCCCCAAAGTAATGGAAATTAGAAAACTCCCGGGGTCTTTCATTTTCGGTGGAAGACTATGTTTGACTACAGCGCTCGCATTTTCACCCAAAAATAATTTCTCATCTTTCCCGTACTGAATTTTCTTGGAATTAATTTCTTTAAAGAATTTTGCATAAGCAGGAACATTCTTGATCACATTTAAAAGAGGCAAATTAATATTAACTTTCGAAAACATGTCAATCAGCTCTTTCATTTGTTGATCAAGTTTGTTCCTCAAAAATCTTCCAGGAAAAGGCACGGGAGGTACATACGGCTTGGGGATGGGTTTCTCAACAGTCGCCTCTTTCCCCAATCCATTTATACCTTCATCCTCAGACACAACATCCTCAACAATCACATTATCCACATTGGGGGGTTCCACAACAGGGAATCGACAACGGGGTGTAGGAAGAGAAGAAGGAGAAGCTACACGATTGTTTACCTGTTTGCCACCACGTAAGGTGATGATGGCCTTAGCTTGCTCCCCTTGGCTCGGAAATGTGCCCGGCTGTCGTCCCTGTAACGCCTCCGCCAATTGACCCATTTGGGTCTCCAACTTTTTTATTGCAGCAGCTTGATTGTTGTATGCTTGCTGCTTCGCTTCGCTCCACAGTGTTGCTCGGCTCTCATTTGATCCACGGCCTCTTCCCAAGGCTCTTTCTTCCTCTCATAAGGCCCCGAGGTGGTTGGGGATGGAGAGTCTTATTCTCGTTGATTTCCACCCCATGACAGATTGGGATGTCTCGGTCCGCTTGCCATCCTTGATTGTAAGTGTTCCCAACCGATTGTTGTTTGGTGGGAACCGTTGACCAAATCCTTGCATCGCCTGTACCTGCTCAGTTTCATAGCTAAAGGGACTAGTAGAGGGACATGAGTTATAGTCATGAGATTTAGAACCGCATGTAACACAACTATCATACACAAGATGAGCAGTAGAAGGCATAGAAGAAGAAGAAGAAGCATTCTGCAAAGCTAATTTGTCAAATCTTTGGTTTAGCAATGCAAACTGCTTAGCAATCTCATTAGTCAATCCTACCTCATTTACCCCCGTGTTGCCCCCTAGAACCCTTTTGTTGAGAATTAGCACTCAACATCTCAAAGCAGTTCTGGCATTGTTGTACAGTCTTGGTACCCAAACTACCTCCACTGCATTATCAACCATGGAGTGGTATTCAGGGGATAAAGCCCCATAAAATGTTTGGTGCAGCATAGAAGCAGGAAAATTATGGTGTGGGCATTGAATTTGTAACATCCTAAACCTATCCCATGCCTCATGGAAGGCTTCCCCCGGTTCCTGTGCAAATCCCATAATTTTCACCCTAAAACTTGTCAATGCATCATAAGGGTAAAACTTAGTAAGAAAAGCAACATGTAAAGCATCCCAAGTAGTGATACTACGGGGAGGAAGTAACAATAGCCAAGTTTTGGCTTTGTCTTTCAATGCATATGGGAAGCACTTCAGTCTCAAATGCTCCGACGTAACACCCTCCCTTATGGGGAATCCACTCACCGTAGACATGAATTCTCTCAAAAATGCCAATGCATCCTCACCCGCTAAGCCATGAAAATTTGGGAGCATGTTAAAATATTGGCCTTTTATTTCATGAGCTAGTGCTGCATCGGGCAACACTATGCAGGACACCGATGTGTCGACTCTTGGCCTAGCAAATGCATTCATGGTTTGGTCCGCCATTTCAGAATTAAAATTTTCCTCTTCCTCGGTGGAAGAAATCTCTAGGTCACTTTCGAGGGGATTGCCCTCTGTTAAGTATAAATCTCGTAAATACTGACCCAACCTATTAATGTCGTCGTTCAATGGTTCCAGATTAGGATTCAAAGAACGCCGACCAAGCATGCACCGATTAAAAAAAAACTTGTTAAAAATCACAACAAGTCCCCGGCAACGGCGCCAAAAACTTGATGGACAACAATCCACTATGTAATAAATTACCGAGCAAGTGTACTCACTACCGGTGTAGCAATATGCACGAGCAAGGGTCGAACCACAAAGACTCGTTGATTTTAACAAGTAGATTTAATTGGTGTAAAAAGTAACAAAGAGGGGGGGGGTTTGATTTTTAATTGATCTAATTTATACCTAATGACGAAAAGCAATTAAACACGTAAAGAAGCAATTAATTAAAGCACGGAAGCAAAGATCAAAGGAATTTATCAGATTAAAAATAATTCACGGATTGGGATTTCACAGTGTCGCGGTAATATGCTATTCATAAAATAGTATTTAATCAAATTCAAGGGTTCATTCACTAAGGTAAGAGTTGGGACGGTTTGGTGTGCGAATTGCAACTCTTCTAATCTCAATTACTAGGGTTTCAATTACGTCACCCAGTAATTCAAGATTGCATTAAAATCCAAGGAATACATGAACCTAAACCTTCTCGATACAATTACGTAACCGATTGGATTTAATCCACAAAGTTTAATCCGGTAATTATTGCTCACGTTAATGAACCAATAAAAACCCTAAATAAGATGAAGAACAACTTTGTGGAACAAGAAATTAATTAAAATTGAAATAAAATATTTAGCATAAAACTTTGACACCGTTTATACCCAATCCATGAAATAGAAAATTAGCTACTCATGTTCCAACTAAAGATTACACAAATTGAAAAAGAAAGCATAAACCTGGACCAATGATTGAAGCACAAACAATCCTTCAATCCTCTATAGCCTTCAACTTACAATGAACAAATAAAGCATAATTCTCAATTGTTTCGTGTAAGTCCATTTTAAACTAGGGAAGAAGGGGAGAAAAATAGGAAAGGACATGAAATCCTCCATAAATTAGGAAACTGAATTTCTGAAAACGGGGGCATGGGCGGTCGCCCACCTTGCCCTGGGCGGTCGCCCATGGGTACAGTGGTTTTGTCTTCAATCTTCCTTCAACCTGGGCGGTCGCTCACCTGGTCCTTGGGCAGTCGCCCACGTGCACAGAGCCTTCAATACTTGGGAATCCTTCAGCATGGGCGGTCGCCCACCTTTTCCTGGGCGGTCGCCCACATTAGCAGTTGAATATGGACACTTCCCTTGCTCCAGAATTTCTTCAAAACACTAACAGGTGCTTGTGACACCAAATTTCGCCAAAATTGCTCTTTATTTCACACCTTCCCGCAGTTTAGACCTGTACTTAACAAACTCCAAAAACATTGATTAAAATACGACAAAACTCGGGAAATCGAACTCCAAGTAAGTGAGAAAGTATAAGAAATGGGTGTGTAAAAACACATCCATATATACTCCTCCAAAACCTCTTTCAATCCATTCCAAAACCAAATAAAATGGTCCAAACTAACATGAAACAATTATAACTCAAGCCTTTCATACTAAGCTAGTAACACCATATACTCATAATGCAACTCATCCCTAAACCAATTCAACCCAAGTAAAATGGTTCCAAAATAACATGCAACACCTATATATCAACCCTTTCAATTCAAACTAACCACTATACGACAATCCATTATACTCATCCAAAACCTAATTTTCATTCATTCCAAAATCAATAAAAATGCCCAAAATTGACATGCAATATTTATTCAACAACCATATCTACTTTAAACATGGGATGAACAAGAATCGAAGGAAAACATAATAACTTACCTTAAATAAATCGAAAATAGGAAAAAATTTAATCGGATAGGTGCGATCCCCTCGGCTTCCTCAACATTTAGACGCAGACGAATCGCAAAACGGACAAGAATTGGATTTATGGAAATTTTTGGAAGGAAGAAAGAAAAGAGGAAGAAATGAAAGAAAATGAGCTGAAGATGAAATGAAGCTTTCTTATCAAATTCAAAGATAAGCATAGACATATTTCCACTTTAGCTCCTCCAAGAATTTAATTGCTACAACTAACTACCTTAACTTCCAACCTTTACACATTAGCACCTCAATACTTTCATAAGCTCTTATTTACATTTTCCAAATATTATTAATTTACTACACCATTCCTATTTATTTCATTTATACATTTAATAATTAAAAATTAATTTATTAACATACTTAAAATGCCAAATAAATTATAAAAATATCAAAACTAACACATAAGACTAACGCATAACATGAAATACATAAAATGAGATGCCACGCGCCCCACCTCCACGTGCTCAACACGTGACCAAAATAGTGCCTATGTTTAGGCTCGTGACAGAAGAAATGCAAGAGCTAAACAGAAAGACAAACTCGCGAATGGCTTGTATGAGTTTTCTTTTGCTCTTTGTTTGCTTGTCAGCTGCAGTCGCTCAACTATGGCACTTAAAATCATTTTTCGAAAAGAAGAAGCTTATCTGATACACAGGCAAGGACTTTTTTTCCATCATCCGTGTACAATTTTTCATCAATATTAACAATTCTGGTTTAGAAATGAATTTGAATTGGTACCGTCGTTTCTTGCTACATATTAGTCCATAATTTAGGTAATGTGTAGAAAATCTTGTGATATTTTGTTCTGAGATTGTGCTCTTTTGTACTTGCTTGGTGCAGTTTATTTTTCCTTAGAGTTATCTTTTGATGCTTGTGAAACTGGTTTAGTTCTTAGAATACTGAAACGAATATATTTTTGGTGCAGATTATTTGCTTATGACAATATATAGGAGAATGAAAAAGGTTGGAAACATCATATTCTTTCTTTAAGAAAAAGTGACCTTTTCTTTCTCTCCTAAAAAATGAAATGCCTTGAACTATCATTTTGAGTTATAAACTTAATTGTGTTTGTGCCTAAAATTATATACAGACTATAGTTGTGTTTGGACCCCCCCCCCCCCTTATTGTTAGATTCTGGGTTGTAAAATAGTGAAATGCTTTGAACTAAAATTATTTTAATATTTAGCAATGTGACATTCACTTTAAATAAATTAAGAAAATTATAATAATTATTATGGGACGAACATAGTATAGGTGAAGAAGTGCACATTATGTATATTTAGTTGAGAACCAAGAACGATTGACAATTGAGAACTTCTATGCAGAACAACTAACCACAATAAAAAAGTTCTCATATGTTGGTCACGGAGTTGGTCGCCCATTTGGTCGTGTTCATAATATTTGACAACTGAGAAATTACTGATAAGTTCTAAGTTGTTTAGTCGTCGGCGTTGATCATGTTGTTAGTAGTTGACAGTTGAGAACTTACTGATAAGTTAAGTTCTCAGTTGTTTGGTCGCCGGAGTTGGTCACGTGCCGGAGTTGATCGTGTTCTTAGTAGTTGACAACTGAGAACGATTGTTCTTAGTTGTTTGGTCGTCAGAGTGGTCTCCGGAGTTGATCATGTTCTTAGTAGTTTAGTTGACAACTGAGAACTTATTGTTAAGTTAAGTTCTCAGTTATTTGGTCGCCGAAGTTGATCGTATTCTTAGTAGTTTAGTTGACAACTGAGAACTTAAGTTACTGATAAGTTCTAAGTTGTTGTGTCGCCAGAATTGGTGATCGCCGAAATTGATCGTGTTCTTAGTGGAGACAACTAAGAACTTAATGATAAGTTAAGTTTTCAGTTGTTTGGTCTCCGAATTTGGTGGTCGTCGGAGTTAATCGTATTCTTAGTAGTTTAGTTGACAATTGAAAACTTATTGATAAGTTGAGTTTTCAGTTGTTTGATCGCCGGAGTTGGTGATCGCCGGAGTTGGTGGTCACCGGAGTTGATCATGTTCTTAGTAGTTTAGTTGACAACTGAGAACATACTGAAAAGTTAATTTCTCAGTTGTTTGATCACTGGAGTTGGTGGTCGCTGAAGTTGATCGTGTTATTAGTAATTTAGTTGACATCTGAGAACTCAATGATAAGTTAAGTTCTCTGTTGTTTGGTCGCTGGAGTTGATGGTCACCGGATTTGATCGTGTTATTAGTAGTTTAGTTGACAACTGAGAACTCAATGATAAGTTAAGTTCTCAGTTGTTTGGTCGCTGGAGTTGGTAGTCGTCGGGGAGGTCATCGGAGTTAATAGTGTTCTTAGTAGTTTAGTTGACAAATGAGAACTTACTAATAAGCTAAGTTCTCAGTTGTTTGGTCACCGGAGAGGTCGCCGACGTAAAAAAAAGTCGCCGGAGTTGATGGTTGCTGCCGGAGGTGTTGACTGGAAAAGATGAGGAGGGGGTGACCTAAGGTGATGGTGGTTGGATAAAAAGTAAATTGATAAAAATGGTGAATTAGTAAAATGATGGGAGGGTGAACTTAGTTAAATGATGTGAGAGTGTACTTATTAAACTAGAGATTATATGATTAAATGAAATATTGCTTTTTTTGTGAGGTAAAATTGATAATTTTGAAAGATTATATGGTAAATTCCTCCTATTTATATATTTATGTAATATATAAGACCTTTGATATAAGAAGCAAATGCATGTTTAGAGAGACTTACAAGATATTTCGTTCATATCTATCTATATGTTAAAGCAGGTCATCCAATGAACAGGAATAGCGCAAAAAATTTTGCCAAAATTTCGGGGGCAATTCAGTCATTTTCTTTCATGGCATAGTTGAAGATATGCTACACAAATTACACGTGACAGGTCATGAATGGGAGAAAAATGGCGTGTGCAATACACGCGCCGACAGAGGCACGGGTATGTAGGTGAATTTTTTTTTTTTATTGCGAGTTTAACCGGTCACAAGGATCGGTTGTGACAAGGATCGGTAAATCGTTAACATGGTGACCGGTCAATAATAAGTGGATGACTAATTCAAACTAGGCCACAACCCATAACCGATCCAAACAAACCAAGGCCACAATCGGTCAGCCACAACCCACAGCAACAACCGATTCAAACACAAACCAAGGCCACAATCGGTCAGCCACTCCAAACAAATCAAATCAAAGCTACAAACTCCATCTCACTTTAAATTACAAAATAATAGTTATTAATAAAGAAAATTAAATATAAATATTACTTTGTTCGTCTTAAAAATCAATGTCATCTTAATGTCATATTTTGAGACGAATGCACTGACATTACAAACATTAATTTTAGAGGCGAATGAAGTAGCGTTAATTTTTAAAATACTCATTGGGATGAAGGAAGTAATGCTCAATTTTTTGGATAAAAATGTAGTATTATTTTTTGGTTATTCATTTTGAGTCGAAAGTAATATTTATGTTTGAAATGAATAATATAATTTTTTATAGAAGTATATTTTTTAAAGTATTTATTTGAGATGGAAAAAATAATATTTTTATTTAGTTTTCTTTATTAATAATTATTATTTTGTAATTTAAAGTGAGACGGAGTTTGTATATTTGGTTTGGTTTGGATCGGATGTGGCCTGCTTTGGTAATTTGAACTCGCAACACTGTAGCGAGTTCAAATTTTAGTTTTTTTTAATAGTATAAATTAAAATAAAATTGAGCAAATTTAAATTCGCTACACCATGTAGCGATTTTAATAAGAAAAATTAAAAAGTTGGTCATTTGGCAAATAGTTTCAAATGTGGGTTATTTTGGAATTTAAATTTTTAAAATAGCATTATTTGAGAAAAAAAAAATCAATGTCATTGCCGATTATTGTCGCAACGGATAAATAATAATGTTTGATATTGCCGATTATTGTCGCAACTGATAAATAATAATGTTTTAGCATATAAATCGGTAATGACATTAAATCGATCACATGTTGATTACAATTAATTAGTCAATTCCCTAACTGATTGATGATTTAAAGCTTGCTGACCGACTTCCATGTGGTACCGATTGTGAAATAATCGGTTGAAGTACCTGCTTTCCTCCGTCGGTGGAAGTTTTCAACCAAATGATAAAAAGCTAGAGAAATTTCTTGCATGAACATGCTTCCCCCAATCAACCAAAATGGCCACATCATCTGCATCATCAGTCAACCGATCATACAGAATTAGGTAGAATTATTTAGCATTTGTGTTGGGTATCTTAACCGGTGGGTTACGATTGATGAGTGGAGGTAGAATTATTTAGAATTTTTTAGCATTTGTGTTGGGTACCTAGAGAAACAAGTGGGTTATACCTTTCCTTTCACTTAATTTATAGCCTGCACTCTTTTTGCCAAGATTAGGTACAATTATTTGAAAATTATTTGAAAATAGAATTATTTGATAAAAAAAATCTCAAAAAACATAACAAATAAAAAATGTATTTTTTTTAAAAAAAAACATGGTTCAAACTGGAACTGGAATCGTACGGACAGTTCAGAATCGGGAACAGGAGCCGCCCAAAAAACATAACAAATGTGAGTTACTTTGGGATTTATAATTTTAAAATGGAATTACTTGAGAAAAAAAATCTTATATTGAATATTTCATGTTTAGTTTATTGTCATTATTTCTTAATATAATTTTTTTTAAAAACATTTTGAATGAGAAAATGTTGTAAGGAAAACAAGTGGAGAAAAATAATCTTTTATATATTATATTTTAATTCTTAAATACAATAACATGATTTTGCCGTGCATCGTATGAGAGTACTGCTAGTTGCTAGTGTTTAATAAAACAAAAGTCTTTTAAATAGTACTCCCTCCGTCACACTTCAATGTTCCTACTTTCCCTTTTGGTCCGTCCCACTTCAAGGTTTTCTTCCATAAATGGCATGTTTTGAATATATTTATACCCTTATGATTTAATATATTTACAAAAAAATCATTCATTATACCCTTATAAAGTTAACATATTAAAAAAAAACAATCATTAACTACTATTCCCTACTCTACATTTAACTTTTACATTCTTTCTGTTCTAATCTTTAACCCACTTAAAAAAAAAAAATCAATCATTAACTACTATTCCCTACCCCATATATTTAACTTTTACATTCTCTCTCCTTTAATCTTCTACCACTTTTAAAACATTTCTTAAAAAACGTGAAATCTCACCCAAAAAACTTTGGTCTGGGACGGGGACGGAGGGAGTACCTTCTTTGAACTTAGACTACCAGCAATGGTAGTATGAAATATTGAATGAAAGTGATTTCATCCGTGTGAAATCTTGCAATGGCAAACTGAAAGTGGGTTGAATGAAATTGCTGGATGAAATATTTCATCAGCTGAATGTATTATTTTTATTTTTTTTACTCTGCCACGTGTCAGCGTCCCATTGGTCCGAAATTGGCGAGTGCGCCACACCGCCCGGGATGGCGCGTGTGGCATTCGCCTTTTGCCTTTTTTTTTTTTGTTTTTCTTGAATTTCCACGTGTAAGCCTCCCATTAGATTTTCAAAATTTTTTTTATCCCAAATCTTTGAGCTTAATTATCACCTAGTAAATTATTATTTTTTTAATTTTTTTTCACCAAAATTCATCATTTTTTTTCCCTACAAATTGATATAAGTTTCATTTGATTTGGACAAAAAAAACAAAAACACTCATTTTTCAATTTGAGCTGAATTATCACCTAGTAAATTAATTTTTTTTATTTTTTTTTCACCAAAATTCATCATTTTTTTCCCTACAAATTGATATATGTTTCATTTGATTTGGACACAAAAAAAAAAAACACTCATTTCTCAATTATCCTTCTTCATTTTAGGATTTATTTAAAAAAAAATTATTTTTTTACCTATAAATTGATGCAATATTTTTTTAATTAAGTGTGAAATATTTTTTTAATTATAAATAATAATAATAATAATTATTATTATTATTTTACTAATCATAAAAATAAAGAATATAAATAAAATAAAATAAAAGTAGTGGGGTATAGGATGATGAGTTGGAGGGAGTTGAAATTTAATTTAAGTTAGCCATTGGAGTAGGGATAAATGAAATGGGTAAATAAAATATTAAATGAATGAAAAAAAGTGTAAAAAGTGTTAAATGAAATGAGGGAGGAAAATTAAACCCCTAGGGTAGTCTTATTATGAATATGAAGAGCGCTCTTCCCGGTAAATATTCTGCTGATAACTGATAAAGGCTGCAGGTTGAAATGGAGGTTACATAGCATAGCATGCAGATGCATCATTTATTTTCAATTTGCAATTTAAATACTTCTGTCAAAATTTTATTAAAAAAATCTTGTTTGTAGCTCTTCTGAAAAAAAAAAAAGATCATTTGACTTGTAATAAGTGTTGTAATAAGTGTTGTGGCCAGATTTTCCACATGTTGACATCATTGAATATCCCTGTATGGTGACATCCTCAGTTGTTCCTGCATGTCAAGATGATATTCTACTGTAAGTATTGCATAATATTTATTGTGTTTATCTAATATTATTTATATCATATTTTACAGTAAATCAAAGGAGTTAAATCCGGAGATATTTACCAGCACATGGGACTTTTTCCTCAACGCTAAAAAGACCAAGTCAAAGGACGTTGAGAGGATAAGAAGATGTGCCGAGATTATAGGGATTTTTGTTAGTTTGTTACGTTGAGTTGTGGAAGACTTGATCTTAGCGAAGTCCTTGATTTGGTTAAACAACCCAGTCAATGGCAATCTCCGAGCTTCATCAAACGGCCGTGATCTCCATCTTTGGCGATATTTTCTCCTTGTTTCTAGGGATATTTTTACCTTTCTTTTTATTATTTAAGGGGTATAAAAGAGAGTAACCTACACTTCCACACACACGTTCACTAGCTTCTGTAAACTCTCTCTTATGCTATCCGACTTGTAATCACTCAACTATCAATAATACATTTTTGGGTTTTAGGTAGGTTACCTAAAACCTCCCGAGGTTTTATGCCGGCGAGATCATTTGACTCAAGGGCTTTCCTCGTTATATTGTTGTGTCCTTGATTGTGTTTCTTCATTTTAGCATCCGTTTGTTCCATTTAATCAAATTCCAAAGTCCCCTCCTTATTATTAAATCCATACACTTTCATAAGTCAAGATTCGACAAAATTGTTTTTTCTACCAAAACAATTTGGCGCCCACCGAGGGGCCATTTGGTCTATTGATTATTTGGATCATTTCCTAAAACGATTCATCATGTCAACTAACCCGAAGGTTTCCGCCGTCGGCAAGACAATCGTCGTTACTCCGTCGTCTGGGGGCAAGGCAACCTCGTTGCCGCCACCTCCTCAATCGAAGCCTCAGATGATGCAGCCTTCGCCATTTTCCCAAAAGGCAGGATCTTCTAATGTGGATGCTAACATCCAAAGTGCCTTGACCATGTTGAATCAGAGGCTGGATAACCAGGATAGTAACTCAAAGTTTTTGGCCAATGATATGATCAAGATGCAGCAAGATCAGAAGCTCATTACATCCTAGCTCAGCAACATCTCGCCAATGCGCGCGAGGAATATCAGCTTTGAAACCGGTGGAGGATCTCCGTTTCAGAATTAATTCATTCCAATGGGCGACCCATCTCGGACTCATCGACGACACCTTCAATGATGTCGACACCTTACGGGATGTCGACACCTTCCAAGATGTCGACACCTCACAGATGTCGACACCTTCCTTGATGTCGACACCTTAATCTCGATGACACTTTGCGACACCACCCCCAACATGATTCACCTCTTTCATGCCATTCACCGACAACACCGTTGTTACCTCACCGTAGACAACACCGGTTTGCTTAATAATCTTTTTAATAATAATGCTTTCAATCATATTCCCGGTGACCCTTTTGCAGTAATCCGTTAGCTGCGGATGTAGGACCTTAGAGAGCCGATAATGAATGTACCGAGCATAACCCCTCTAATCCAACCAAGATCTCGTAATTGCTACAATCGGTCCGGTTTGTCCCAACAATTTCAAATGTCGACATCCCGAAGCGTTTGCGTTCCATCCATGAAGTTGTATGATGGCAGCACGGATCCAGAGGAGCATGTTGCCCACTATCACGAGAAGATGGACATAGTGCATATCCCACTTCAATTCAGTGGAAGCTTGCTTGTGCAGGATTTGGATCAACCTTGGTCGACCGGCTCTTAAATGGCCGATTAGGCAACCCCTAGGCTCAATTGGTTCATACGCCCACTTATCAACATGTTCTATAACCAATTCTCATGCAGTCGACAATTCGAGAAGCCGACAAGCGACCTCTACAATGTGACCCAGCGGCCTAATGAGACCTTGAAGGAATTTGTCCACCGGTTTAACAAAGAAGTGCTAGAAATTCCCAATCTCGACATGTCGACACCGCAGTAAGCATTCAAAATGGGGTCAAGAAAGATTCACAAAGACTAACCGAGATCAAATTCATTATGACAATCCGCACAGAAGACCGAATCATCCCACCGCAGAACAACCGTTCCAATCCTTATCCGAGAACTGATAACAGCAAAATTAACTCAATTGAGGGTGAGGATGAAGATAGCGATAATGTTCCTAATATTTCGACTATTGCTTTTCTGTTGATATTTCAGGTGTACTTTGTGCAATGGGTAACCTTGGAGAAAAAGCAAGATGGCCAAAGAAGACTGATAAATCCACAGGATGGCGTGACAAGTCAAAATGGTGCGCTTACCATGAACACTTCGGGCATATCATAGAAGATCGCATAGCACTAAGAAAGGAGATCGGCTACTTGCTCTCGAAGGGACATCTTAAGGAGTTTCGGGGTCCAGAAAGGAGAAGGCGAGAAAATGCAGAGGTTCCACATGAAGTCAAGCGACCAGTTTCTCCTCCAAAGACGACAAAGGTGATCAACTTCATCAGTGGAGGGTTAGAGATTTGTGGCACTTCCTATTCTGCCGCAAAGCGACACGCCAAGGAGTCGAAGGGGGAGAAGCCAGAAAGACCATCCAGGATGTCCACATCCTACCAATCACCTTTGATGAGAGTAATCGAGACAACTTGCTGGAACCTCCCCATAATGGCCTAGAGCCATCTGATCAAGAGGACACCGCCTTCATAACACCCACAGGTATCTATTGTTATATTGCTATGCCTTTTGGACTAAAAAAATGTAGGTGCAACATATCAAAGGCTCGTGAACAAGATGTTCAAGGACCAGATTGGGGACACGATGGAGGAATACATTGATGACATGGTGGTGAAATCCAAGAAAGCTGAAGACCACATAAACCACCTATCTCAGGCCTTCGACATCTTGGATTGTTTCAATATGAAACTCAATCCAGCAAAATGCAATTTCGGAATGAAGGCAGGAAAGTTCTTAGGTTACATGGTGACTAAGAGAGGCATTGAAGCCACCCCGGAGAAATTTCGCGCCATTATCAACTTGTCATCACCTCAATCCGTCAAGGACATCCAAAGATTGACAAGGAAGGTTGCTGTACTCACTCGGTTCATCTCCAAATCATCCGATCGATGCAAGCCCTTCTATGACATCTTAAGAAAGAACAAGAAGTTCTAGTGGGAGGACCACCATGAACAAGCTTTTCAAGACCTCAAAACTTACTTGTCGACACCTCCGTTATTGGCCAAACCTCGGGAAGGCGAACACCTCTACATCTACCTAGCAGTATCAGAAAGCGATGTAAGCGCAGTCTTGGTAACAGAGCGAGATGGTCTTCAACAACCCATCTATTATATAAGTAAGACACTCTTAGATGCGGAGACCAGGTATTCTCATTTACAAAAGTTAATTCTAGCTTTAATAACCGCATCCATTAAATTAAGACACTATTTTGAAACACATACTATAATTGTGCGTACTAACTATCCTATTAAGAATGTCATGAGAAAACCAGAGATGTCAGGTAGGATGGTTAAGTGGTCCGTGCAGTTAAGCACTTACTGATAACAGAAGGTTGATTGAGAAAATATGTGAAAGGATTCTTAATTATGAATAATAATAGAGAGTATATATACATGTACAAGAGTCCTATTCTAGGTATAAGATTACAATGAATAATTATCTAAATATACCAAGATATATACAATGTAAATAGGGAAAGGATATATTCTAAGTGGGAGAGAGATCAGGAGGATCTCCATCATACGGTGAGTGAAGGGCCAGGTTATTGAGATCGTTGGTTACATGGTGAGTGGCTCCACTATCGAAGAGCCAGGGTTTTGGGTGGTGTGTGGTAGTGGCGGTGTGGGCACTGGGTTGATGGGTTGAGGGTGGGCGGTTGTTGTTAGGTCTGTTGTTGTGAGGGGGATTTGGGAATTGGGCATTGGGGTAGACTTGGCGAAAGGTGTGACACTGGGAAAGAAAATGACCATCACGGCGGCACCATTGGCAGCGTCCTTTGTAGGGTTGAGGTGAGGAGTTGGTGCGAGGATTGAAGTTGTGAGATGAGTTTGGTTGATTGTTGGTAGAGCGAGGTTGGTTTTTGGTGGTATAGTTGACAGTCGCAGGGAAAGTGGCTGTGGTTTTAGGTTTGTTTTTGAGGGTTAACTCACGATTGATGAGTTTTTCATGGAGCTCATCAAACGTGATTGGATTTTCTCGGTTACGGACAGCGAGATGACACTATCATAGTCGGGGTCATTGATTTGGTCGAGGATTTTGTCAATGAGGTCATCTGGGTCAATGGGGCGGCCTAGGGAGGTTAATTGGGCTGCACAAGTTTGGATATCTTGCATGTATTCAGTTATGGATCGGGTACCCTTGGTGATATTACGAAGGTGGTCTTTGATTTGTTTAATGTGACCTTTGGAGGGGTTGGCAAAGGTTTTGGCTAGGGTGTTCCATGCGGCTAGGGTTGTGGGACACAGAGATATGAGGGGAACTAGAGATGGTGATAGGGAGCCTGCTAAAGCACCAAGGAGTAACTTGTCCTGGCGAAACCGGGTTACGTACGAGGGTTGGGTACATTACGTGGTGGTGGAGGCGGAGGCTGGTGGGTTGGTGTCAGTCCCGTGGGTGCGGCAACGGTGGCGGTGGTTGGGAATGGTTTCGGGGTATTGGGTAATTGTTATCAATGAAATTGTGAAGGTCCAGTCCTATGAGGGTAGCTTCGATTTGAAGCTTCCATGCGATGTAATTTGTGTTGGTGAGTTTGAGAACATGGGTGAGAGAGACGGCAATGAGGGGTTGGGTGGGGCAAGGGCGATGTGGGAATGAGGGTGAGATCGGTGGTTGCCATGGCCGGTAGTGGCGGTATGGGTATTAGGGTTTTAGCAGGAAGCTCGATACCATGATAACAGAAGGTTGATTGAGAAAATATGTGAAAGGATTCTTAATTATGAATAATAATAGAGAGTATATATACATGTACAAGAGTCCTATTCTAGGTATAAGATTACAATGAATAATTATCTAAATATACCAAGATATATACAATGTAAATAGGGAAAGGATATATTCTAAGTGGGAGAGAGATCAGGAGGATCTTTATCATTATCACTTACGACATCAAATATGAGCCAAGAACAGCAATAAAATCTCAGGCTCTAGCTGATTTTGTGGCTGACTTTAGTCCAACCATGCAACAAGAAGTAGAGTTTCAGCAATTACAGGATGATGACATCTCAAGAATATGGACACTCTATACAGATGGCGCTTTGAACATGAGAGGAACAGGTCTTGGAGTCGTACTAAAGTCGCCACAAGGGGACATAATACCACAATCCATCAGCTGCAGTTTTAAAGCTACCAATAATGAGGCAGAGTACGAGGCATTAATTGCAGGCTTACAAGTGGCCCAGGACCTGGATATCAAGCATATCAGGGTGTTTTTGTAATCTTTGCTGATTGTCAACCATTACAACGGGTCCTACATAGCAAAAAATGTGAAGATGACGACATATTTGGAAATAGTGAAAATCATGGTGGCCAAATTCAAAACATTTACTTTGGAGCAGGTGCCGCGAGAAGAAAACTCACAAGCAGATGCTCTGGCAAACTTAGGCTCAACCTTCAAAAGCATTTCACAGAGAAGTATTCCAATTGTGCATGTTGACATCCCAGCAATTGAACGTCTTGAGTTGTTTGCCTTAGATGTCGACATCCTTCCCAGTCCAGCAGCAACCTCATGGACAACCCCTATAATCAAGTATCTCCTAGATGATACAATCTCAGCAGAAGAGACAAACACTCAAGCATCCACGGTAAGGTCATCTAAGTATTTACTTATCGATAACTTTTGTTTAGGAAATCTGCTGCAGGTCACTACTTGAGATGTCTAGAAGCAGACCGAGCACAACAGGTTTTGATGGAGCTGCATGAAGGACAATGTGGAAATCATACCGGGGGCAGATGCCCATATACCAAGGCTCTAAATATGGGCTACTTTTGGCCCACAATGCGAAAAGACGCGGCAGATTATGCAAAGAAATGTGACTCCTGTCAGCGGCACGGCGACATCCTACATCAACCAGCTGAATTGATGCATCCTATCTTGTCGCCATGGCCATTCATGGTTTAGGGGATGGATATCGTAGGGAAATTGCCAAGAGCTTCGGGAGGAAAAGTTTTTCTACTAGCCATGATAGATTACTTCTCCAAATGGGTAGAAGCTGAAGCATATGTACAGGTTCGCGACAAGGAAGTTATTTCTTTCATCAAAAGGAACATATTCAGCAAGTTTGGAATATCTTCAGACAATGGCTCCCAGTTTATCAGTCGGAAAATGCAGGACTTCTTGACAAGGTGGGGAGTTAAGATGGTGACATCTTCACCCGTTCACCCTCAAGCAAACGGACAAGCAGAATCAAGCAACAACATTATCCTGAGCAACTTAAAGAGAAGGCTAGACCAAAAGAAGGGAAGATGGGTGAAGAGCTACCAATGGTCTTATGGGGCGACAGACGACATCCAAAAATGCTACCGGTCGACACCCTACTCTCTAGTATTTGGGTCGAGTCGGAACATTCCGGCGAAGTTACATTACCTACAAAGCAAGATATGGTTTGTTGACATCCGAACATAATAAGGACATCTTGACACATGATTTAGATACTATAGACGAACTAAGAGATATGGCCAAAATCCGGATGGCGGCATATCGCAAAGAGTAGCCGGGTCTTACAACAAAAATGTAAGACTTAGAAGATTCCAAGTAGGAGATTTAGTCTTACTAAAGGCATTTCAAAAATACAAAAGAGCTCAACGCAGTGCAAGCTTGCCCCAAAGTGGGAAGGTCCCTACCGATCGATGCGCGGGCCGGGAAAGGAGCATATCGCTTATCAACCTTGGATGGCCAAATGATCCCACGAAGTTGGAATGCCGTTCATCTTAAAAGGTATTACATCTAGGCAATGCCTTCCTAAAACTTACATCATCTCAGGTATGGACAATCCTCTACTGGTCTTTTCATTTATTGAATTTGAGTATCCTTTCATTTCCCTATTTGTCATTTTTTTATTTATTTACTTCAAAATAAGATTTCGCTAACACAACCTGTGAAGGGACGTCAACATAGTTGACGTCCATCTCTAACATGTCTCTGTCTTGCGAGATGTTGACATACAAAAGTGGGGACATATCAAAGTGCTCAAGCTAAAGTGACAACGAAATCTCCTCCGCTAGAGGCTGGCCACCTCTTCTAAAGTTAAGGTACATAATCCCTTCTAAGGTTTAAAGAGTTAATTACCTCTTTCTCCGAAAGTTAGGTTTCTACACCTTCGCCTGGAGCGCACGATATCTCATTGGTTGAGGTGTGGGATGGGCCTATATGAGGAAACTTGTATAACTTACCCATTTCCACTCAGTCAAATGATTGATCTTAAGAATGATTCAATTGGTTATGGCATATTCCTGTCATCTTAAGTACATCCGGTTATGACATTCTCGAAGAATATCAGGCGGGAGAGCATGTGAATTGGAACCTGAACGATGAGAAAACAGCTTTGCAGCGGATCCATGACGAAAAGGCGAACGAAGTCTCCAAGGATCTTGAGCAGATTGATGATGATCATGACAGCGACATGGGATGACTCTTAGAATGGGAAAAAGAGTAGGATGCTTAATAAGAAAGAGCAGAAGTTTGGAGAAGTTACTCCTAATGCAACACCTGCGGCAGAAGCCATCTAAAAAAAAAAAGAAGGTAAAATAACTTTGTTCTTGTTTTTTTTTTTTGATGACGTTACTGGGGTGGAATCCCTTAAAACAATTTTAATTTTAGTTTGGTTATGTAATGGGTCCATAAGGACCAAAGACAATCTTTTTTACGTGTTGGGTTGGTCCAACACTTTTGCACTTTAACGTTGGTAGTTTGGATATTTTTATGGTTAGTTTAATCTAGTCAAAGTTTAGTCGTTTTCAAGCATGTCAGGGCTTGTTTTCTTTTGGATGAAATTTTTCTTTGTACGGTTATTTGTTATGTTCGTAAGGTGACATGTTAGTATGTCAAAACTGTGGATACTTAAGATGACATGTATATGCCATAACCCGTAGATACTTTAGATGACACGTATATGTCATAATCATAAGAATAATGCATAAGATCAATCATTTAACTGAGTGGGAATGGGTAAGCTATATGAGTTTACCCATATAGGCCCACCCCACACCTTAATTAAAGAGATAGCTTGCGCTCCAGGCGAAGGTGTGGTAACCTAACATCTTAAGAAAGAGGTAATTAACTCTTTAAACCTTAGAAGGGATTGTGTACCTTTACTTAAGAAGAGATGGCCAGTCTCTAACGGAGGAGAATTCGTTGTTCTTTGCGTGCTTTCGACATGTCCCCATGTAAACATGTTAACACCTCATAAAACAGAAACATGTTAATAACGGACGCCAACTAATGTTGACGCCTCTCCACAAGGTACGTTAGCGACATCTTGATTTGTAGAGAAGTAAAAAAGTACATAGGAAAAAAGAAAGGTTACAAAAAATTAAAAGATGATCCATACCTGGAAAAGATGAGTTCATGGGGAATTTCGTTTAAATGTAATACCTTTTAAGGTGAATGGCGTTCCAACTTCGCGGTATCATTTGGCCATCCAAGGTTGCCAGGCGATATGCTCATTTCCCGGCATGCGCATCTATTAGGTAGGGTCCTTCCCATTTTGGGGCGAGCTTGCCTGCATTGGGCTCCTTTGTATTTTGGAATGCCTTTCGTAGGACTAAGTCTCCTACTTGAAACCTTCTAATCCTTACGTTTTTGTTGTAAGATCTGGCTACCACTTTGTTGATATCTTTGCCATGCGAACTTTGGCCATGTCCCTCGGTTCGTCCACGGTATCTAAGTCATGTATCAAGATGTCTTTATTATGTTCGGATGTCAACAAATTGTATCCGGCCGTAGGTACAAGGACTTCGCCGGAATAACCGATTCTGTTCCAAATACAAGTGAATAGGGGGTTTGACCAGTAGCGTTCTTGGATGTCGTCCTGTCAGCCCATAGAACCATTGGTAACTCTTACGCCCATCGCCCTTTCTTGGTTCGATCTCTTTTTCAAGTTGCTTATGATTATTTTATTGCTAGATTCTGCCTGTCCATTGGCTTGAGGGTGAACGGGTGAAGATGTCACCATCTTGAGTCCCCAAGATGTCAAGAAATCTTGGGTTCTCTTACTAATGGATTGAGAGCCGTTGTCACAAATTATCTCGATGGTATTCCAAATCGATTGAATATGTTTCTTTTGATAAAAGATATAACCTCTTTGTCACGAACTTGTACGTATGCCTCGGCTTCTACCCGTTTAGAAAAGTAGTCTGTCATAGCCGGTAAAAATACTCTTCCACCTGGTGCCACTGGGTAACTTTCCTACAATGTCCATTCCCCAAACCATAAACGGCCATGGAGACGAATAGGATGTAGCAATTCAGTGGTTGGTGTAGGATGTCCCCATGTCGTTGACGGGAATCACATTTCTTTGCGTAATCGACGAGCGTCTTTTCTCATTGTGGGCCAAAAATAGCCCATTCTAAGAGCCTTGGTATGTAGACTTACGCCCGGTATGATTTCCACATTCTCCTTCGTGCAGGCTCCTTGAGAACCTGATGGGCTCTATCTCGCTTCTAGACATCTTAAGTAGTGACTGCGTGATTTTCTATACAAGAGGTTATCAATAAGTAAATATTTAGATACTCTTACCCTGAATGCTCTAGCATTTTTCTCCTCAATGGGATCGTATCATCTAAGAGATACTTGATAATAGGAGCTGTCCAAGAAGTTGCTGCTGGAGAGGAAGGTATGTCGACATCTAGAGCGAACATCTCAAGATGATCAATTGCTGGGATGTCAATATGCACAATTGGGATACTGGTTTGTGAAATGCTTTTGAAGGCTGAACCCAAGTTTGCCAGAGCATCTGCTTGAGAATTTTCTTCTCGTGGGATTTGTTCCAAGGAAAATGATTTGAATTTGGCCGAAAGAATTTTTACGATTTCCAAATATGTCGTCATCTTAGCATTTTTCGCTGTGTAGGATCCGTTGTAATGGTTAACAATTAGCAAAGAATCCATAAACACCCGGATATGTTTGACATCTAGGTCCTGGGCTGCTTCTAATCCTGCAATTAGTGCCTCATATTCTGCTTCATTGTTGGTAGCCTTGAAACTGCAACTGATGGATTGTGGTATTATGTCCCCTTGTGGCGATTTTAGTACAACTCCAAGACCTGTACCTCTCATGTTAGAAGCACCATCTGTATAGAGAGTCCAAATTTTCAGGATGTCATCATCTTGAAGTTGCTGTACTTCCAGTTCCACCTCTTGTTGCATGGTTGGACTAAAATCAGCCACAAAATCAGCTAGGGCTTGAGATTTTATTGCGGTTAAGGTTCATATTTGATGTCGTATGTGCTTAATTGTACAGACCATTTCGCCATTCGACCTGACATCTCTGGTTTTCTCATAACATTCTTTATAGGATAGTTAGTGCGTACAATTATAGTATGTGTTTCAAAATAGTGCCTTAATTTAATAGAAGCAGTTATCAAAGCTAAGATTAATTTTTGTAAATGAGAATACCTGGTCTCTGCATCTAGGAGTGTCTTACTTATATAGTAGATGGGTTGCTGATTACCATCTCGTTCTGTCACCAAGACTGCGCTTACGGCGCCTTCGATCTTGCTAAGTAGATGTAAAGATGTTCCTCCTCCCGAGGTTTGGCCAATAACGGAGGTGTCGACGAGTAAGTTTTGAGTTCTTGAAAGGCTTCTTCATGTTGGTTCTCCCTTTGGAACTTCTTGTTCTTCCTTAGGATATCATAGAAAGGTTTGCATCGATCCGAGGATTTTGAAATGAATCGGTGAGTGCGGCAATCTTTCCCGTCAATCTTTGGACGTCCTTGATTGAGGTGACGACAGGTTGATAATAGCACGTATCTGTGCTGGGCGGCTTCAATGCCTCTTTTAGTAACCATATAGCCCGAACTTCCCCGCCCTCATTGCAAAGTTGCATTTAGTCAAGTTAAGCTTCATATTGAAACAATCCAAGATGTCAAAGGCACGGGATAAGTTGCTTATGTGATCTTTGGTTTTCTTGGATTTTACTACCATGTCGTCGATGTATACTTCCATTGTGTCCCCAATCGATCTTTAAACATTTTGTTGACGAGCCTCGATATGTTGCACCTGCATTTTTTAGACCAAAAGGCATAGCAATATAACAATAAATGCCTGTGGGTGTTATGAAGGCGGTGTCCTCTTGGTCGATGGTTCCATCTGGATTTGTTGAAATCCCGAGGATGCGTCCAGAATGTGAGGAGCTCATGTCCAGAAGTGGCATCAACCAACGAGTCTATGTGTGGCAAAGGGAAAGGATCTTTTGGACAGGCTTTATTCAGTCTCGTGAAGTCGACGCGCACTCGCCATTTCCCGTTTCTCTTCTCTACCACAACCACGTTTGCTAACCATCTTGGATAGTCGACCTCTCGTATCATGTTGGCTTTGAGTAGGCGCTCTACCTCTTCCTTGATGATCCGGTTTCGGTTTCTGCAAACTTCCTACGCTTACGGTGTCTTGGTTTAAAGCTAGGATCTATGTTAAGTTTGTGAGTGATAATATCTTTCTTGATGCCTGTCATGTCATCATGTTTCCAAGCAAAACTCTTTATTCTCGCTTCTTAATAGGTCCACAAGCTTTTCTTCTACTTCTGGTGGGATGTCAGTGCCTATAAGTACTTTCATGTCCGGGTTGGAAGGGTCTAGCAATACTTCTTTCACATCATCCTCCCTGGCTTCCAGGACTTCACGTACTTTCTTCGGTAATTGCTATGCTTGTTTTGGAGATGTCGACGACTTCATTGAAGTTTTATAACATTCCTTGGCCACCTGTTGATCACTGTAAATCTTAGCGACACCCCAAGGTGTTGGGAACTTCACACACTGATGGTAAGTGGAGGGTACGGCCTTCATTCCATGAATCCACGGTCTTCCAAGAATGACATTGTAAGATGTTGCGCAATCAATTACGCAGAATCGTTCCATGGTATTGAGACCCTTCGAGTATATTGGAAGCTTTATCTCTCCCACCGTTTCTTTGACTTCACCGCTGAAGCCTACCAGACCGAGGATTTTTAATGATCTCCGATTCCAGGATGTTCATTTCCTTAAGGGTGCCCAACATGATAAGATTAATGAGCTACCCCCATCAACTAAGATGCGCCGGATTGTACAGTTGGCGATACGTAAGGAAATAACTAGGCCGTCGTGATGGGGTTCCGGAAATTATCTCGGTCGCTTTCATCAAAGGTGATTGGATCACAGCAAGGTGTCGGCATCCCGGGCCGTCTTTACGGTTTTTCCTCCTTTGACTCCTTAGCATGTCGTTTGCGGCGAGAATAGGATGTTCCACATATTTACGAACCTCCACTAATGAAATTAATCACCTTTGTAGGCGCCGGGGAGAGACCGGTCTCTCGGCTTCATGAGGAGCTTCCGCATTTTCAACCTTCTTCTTCTCGGATCCCAAAGAACTCCTTAAGATGTCCTTTCGAGAGCAAGTAACCGATCTCCTTTCTTAATGCGATGCAATCTTCGGTGACATGTCCAAAGTCTTCATGGTAAGCGCACCATTTTGATTTGTCACGCCATCCCGTGGCTTTATCCGTCTTCTTTGGCCATCCGGCTTTGTCCCCAAGGTTGCCCATTGCACGCAGTATACCCGAAATGTCAACAGAGAAACAATAATCAGAAATGTTAGGCACATTATCATTATCTTCATCCTCACCGTCTATTGAATTAATTTTGCTAGTGTCAATTCTCGGATAAGGATTGGAACGGTTGTTCCTGCGATGGGACGATTTAGTCTTTCTGTCGGGGTTGTCGTATGTCGACATCTTGGATGAGGATTTCGATCTTCGCAGCTCGTCTTCCTCCGGGGCCTTATGAATCTCACCGCCCCGCTCCCGACTTCTTCCAACCGCTTACAAGGAGTCATCACCAAATCTCGGTAATACCGCGAGTCCTTCTTCACCCCCATTTTGAATGCTTCGTGGCTGTCGACATGTCAAGATTGGGAATTTCTAGCACTTCCTTATTGAACCAGGTGGGACATAGTCCTTTAGAGTTTCATTAGGCCGCTGGGTCACATTGTAGAGATCACTCGTCAACCTTTCAAATTGTCGATCGCATGAGAATTGGTTATAGAACATGTTGATAAGCTGGGCGTAAGAACCAATTGAACCTAGAGATTGCCTAATCAACCATTTGAGGGCCGGTCCGCACAAGGTTGATCCAAATCCCCTGCATAAGCGGGCCTCCCGAATTGAAGAGGAATATGGATGATGTCCATCTTTTCTTGATAGTGGGCAACGTGTTCTTCTCGGATCCGTGGTACCGTCGTACAACTTCATAGATGGTACACTGAATCGCTTCGGGATGTCAACATTTGCAATTGTTGGGACAAAGCGGGATTGATTTATGCGATTTTGAGTCACTGGTTGGATTGGAGGAGTTACGCCGGCACGTTCATTATCGGCTCTACGAGATCCCGCATCTGTTTGGCTAGTGGATTTCCTGCAAAAGGGTCGGCCATAGGAATACGATTGAAATTATTATTATTGAAAATATTATTTAGCAAACCAGAGTTGTCTGTAGTAGTTGTGATGGTTGTGTTGTCGATGAATGGGATGAACGGAGTGTATCTGCGAGAAGGTGGCGTCATCGGGGTGTCCCACAGCAAAGATGTTGACATCATTAAGGATGTCGGTGACAAGTTTGAGGCGGACTACCCATCGGAATAAATTCACTCGAAGTGTAGGTCCTTCGGTGTTATCGAAGTTGAGGTTCCTCGCACGTAATGGCGATATGTTGTCAAGCCGAGATGTGATGAAGCTGTTGATCTTTACGCATCTTAATCATGGAATCGGCCGGCACCTTCGAATTCTTTGTCTTGTTGGTCCGACCTACGATTCAACTTGGTCGGGATACTCCGGATGTCGGCATCTACATTGGAAGAGGTCGTTCCCTTTTGTGGAGTCTTCGTAGGTTGAGTTTGCTGAGGTCCGGTTTGAGAAGGTGGCGGCAACAAGCTGGTTCTACCTCCTAATGTTGGAGCAACAGCAGGACTCTTGTCGGCGGCGGATACATTGGTGGGTGCAGACATAATGAACTTGCTTAGGAAATGATCCAAATAACCGATAAACCACGAGGCCCCTCGGTGGGCGCCAAATTGTTTTGGTAGAAAAAACAATAGAGTAGAATCTTAACTTTGATTAGTGTGTGGATTGAACAATAAGGGGGGGACTATGGAATTCGACTATATGGAACAAAAACGTAAAAAAAAAAAAGAAATAATGACACCACGATTTGTTAACGAGGAAAACCTTGGAGGTGATAACCTCTTTGGAAAAAACCTCGGGAGTTAGGTCTCCAACCTTAAAAGTTTCACTATAATGATCACGAATACAACTTTGGAAGATAATTGAGAGGATTACAAGAGTCTGTGTGTAGAGTGTGTGTGCGTATGAGCCTTAGTGTATGTTCTGTCTCCATTTTCCCTTAAATATAATTAAGTATGAAAGAGTCAAATATTGTTCCTACAATCTCGGGATATAGGCTTATCCTTTCAACCTCCGTGAGACCAAGTCGCCCTAGCCGTTGAAGGTATGTTGAACGTGCTGGAGAATATCCCGCATTTCTCTCTTAATCACTGGAAAATAAGAATAAAGATTTTAGTAAATATTAAATAAGTAAATATTAAAACAATACTTACAGTGGAATGCCATTTTGATATGCAGGATCAACTGAAGATGTCACCATGCTGAAAAATACCCACAACAATAGGTACCGCACCATAAAATATATCATGTCACATATTCTACAACCGCTCTGATCCTGAAATTCTTGGCGTCATCAATTCCACGACAAAGTCTCTCTAAACAGGTATTTGATGTTAGGGTTCTATGATTATTGGTAATAATGGAGGGTCATTAAAAATAATACAGTATATATTACGTGTTGGTTTATTTCCTTAACTTACGGTAAAAGACAATATTTCAGAATTTTGGTTTTCATTTTTTGATGTTGGTTTAAAGAAATAATTTCAAGTCCCTGCACCTCAAAAAGTATCACAATTAAAAAAAAATGAAAAAAAAAATCATTTTGTTTGCAGATCCTTTTTTTTTTTTTTATGAATGAGTGTATATTTATATATTTTTTAATTAGTATTTATTTTAATAAATTTATTATTAAATGAGTGTCTATTCTATTTTTTTTAATAAAGTCACTAATATCACCTAATAAACTATTACAATGACTTAACATCAAAGTAAAAATATTACTCCCTCCATCCCATTTATAGCTTCACCCTTTTGAGCATGACACGCAAATTAAGAAAAAAGGTTAGTGGAAAAACTGTTGTATGTATAAAAATAAAATAGGAGAGAGAATGAGTGGAGAAAATAGTAAAGTTGATTGGTGTTGTGAGTATAAAAGTAAAGCAGAAGAGAGAATTAGTGGGTGGATTAGTAAAGATTCTTTGTCATTTTAAGAAAGGTGAAACTTTTAACGGGACACTTGTTTTGGCAAAAGGTGAAGCTTCCAATGCTCCCTCCATTCCGGCCGAAGGTGCACACTTTTTTCAAATCACGCAAATTAAGAAAATAGGTGGGAAGAAAAAATATTGTGAGTGTAATAGTGAATTAGGAGAGACAATTAGTGGAAGAAATAGTAAATTTAAAAAGTGTTGTGAGTGTAATAGTGAATTAGGAGAGAGAATGAGTGGAGGAAATAGTAAAGATTCTTTGCCAAAAAAGGAAATGTGAAGCTTTTAACGGGACACCCATTTTGACAAAAAGTGAAGCTTCGATCGGAACGGAGGGAGTATTATTTTACTTCAAAAAACAATAACCAAATATTTTTATTATTTTTTTTTAATTTTGAGTAAATTATAGCAGAAAAAAAGAAAAAAAAAATTAAATTATTACTTGACAAAAAAGTCCAAGAAGTCTACATCTTGTTGGACCAACTTAGATCTGAATTATTGGATTTTTTATAAAAAAATAAAATAAATGGTAAATGGTATAGAGTCCCATCCATCCATTGGGCATCTTCTTGTAGCTTTTTCCACTTTTTATATATTTTTGTTATAAAATTGAGTAACTCTTGTGAAAAATTAATTTTTTTCAAAATGTTATTAAAAAACTAGTTTTCATAACTGTTCATCACTCTTATTAATTAGACTTAGTGCTTTAAAACTAGTTTTTTTCTTATGTTAAGAAAAAACTAGTTTTTTACATGATTTTGGCAATAAAATTTTATAAAAATAAATTACATGCCCAAAACTCATAAAATTTCGAAACCTTGTTGAAAATGAATTGCTAAGAGATAAGATTTGAATCCTAAGAGGATTTTATTTGATGAGTCCTTGTTGGAAATGAATTGATACGTGAGGTGATTACAATCCTAGAAAGATTATAATTGCTGAATATCCTTATTTGAATAGGACTGGAATAAACTGCACGATAGTCGGGATGACCCTTCCTCGTCATACGTAGTAGCCTGGTTGGCATACGATGAGCCGGGAAAGATATAAGAGATAAATGAGAAACCCGTCATGGTTTGATAGCCGAGGAGGCCTCCTCGTTGTCAAGGGAGCTCCAGCTCGACTTTGGAGGGAGGTCTCCCTCGGTCTTACGTTGGGCTTTAGTTATTTCGCATGTTAGGTCTATGTCGACTTAGGGGAATTGCGAGGTAGCTTTGATACGAGGAAGCACATTTCCTCCCTCGTATACTAGGCCTGAATGGATTATGTTTAGGGCCCAATTCACTTGGCCCTTGCCCGAACTAGCTCAAGTTCGTATCTCAATTTATACTGTTCAAGTAAAAATATCAATTCTTTATTATCCCCGATTTACGTCTGAATACAATCTGATAGTAAAACTGGTAGTTTTAATTGACAAATACAAGTTTTAAAGTCATAATTGTTTTCCTAATGTTTTGGAAAAAAATATTTTATCACAAGATCTTTTATTATTGTACAAAATTTATATAAATGATGAATTTAAGCTTTCTATATATACAGGTCCGTCTCAATAATTATTGGGACTCTGCGTGAAATGTGAATATTGGGCCCTGAATATTTAAAAATCAATAAAAAAATATAATATGTATATATAAGTGCTTTTATACAAAGATTAAAGTTTTACAAAATTAAGCAATAAAATTCAAAAATAATTTACTACATTGATCATTACTTTTCGCACAACATAATTTTTTTTGAAAATTATATACCTAATGGGCCTAGATAAATGGGGCCCCTCCAAAATTTAGGACCCAATGCAGAGAAACCTTTTGCACCTCTCATCAGTCGGCCCTGTATATATACCAATTATAAACTTCAAAAGAAGGAAAAAATAAAGAGAGTAGGTTCTTTGCTTGAAAATGTTTAGTTGTTTATGGTACTTGATGTTAAGGTTCCATGATTATTGGTCATAATGGAGGGTTATTAAAAAGAATACTCCCTCCGTCTCAATAAGAGCTGCCCGTTTTTTGTCTTGCACGCAAATTAATAAAATGGGTGGAAAGAAAAAATGTTGTGAGTGTAATTTGAAAATAGGAGAGAGAATGAGTAGAGGGAATAGTAAATTATAATGGTGTTGTGAGTATTAAAATAATGTAGGAGAGAGAATGAGTGGAGGGAATAGTAAAGATTCCTTAACTGCCACACCCAAAAAGTGGAAGGCTATTATTGGGACGGAGGGAGTATACTATATATTATTTGTTGGTTTATTCCCTTAAATTATGGTAAAAGACAATATTTCAGAATTTTGGTTTTCATTTTTTTTATGTTGGTTTAAAGAAACAATTCCCTGTTCCTACACCTCAAAAAAGTATCACAATTAGTGTTTATTTTAATAAATTTATTATTAAGCAAGTGTCTATTCAATTTTTTTAATAAAGTCACTAATATCACCAAATAAATTATTACAATGATTTAACATCAAAGTAAAAATATTATAATATTTTACTTCAAAAAACAATAACCAAATATTACGTGTTGGTTTATTCCCTTAAATTACGGTAAAAGACAATATTTCAGAATTTTGGTTTTCATTTTTTTATGTTGGTTTAAAGAAACAATTCTAAGTCCCTACACGACTACATCTAAAAAAGTATCACAATTAAGAAAAAATGAAAAAATATCATTTTGTTTGCATATCCTTTTTTTTTTTTTAATAAATGAATGTATGTTTATATATTTTTTTAATTAGTGTTTATTTTAATAAATTTATTATTAAATGAGTGTCTATTCTATTTTTTTAATAAAGTCACTAATATCACCTAATAAACTATTACAATGACTTAACATCAAAGTAAAAATATTATATTATTTTACTTCAAAAAACAATAACCAAATATTTTTATTATTTTTTTAATTTTGAGTAAATTATAGCAGAAAAAAAAGAAAAAAAATTCTAAATTATTACATGACAAAAAAGTCCAAGAAGTCTACATCTTGTTGGACCAACTTAGATCTGAATTATAGGATATTTTTATAATAAAATAAAATAAATGGTAAATGGTATAGAGTTCCCATCCATCTATTGGGCATCTTCTTGTAGCTTTTTCCACTTTTTATATATTTTTGTTATAAAATTTTATAAAAATAAATTACATACCCAAAACTCATAAAATTTTGAAACCTTGTTGGAAATGAATTGCTAAGAGATAATAATTGAATTCTAAGAGGATTATATTTGATGAGTCCTTGTTGAAAATGAATTGATACGTTAGGTGGTTACAATCCTAGAAAGATTATAACTGCTGAATATCCTTATTTGAATAGGACTGTAATAAACTGCACGATAGCCGGGATGACCCTTCCTTGTCATACGTAGCCTGGCTGGCATACGATAAGCCAGGAAAGATATAAGAGATAAATGAGAAACCCGTCATGGTTTGATAGCCGAGGAGGCCTCCTCGTCGTCAAGGGAGCTCCAGCTCGGCCTTGGAGGGAGGTCTCCCTACGTTGGGCTTTAGTTATTTCGCATGTTAGGTCTATGTCGACCTAGGGAAATGACGAGGTAGCTTTGGTACGAGGAAGCCCATTTCCTCCCTCGTGTATACGAGACCTGAATGGATTATGTTTAGGGTCCAATCCACTTGGCCCTTGCCCGGACTAGCTCAAGTTCGTATCTCGATTTATACTGTTCAAGTAAAAATATCAACTCTTTATTATCCCCGATTTACGTCTGAATACAATCTGATAGTAAAACTGGTAGTTTTAATTGACAAATAAAAGTTTTAAAGTCATAATTGTTTTCCTAATGTTTTGGAAAAAAATATTTTTTCACAAGATCTTTTATTGTATAAAATTTATATAAATGATGAATTTAAGCTTTCTATATATACCAATTATAAACTTCAAAAGAAGGAAAAAATAAAGAGGTAGGTTCTTTGCTTGAAAATGTTTAGTTGTTTATGGTATTTGATGTTAAAGTTCTATGATTATTGGTCATAATGGAGGGTCATTAAAAAGAATATATATTAAGTGTTGGTTTATTCCCTTAAATTATGGTAAAAGACAATATTTCAGAATTTTGGTTTTCATTTTTTTATGTTGGTTTAAAGAAACAATTTCAAGTCCCTACACCTCAAAAAGTATCACAATTAAGAAAAAATGAAAAAAAAAAATCATTTTGTTTGCAGATCCCTTTTTTTTTTTTTATGAATGAATGTATGTTTATATATTTTTTAATTAGTGTTTATTTTAATAAATTTATTATTAAACGAGTGTCTATTCAATTTTTTTTAATAAAGGCACTAATATCACCTAATAAACTATTACAATGACTTAACATCAAAGTAAAAATATTATATTATTTTACTTCAAAAAACAATAACCAAATATTACGTGTTGGTTAATTCCCTTAAATTACGGTAAAAGACAATATTTCAAAATTTTGGTTTTCATTTTTTTATGTTGGTTTAAAGAAACAACTAGCAGTATTTCCGTGCGATGTACGGCAGAATTATGGATTTTTTTTCAAATAATTCCATTTTAAAAATCTAAATCCCAAAATAATCCACATTTGAAACTCACCTCACGATGTAGAGAGTTTATAATTTTTTCGGTTAAAATCGCTACACGGTGTAGCGAATTTATGCTATTAAAAAAAATTGAACTCGCTATGTAATTACCAAACCGGGCCACAAGCGATCTAAACCAAACCAAAGGTACAAACTCCGTCTCGCTTTAAATTATAAAATAATAATTATTAATAAAGAAAATTAATGTCATATACTGAAACAAAGGCACTAACATTACAAACATTAATTTTTGAGGCAAATGAAGCAGTGTTATTTTTTAAAATATTCATTGGGATGAAGAAAGTAATATTCATTTTTTTGGACAAAAAAGTACTATTATTTTTTGGTTATTCATTCATTTTGAGTCGAAAGTCATATTTATTTTTGAAATGAAGATTATAATTTTTTATAGAAGTATATTCTTTAAAGTATTTAGTTGAGATGGAAAAGAAATAATATTTCTATTTAGTTTCTTTATTAATAATTATTATTTTATAATTTAAAGTGAGATAAAATTTGTACCTTTAATTTGATTTGAATCGATTGTGACGTGATTTGAATCGGTCAACAAAAAATTGCATGAACTTAACTTTGGGTCAGTCAACAAAAATGCATGAACATAACTTTGGATCTTTGGATCGGTCAACAATTCCTATCGGTTAAAGGTAAGACAAAAACTCATGTGAGAACATGAATACCAGTCTCATGGATGAGACGGGTCGGATCCATGACCCGAGCCCAGGTGTATGAGCGCCCGCCCAAGCCATTCCATGCCTAGGTCCAGTCCAGCCAACAGCCTTGGCCCCAAATTGCTCCATCCTTGGGCCCAATTGGCCCCAAGCAGCCAAAAAAAAAAAATTTGCTCACGTGGCAGTCTCTCATAGGCCCAAAAAAAAAAAAAAAATTTATTTTTTGGTTTTTTTTTCGTTTGTGAAAAGTAATAGTTACTATAACATAATGTAATAATTGTATGCATATAAAGTAATAGTTTGTATACATTAAAGTAATACATATATACAGAAAAGTAATAGTATTTTTCCCTATGTTTTCTTCGTTTGGCAAAAGTAATAACTTATGTGTATTACTTTTCAAATGTAATACATATAGTTTGTATTACATTTGAAAAAATGAGTAAAAAATAATACATATATACAGAAAAACAGAAAAGCAATAGTATTTTTCCCTATATTTTCTTCGTTTGGCAAAAGTAATAACTTATGTGTATTACTTTTCAAATGTAATACATATAGTTTGTATTACATTTGAAAAAATGAGTAAAAAATAATACATATATACAGAAAAGTAATAGTGTTTTTCCCTATGTTTTTTTCGTTTGGCAAAAGTAATACTATTATAACTAAAATAAGTTATTACATTTCAAATGTAATACATATAGTTTGTATTACATTTGAAAAAATGGGTAAAAATAATATATATATACAGAAAAGTAATAGTGTTTTTCCCTATGTTTTCTTCGTTTGGCAAAAGTAATACTTATTATAACTAAAATAAGTTATTACATTTCAAATGTAATACATATAGTTTGTATTACATTTGAAAAAATGGGTAAAAATAATACATATATACAGAAAAGTAATAGTGTTTTTCCCTATGTTTTCTTCGTTTGGCAAAAGTAATACTTATTATAACTAAAATAAGTTATTACATTTCAAATGTAATACATATAGTTTGTATTACATTTGAAAAAATGGGTAAAAATAATACATATATACAGAAAAGTAATAGTGTTTTTCCCTATGTTTTCTTCGTTTGGCAAAAGTAATACTTATTATAACTAAAATAAGTTATTACATTTCAAATGTAATACATATAGTTTGTATTACATTTGAAAAAATGGGTAAAAAACGAGCTTTTGTTTTTTTAAAACAGGTATTACGTTTACTTATTAACAATGTTACTTTATATGTATACAGTCATTACATTAAGAGATGGTAACTATTACTTTTTCTAAACGTAATACCTGTTTTAAAAGGCATGAGCTGCCATTAAAACGTAATACCTGTTTAAATGGGTCGACCCGTCTCATGCATGAGACGGATCCCCTTGTTCTCACAGGAGACTAACTCTAAAGGTAATTGTGGTTAAAGGTATATACAGAGACACCCACAAATCTCTCGGTCAACATTGTTTTAAAAATCCAACCGGTCAACAACACAAGGATTAGTGAATAGTGAGTGTCTCTCAGATTTTAGGTCCTAATTCCTATCGGTTAACACACCCACGTCGGTCTTGCTAAAAAAAAATCTAATTGGTCAATACACCCACAAATCTCGGTTGACACCCAAATCGATCAACACTAATAAAGTAGTATTTTTTTTAAAAAAGTTCATTGAGAGAAGGAAGCCATATTCATTTTTTTTTACATAAAAAAAAAATTCTACTTTTTAAGAAAAAAAATTCATTCAATTCAAAAATGAATATTACTTTTGATCTAAAATTAATATTAATTTTTTATATATAAAAAAAAATGCTTCCTTTGTCTCAATGAACATTTTAAAAAAGAATACTACTTTACTTGTCTCAAAAATTAATATTCATTTTCTGAGACGAAGACACTAATATTAAAAACGTTAATTTTTACAAAAGAATACTATACATCGTCTAAAAAATAAATTAATATCTTCGTCCCAATGAATATTTTATAAAATATTACTTCATTTGTTTAAAAAAATGTCATATATTGAAACGAAGGCACTAACATTACAAACATTAATTTTTGAGGCAAATGAAGCAGTATTATTTTTTTAAATATTCATTGGGATGAAGAAAGTAATGTTCATTTTTTTGGACAGAAAATGTAGTATTATTTTTTGGTTATTCATTTTGAGTCGAAAGTAATATTTATTTTTGAAATGAAGATTATAGTTTTTATAGAAGTATATTTTTTAAAGTATTTATTTGAGATGAAAAAAAATAATATTTCTATTTAGTTTTATTTATTAATAATTATTATTTTATAATTTAAAGTGAGACGGAGTTTGTACCTTTGGTTTGTTTGGATCGGTTGTGGGTTGTGACCTTGATTTTTTTGGATCGGTTGTGGCTGATCGATTGTTTCTTTGTTTTTTTTCTAACTGATTGTGGCCTTGGTTTGTGACCGATTGTTTTTTTTTATTTGGCTGACCGATTGTGGCCTGGTTTGGATCGGTCATCCACTTATTATCGACCGATCACCAAGTCAATGATTTACCGATCCTTGTTACAACTGATCCTTATGATCGATTAAACTCACAATAAAAAAATGGAAATCCGTCTGCATACAGGCGCCTCTGTCTGCGCGTTTATTGCACGCGCCATATTTCTCCCAATCATGACCTGCCACGTGTACTTTGCATATCATATTTTCAATTATGCCATGAAAGAAAATTACTAAATTGCTCCTGAATTTTTGGCGAAATTTTTGGCGCTATCACTATTCCTTGGATGACCTGCTTTAATATATAGATAGATTTCAAGTCCCTACACGACTACACCTCAAAAAGTATCACGATTAAGAAAAAATGAAAAAAAAACAGTTTGTTTGCATATATCCCTTTTTTTTAATAAATGAATGTAAGTTTATATATTTTTTAATTAGTGTTTATTTTAATAATTTTATTATTAAATGAGTGTCTATTCTATTTTTTTAATAAAGTAACTAATATCACCTAATAAACGATTTTTTTCTCAATTAATTCACTTTTAAAATTTTATTTTCCAAAGTAACTTATTGTTCAAACTTTTTTCCAAAATGTCCCACTTTTTGAAACTCACTACACCGTGTAGCGAGTTAGACTTTGACAGGTCAAACTCGCTATACGGTGTAGCGAGTTTTAAGTAATTAGGTTTGCCAGTTCGTGATTAATGTTGGTAATTAATTAAAGGAAAACTCACTACATCGTGTAGCGAGTTTGACTATGACAGGTCAAACTCGCTACACCGTGTAGCGAGTTTAACCGATCCAAACAAATCAATAATAAGTGAATGACCGACCGATGATTCAAGGTGACCGGTCAATAAATCATAAGGTTAACGGTTGACCGATCGATCCAAACCATAACCAATCCAAACCAAGGTGACGGGTCACCGGTCAATAAATAATAAGGTCAACGGTTGACCGATCGATCCAAACCAAAACAAAGTACAAACTCTGTCCTACTTTAAATTACAAAATAATAATTATTAATAAAGAAAATTAAATAGAAATATTATTTTTTTTATCTCAAATAAATACTTTAAAAAATATACTTCTATGACATTTTTTTTTCCAAATAATTTAATTTTAAAGGGTTAGATGCAAAAAATTATATAGATGCAAAAATTATAAATTGTAAATTAATAATTATCCATGGAATAGTAGTTTAATTTTTCAAGCAAAGCATCAGTCAAGCTTAGAAATTATTTAACCATCAAAAAGCATCGGTCAAGCAAACATCAAAGCATCGGTCAAGCAAAGCATCGGTCAAGCAAAGCATCGGTCAAGCTTCCTCGTTCAAATTATTTAACCGATTGACTTCTAACCGGTTGACTGGTTCACCTATAAATATTCTGATTAAAATTATTACAAAAAAATACTACATCGTCTAAAAAAATAAATTACTTCATTTTGAGTCGAAAGTAATATTTATTTTTAAAATGAATAATATAATTTTTTATAGAATTATATTTTTTAAATCATTTATTTGAGATGGAAAAAATAATATTTTTATTTAGTTTTCTTTATTAATAATTATTATTTTGTAATTTAAAGTGAGACGAAATTTGTACTTTGATTTGTTTGGATTGGTTTTGGATTGTTTGGGTCGGTTAAGGCTTTGATTTGTTTGGATAGGTTAAGGTTAGAGGGAATATTGATTTGGTTTGTTTGGATCAGTTAAACTCGCTACACGGTGTAGCGAGTTCCCTTTAATTAATTATCAACATTAATCACGAACTGGCAAACCTAATTACTTAAAACTCGCTACACCGTGTAGCGAGTTTGACTTTGACAGGTCAAACTCGCTACACGGTGTAGCGAGTTCAAAAAGTGAGACATTTTGAAAAAATGTTTGAACAGTAAATCACTTTGGAAAATAAATTTTTAAAAGTGAATTAATTGAGAAAAAAAATCCCTAATAAACTATTACTATGACTTAACATTAAAGTAAAAATATTATATTATTTTACTTCAAAAAACAATAACCAATTTTTTTTTTTTTAATTTTGAGTAAATTATAGCAGAAAAAGGAAAAAAATCTAAATTATTACATGACAAAGTCCAAGAAGTCTAGATGATCTTGTTGGACCAACTTAGATCTGAACTATACTCCCTCCGTCCCACTTCAATTCAATTGATCCACTTTTCTTTTTGGGATATTCCACTTCAATTGATCCATTTCATAAATGGAAAGTTTTCCATATATTTATACTCTTATCATCTCCACATATTTACAAAAAAACCAATCATTAACTTACTATTTCTCCCACTCATTCTCTTTCCTATTAAATATTTTTAACTTTTACATTCTCTCTCCTATTCCCTACCACACATTTAACTTTTATATTCTCTCTCCTCTAATTTCTATCCATTTTATTCGTTTTTCTTAAAAACCGTAAAATTCACCCGGGATCAATTGAAATGAGACGGAGGGAGTAGGATATTTTTATAAAAAAAATACAATAAATGGTAAATGGTATAGATTCCCATCCATCTGTTGGGAATCTTCTTGTAGCTTTTTTCACTTTTTATATATTTTTGTTAAAATTTTATATAAATAAATTATATACCCAAAACTCATAAAATTTCGAAACTGGCCATTAATAATAGTTCATGAATAATAATAGCTTAAATATATGTTTATTATTGTTATATTTTCAGGGTTCGAACTCAATTTTTTTTTTCACCAACCAAGTGTACACACTTAATATTGTTACTTTTATTTTTTTTTTAGGAGGATTCTGCGAGACTAAATAAAGAAATTTGTGAGAAGAATTACTTTCTTTACTTCTGCCCTTTAGAACCCATTTAGAGACCATATATATACAACAGTACAAAGAGAGACATACAGACTCTTAGGCACTATACATAGAATATGAAGAAGATACATGGGTGATACAACTTCCTAGATACATAGATGATACATCTCCCAATACTACCCCTCAAGTTGGAGCATGAAAGTTTTGAATGCCCAACTTGCCTAGAAGAAACTCAAACTGCTTTCTACCAAGAGTCTTGGTCAGGATATCTGCTAGTTGATGAGTGTGAACATGAACATCAACTATAGTACCCTCTTACAACGCGTTGCGCACAAAATGACAATCGACCTCAATGTGTTTGGTGCGTTCGTGAAATACAAGGTTGGTAGCAATATGAATAGCTATCTTACTGTCACAATGTAAACACATAGGATGGTCATGGGAAACACCCAAGACATATTATCACCATGACGGGTGGTAATGAAGAAAACAAAGCCTCTGCTTCTGGATCGAAGAAGCCGTCATCTTTCGATCCTTTCTCCCCATATTACCCCAGCCCTCATGATCATCCCGGTTTGGTGATTACGCCAACCGTTTTGAGAGGCGATAACTATGATGAGTGGAAGAAGGCAATTCGAAACAGTTTTCGAGCTAAGAAGAAGCTTGTATTTCTTGATGGAATGGTGACAAGACCGGATGAAGATGATCCTGATATGGAGGATTGGTCAAGCGTCAATTCAATGATTGTTGCTTGGTTAATGAACACCATAGATCCTACTTTACGTTCTTCTATCTCATACAAGGAGAGCGTAAAGGATTTGTGGGACGATATTCAGGAACAATTTGATGCTGGAAATGATATGAGGATTTATCAATTGAAGGCTGAACTTGCAAACAAGAAGGCATGAGGATAAGTGCCTACTATGGAAAACTCAAACATATGTTGGAAGAATTGTCTGGATATGCTAAAAATCCGATCTGTACATACCGTGGTTGTACCTGCGGAGCGGCGAAGGAATTGATGCAAGAACGTGAAAAGGAGAAGCTCTTCCAGTTTCTTATGGGACTTGACGCATAGTTATATGGAACGGTTTGCTCAACTCTTTTGGGGACTTCACCTCTAGCTTCTGTGAGCAAGGCTTACTCGCAAATTCAGCAAGAAGAAAGACACAGAGATGTGGCGCGAAACCAACATGAGCGAATTGATGCAGTTGGATTCGCTGTAAACGTAACTAATCATAGGCAACCTCCTAATGCTGCAGTGAAGAAAGAATCAGGAGAAACATCTTGTACTCATTGTGGAAAGACAGGCCATGGCAGTGCAAGTTGTTTTCAGTTGATTGTGTGAGGACCCCGACCCGGAACCTACACGTATCCCGAGCTGGAGCGTCCTCAAACTAACCCAAATTTCAATTAAATTTTAAAACCTTTTATTTAACTTCCAAACATAACATAACCATTTTCAAAATAAGTCTACACCTTTTCACAATGGAGAAATAGTTGACTAACTTAGAAAGTACGAAACTGTTTAGTTACAAAAAGACATCGGTTATAACAATAAATGAAGATTTAATAATACAATTCCCGTAAATGATTTATACTAAAGTACACTTCCTATACCAATCTAATCGAACCCAACAATTCCCAAAATATAACCTCCAAACTCCTCACCGCCCCTACTTGGCCGGTCCACCTGTCTCGGAATCTAAAACAAGAAAGGGAGAGGGTGAGAATAAATCTCGGCAAGCTATTATGAATGCAGCAATATGCCATATAAGATGCAACACATAACAAGTTGCACATAACATGTTGGAAAAGTCGTAAACACCTTACATTACCTTGGTTTACCTTTTCCCGTCTCGAACAAAGAGTCGTACAACATTGGGTATAATAATACTCCAATCTTACAGTGAGCCGTTTAAGCAATACTCACGTCTTATAAGACCCGTTTTTCTGTGGAACCAAATAAGACAAAGAGCAACTCTGTAAGGCTTTTGGCTCACTACGTATGCTATACCCCAAACCGTGGCCACGTAAGGGGACGGTCACAGTATAACATAATCCGATCACATTAGGTCACACTTCCATAATTGATCGTATTATGTTATACCCCCAAATGTCAGCTGACTCACACGTAATCAAGCACATAATAGATACTTGAATAAATCCACAAAGGGGATAAACAACATAGCAACATGGTAAAATATACTCATGCTCAACTCAACCAACATCATAGTGCAACATTTCTTTAACACACTATGCATAAATAAGCAATATAGTCACATGGTAAAATATACTCATGTTCAACCAATAATCAGAGTGCAGCATTTATGTAACACGCTAAGCATAATACAATCCATGAATAAATACTCCAGTAAGATAATGAGATATCATCAACCTATCTTACTTAGTCATTATACAATAATATATGATCTCTATAAGGATCCCAGTTAACTCTACCAAGTTGAAATCATTTCTGTTAAGTTACCAAACCAGGTTAACTAGCATTTTCCAAGTAACATTTAAAGTACTTCCCCAATTCCATTTTGATCACTTAGGATATTAATGTGTAGCCAAAGTATTCTACTTTAATCTAGGTTAAAGAGATTCTATTTCGGTTCGAGCTTTGGTTAGGTTTAAATGACTCTAAATTTGATGTGAAACACTGTGCCAGGCACGACTCGTCCCCAGTGGCACGACTCGTGCCCATTGCACCTTCCTCGAATCTGCCGTCCCTTCACAAGGCACGACTTCCTTATAACCCTAGTCACGACTCGTCCCACACCTCAGCACGACTCGTGCCACGGTGGCACGACTCGTGACTCCGAGCCTTAATCAACATAGAAGCGTAAATCCTTCATCACTTATACCCATTTGTTCCCAACCAAGTTTCCTTTATTTTGTGTAAACCTAGAAAGCTTACTAACTTCATTTTCACATAATAAATCATTTTAAACCCAAATGTGTTATAATTCTAAGTCATTTATCACATGATTCTCAAGAAACCAACTTTTCAACCAAGTGAGCTTTAATTTGTGAACTTAAAGGAAATTCTAACTTTATTAAATTCATTTTAACTCATTTAATCCCAAAGTATCATTTCCTAATTCTAAATCATTCTCACTTAGATTTCCATCCAATATACTATAAATTTTCAAGATTTCCATTTAATCCAATCCAACCCATTTCTTATACTTCCAAATTTACTTCCATCCACAATAATATCATACTATGTTATTTACCCATTTCTTAACTTCAAAGAAGATTCCAACTAATTTAAACTAGTTCCTTCCATTTCTTTCATTATTTAACACTTCCAAGAACACCCACATTTCCTTATGATCTAAATCAATTCCTTCCCTCCAAGAGAGTCACCAAAGCATCCTATGAGCATTTTAACAACAATAACAACAATAATTATCTCATGAACAATTAGAGAAGAGAAGGGTCATAATAACTCACTTTTGCCAATACAAGAGAAGATGATGATTTTCTAGGCTTGATCAATTTCCTTGGATAAACTACTCACCAAAGGACACTTGGATTTGAATTTGAGCAAGAAATGGTCTTGAAAAGAACTCTTGGAATGGAGGGAGTTCATTAAGCTTCCATGGAAGATGAAGTGAAGAGAAAGAGAAAGAAATGATGGAGTAAGGAGGAAGGAGGGAGGGAGGTGGAGTATAGAATGGATAAAGGAAGAGGGGGGGGGGGGCGGCCAAGGGAGAGAAGGGGAGGGTTTTTAGGGAGTTGTCCCCCACATCCCAATATTCCCTTAAACTCTTTCAACAATTTAAATAAATTCTCCCCACCCATAACATTTTATTTGTCCATTTTATTACCACTCCAATCTATTACTTTATTTATTTCTAATTATTACTTTTCCTTTAGAACACTATTTATTTCCTTATCATTTTATTCTAATATAAGAAATCAAGTATATAAAAATTGAACACAATATTAATAATAATATTTAAAAGCACACAAAATGATGCCAAATGAGTGTCTAGGGTTAGGGTCGTTACACTCACTCCCCCTTAAAGAAAATTCGTCCCGAATTTGACTATCACTAACCTAACTGATCAACCCGCCTTGGTTACAAGTATACCTCAGACTTTAATTCCAAATAGTCTCTTCAATGTTGTGATTCTCCTTCCAAAGAAATTAAATTTCTAATTCCATTAATAATATGATGTTACCACTTAATGATCCAAGCATACTATGCAAATATCACTAACACGAATTTTCCGATCTCAATGAAAATATAAATAAATAAAGTATTACAACTTAGGTCACCAAATACCTTACAATATCACATTAAAACTTCAAATGGATTAACAAATTTTGGCGCCAATCTACCTTAGGCCTTGCTTCTCTAACCTCAACCCAACAAATTAGAGATCGATATTTTCTTCCCAAACTATGCCTCATACGGTTTTATCTCGATGTTAGAATGATAACTGCTATTATACGCACTTACCACTGGTAACCATACGTACTATTGACCACTAACATCCCTTGTTCATGCCCGTAGCATATCATCAACAACAAGTAATGATTCCTCAACTTTTCACAAGGTTAAACTTAGTAGCATTCCTACCTTCCCAGAGAACCTTCCCGAACGATGTCTATCTAATCCATTTAACACTATGGGTTTAATACAATAGAACTATCCCCTAACATATGTGAGGACTGTAATAATAACATCTCATCAAGCTATATATATAACGAGTAGAAAATACAATTCAACTTTCTATAATAGACCAACATACCCTTCTTTACTTTCAATGTAACTCAATCACAATATCTATAGTGATAATACTCTCAAGTTCAACCTAGAACTCTAAATATTTTAATAATCCTTCTAACGTCAACATTCTATTATCACCATTCAAGGTTCCAATTATGTTCAGGCCTAGTGATAAATCAATATTCAAATCAAATGGTTGGCCGCCCACAACGGAGCCGATCCAACTCCAATACAAAACCAAGTCTACTGCGACTTCCACATTAATAATTCCACAATTTATCAATTATTTCTGATCAAAACTTCTAATACAATTAATCACTATAGGGAACTAGGTTGCTTTTCTACTTGCTTCGTACGAACTATAACTTTAAAGTAACATGTCTTTCGAAAATTTACAACATTTTTCGTAATTTCAAATGATAATATAAGAAGAGATCCAAAGAGACCCGAATGGTTTACTTAATTAAAACCGGCCCATACCAGTTTTAATTAACTAAACCACTCGTAAATTTCAAAGGATTGATAAGCTAACAAAATAACTCGAGTGATTTAATTATCTACAACCGTCCCATACCAGTGGTAGATAGTCAAATTACTCACGTATTTTAATTTACACAAAAACGGTTTATCGACCTTATTAAATCAACTACCCCCGAAGGGCACAATTGCTCATACCGAAGTTCGATATACAACCCAAAGTTTTAAAGCACATTTAAAACAATTCTAACATAATATTTTTACTTAGTTGAATTCCTTATAAGAAAACACAATCTCGTAATACTTACTACTATCTTGGATAAATAACACTAAACATTCATTAAGATTATAAACTTGGCAAAGCATCCCCAATTCAATAATTCTTCAAGTTGAATATTCAACGCCTTTACTTAATTTGAGTCATCTACTCCCTACCTTTGATACGGTATTGTACTTAGCAACAACCTATTGTAAACATCTAGTTCCCAATCAAATACCATAATTTCTAAATAAGAAAATATAATTGGAACTCTCATAGATCAATCATTCTCAAATTTCAATTAAACATTACAGATAATCTAACTTAACTCTCAATAACCATCAACAAACTCAAAATCCGTATAACGTCAATATCTTTCAAGCATCACACTAATCCTTCATATGATTCACGTAACTAAGTCGAACTATAGTATATAATCATCCTAAAGTATCCTCGTCTTCCAATAAGATTCATCCTCATTTTCTCAACTAATGATAATCAATTTTCAAAACGAACCATATACATATATTACCAATTTCAAGTTGATCCTTTAAGTCACCAATAACTCGTATCTATTATACTTCTTCGCATTTACCCTATTTACCTCTCCATAACTAATACACAATCCACAAATCAAAACGGTCATACTATATATAAATGTTGTCTTAAGTATATCTTTAAAGCAAATTTTTCGCCGTAATTGTAACACTCCGAAAATTTCATCTAATAACCATCGAGTATCCTACTAGTTTCTAAAATCAGCCATACAAATCGTCGCAAGTGCTAACGAATACTTATTCTTCACAGCTTACCTATTTAAGATCTCTATAACCTTATAATTAACCACCAAGTATCATCTTTCCTCAATATAGTACTAATTTACCTTACTGAGGGTCGCTAAGCTAATTATCTCGCTTTATCAAATACTTTCTCAAGATGAGTCATCAAGTCCATCATCCCAATTAGTGTCCTCTATCTAGGAATCCGAATACCAAATTAGTACCTTATAGCAACTCAAAATCTCAATATCCTGGTATGATACCTGATGAAAACCCATTTTGAAACTCACGTAGAAAACACCACTTAGTCCACTAATAACACATAAGGCAAAGTTATATTATTTCTATAAGGTCTCGTACTCGCGATATTTTATAACTCATATAATCTCACTTAGACTATCACTTCCAATACTAGTCTCATATACCTAGTTTCTACCACGCGACATCAATGTATAAATACTCACGCACGTTATACAACTATAAACTACTCTTAATTAGGTCATATACCTAACCTCAACTAAGAGTTCGCAAATTCATTTACCACTGTACATGAGATAACTTAAGTGTATTTTAAATCAAACATATCGCACAACCCAAATAACCTTCACATTCCTTAGGTCGACCTTCGACATTTACGCATATGTGACATAATATCAATTAATAATTTATCCGACTCAATTACACTCGCAGGTAAATCAAACGTAGATAAGGAGACTCGCTTCTTGCGACGGTCCTCCTCAAACACAACAACTACTCAAATAATTCAAAGTTAATACAACGATGATTCACGGATTGGTAATTCGACCAAATCCACCGGCAATACATGCCCACTTAATCACAACTACTAAGATAATTAAGGATGATTCGAGGTACGACCCCAGGAGTAGAACCTCCAAAGACATAAAACAACTTTTAGGCCAATTATGCACATAAAGATGAAATGTAATGCCACATGAGAACGAATGCACGAGGATTTATAAAAGTATGAACCCTAATTCCCGAGACAGTAAAATACCTCAAATGATGGTGGGGAAATCTATCTTTCCATAACTCACCCTTCCTTGATTCCTCGGTTGGTCAATAGCATTTTCGTCTTTGAACAAATTCCCGCATAATACTCTCGACGTAAGTTACCACACACTCTCACTCGCCTAGACTCTACCCCGAGAATTCTAACCGAGCTCGATACTAACCGTGAGGACCCCGACCCGGAACCTACACGTATCCCGAGTGGAGCGTCCTCAAACTAACCCAAATTTCAATTAAATTTTAAAACCTTTTATTTAACTTCCAAACATAACATAACCATTTTCAAAATAAGTCTACACCTTTTCACAATGGAGAAATAGTTGACTAACTTAGAAAGTACGAAACCGTTTAGTTACAAAAAGACATCGGTTATAACAATAAATGAAGATTTAATAATACAATTCCCGTAAATGATTTATACTAAAGTACACTTCCTATACCAATCTAATCGAACCCAACAATTCCCAAAATATAACCTCCAAACTCCTCACCGCCCTACTGGCCGGTCCAATTGCCGTCTCGGAATCTAAAACAAGAAAGGGAGAGGGGTGAGAATAAATCTCAAAGAAGCTATTATGAATGCAAAGAATATGCCATATAAGATGCAACACATAACAAGTTGCACATAACATGTTGGAAAAGTAAACACCTTACATTACCTTGGTTTACCTTTTCCCGTCTCGAACAAAAGAGTCGTACAACATTGGGTATAATAATACTCCAATCTTACAGTGAGCTGCTTAAGCAATACTCACGTCTTATAAGACCCATTTTTCAGGGAACCAAATAAGACAGTAGCAACTCTGTAAGGCTTTTGGCTCACTACAGCATGCTATACCCCAAACCTGTGGCCACAGGAGGGGACGGCCACAGATATAACATAATCCGATCACATTAGGTCACACTTCCATAATTGATCGTATTATGTTATACCCCCAAATGTCAGCTGACTCACACATAATCAAGCACATAATAGATACTTGAATAAATCCACAAAGGGGATAAACAACATAGCAACATGGTAAAATATACTCATGCTCAACCAACATCATAGTGCAACATTTCTTTAACACACTATGCATAAATAAGCAATATAGTCACATGGTAAAATATACTCATGTTCAACCAATAATCAGAGTGCAGCATTTATGTAACACGCTAAGCATAATACAATCCATGAATAAATACTCCAGTAAGATAATGAGATATCATCAACCTATCTTACTTAGTCATTATACAATAATATATGATCTCTATAAGGATCCCAGTTAACTCTACCAAGTTGAAATCATTTCTGTTAAGTTACCAAACCAGGTTAACTAGCATTTTCCAAGTAACATTTAAAGTACTTCCCCAATTCCATTTTGATCACTTAGGATATTAATGTGTAGCCAAAGTATTCTACTTTAATCTAGGTTAAAGAGATTCTATTTCGGTTCGAGTTTGGTTAGGTTTAAATGTACTCTAAATTTGATGTGAAACACTGTGCCAGTGGCACGACTGTCGCCCCCGGGGCACGACTCGTGCCCATCGCACCTTCCTTCGAATCCGTCGTCCCTTACAAGGCACGACTTCCTTATAACCCTAGTCACGACTCGCCCCACACCTCGTGCACGACTCGCGCCACAGGCACGACTCGTGACCCGAGCCTTAATCAACATAGAAGCAGAAATCCTTCATCACTTATACCCATTTGTTCCCAACCAAGTTTCCTTTATTTTGTGTAAACCTAGAAAGCTTACTAACTTCATTTTTCACATAATAAATCATTTTAAACCCAAATGTGTTATAATTCTAAGTCATTTATCACATGATTCTCAAGAAACCAACTTTTCAACCAAGTGAGCTTTAATTTGTGAACTTAAAGGAAATTCTAACTTTATTAAATTCATTTTAACTCATTTAATCCCAAAGTATCATTTCCTAATTCTAAATCATTCTCACTTAGATTTCCATCCAATATACTACAAATTTTCAAGATTTCCATTTAATCCAATCCAACCCATTTCTTATACTTCCAAATTTACTTCCATCCACAATAATATCATACTATGTTATTTACCCATTTCTTAACTTCAAAGAAGATTCCAACTAATTTAAACTAGTTCCTTCCATTTCTTTCATTATTTAACACTTCCAAGAACACCCACATTTCCTTATGATCTAAATCAATTCCTTCCCTCCAAGAGAGTCACCAAAGCATCCTATGAGCATTTTAACAACAATAACAACAATAATTATCTCATGAACAATTAGAGAAGAGAAGGGTCATAATAACTCACTTTTGCCAATACAAGAGAAGATGATGATTTTCTAGGCTTGATCAATTCCCTTGGATGAACTACTCACCAAAGGACACTTGGATTTGAATTTGAGCAAGAAATGGTCTTGAAAAGAACTCTTGGAATGGAGGGAGTTCATTAAGCTTCCATGGAAGATGAAGTGAAGAGAAAGAGAAAGAAATGATGGAGTAAGGAGGAAGGAGGGAGGGAGGTGGAGTATAGAATGGATAAAGGAAGAGGGGGGGGGGCCGGCCAAGGGAGAGAAGGGGAGGGTTTTTAGGGAGTTGTCCCCCACATCCCAATATTCCCTTAAACTCTTTCAACAATTTAAATAAATTCTCCCCACCCATAACATTTTATTTGTCCATTTTATTACCACTCCAATCTATTACTTTATTTATTTCTAATTATTACTTTTCCTTTAGAACACTATTTATTTCCTTATCATTTTATCCTAATATAAGAAATCAAGTATATAAAAATTGAACACAATATTAATAATAATATTTAAAAGCACACAAAATGATGCCAAATGAGTGCCTAGGGTTAGGGTCGTTACAGATTGGGTATCCTGAGTGGTGGTATTCGGGAAAAGGAGGAGGTCGAGGCAGCACATCAACCCGAGGAGGACATGTTGGAGGAACATCTCGTGGTAGAGGGGTTGGATGAGACCGGGTAAATCTGACTGCAAATGTGGCTCAAACTCCTGGACATGGACAAGAAAAAGAAAGCATTGAAGTATCAGGATTAAGCGAAGATCAGATGCAGTCACTTAATGCTTATGTTGCAAATCTCAAAGCTAGTAGTTCTACTTAAGTTGAAAAATCTAGGGTAAGTTAACATTGTTTCAATGGCTTTTAGATATTGGGGCATCAAGTCACATGATTGGACGTCTTGATTTTCTTGAAGAATTAAGGGAAATTAAACCATGGCCCATTGGTTTGCCTAATGGGAAGAGTAAGCTTGCTATGAAGGAAGGCTTGGCACGACTTGGGAATGAAATTGATTTAAAACATGTCTTATTTGTGCTAGATTTAACATGCAATTTAATTTTCAATACAGGACTCCACTTCGAGGAATCTGATTGGTGTGGGTGAGCAACGTGATGGGGTTTACATATTCAAGCAAGTGACACAAGAGAAAGTTTGCAGAACAGTTGGCTTGAATCCTTATCAACTTTGGCATAAGCGTAAAGGGCATCCTTCAGGAAAAGTTGTTAGTTTATTGCCTCCTATTAGTAGTAGTAATATTAAGAAAAATGAGCATAAGAATTGTGAGGTATGCTTTAAAGCAAAACAGACTCGTGATGTTTTTGAGTTAAGTGAAAATAAAGCGAAAACTTTCTTTGAGTTGATTCATAGTGATGTTTGGGGACCGTACCGCACTCCGTCTTCTTGTGGTGCTCATTCCTTTCTTACCATAGTCAATGATTACTCTCGTTCCGTTTGGGTATATTTGATGGCCGAAAAGACGGAGGTTGTTGAGTTAGTTAAGAAATTTTGTATTATGGTTCAGACTCAATTTAATAAAAGAGTCAAAATATTTCGTAGTGATAATGGCACTGAGTTTAATGTGTTAGATTAATTTAATATTAATCTAATTAGGACCAATAATGTAATTAAATAAATATTTATTGTTATTGCAAAAGCCTAAATTTATGTGATTTGCTTAAGAATTAATTAAAGGCTGAAGGACATTATTATTATGGAAGGCAAAGTGTAGGGGTCAGGTTGTAATTATTCATAACTGATGAGGGGCCAGTTGGATAATTACAAACCAACGTAGCGGTTTATGATGTCGTTTGCGTTGTTATAAATTAGAGGTCGGTCCCCAATTTGAACACAATTGTTTTTTTATCATCTCTCTTATCCCTTCGCAGAGAGAACAGGAAAAAGAGAAACTGTGTTACAAATTGGAAGACCTTCTCTTGTTCTTTCCGGTCCCATCTCCTATTAAATATCCAACTCATATTCAGTCAATCCGTCATCAATCTTCAGTACATCTTCAATCAAATCTTCGTGTCCGATCAAGTCTTCAATCCATCTTCAGTCGATTCGTCGTCCACACATCAATATGGATTCGGGTACGCTTCCGCTCTATAATTATTGTACTCTTGAATTGATTTTGGATTTCATTCTTACAAGTGGTATCAGAGCCACCCATTGAATTTTTTTTGAGGATTTGATTATATTTATTCCATGTCTTTACTGTTTGGCGATTGGGGACGGATTCGGTATATGCCGCATGATGTTTTAAAGTTTACATGGTTTATTATAATTGTGGATTTTTATTTCTTATACAATTGACTTTTACCAAATTCACATGAAAAGCCCTAATTATGCTTTACTTTGGACATAAATTTGATTTTAATATCTATGCAAACAATTCTGTCTTTCAAAGGCCATGGCATTTAAAGTGTTTTTCATATGAGTATAATCATATTATGGATTTATGTCTGAGATTTGAAGTTCTATTCTATTGTTATATTCTGAGAATACATCATATGATACAGCCATATTCACTCACCTTGTTTACAATCTGAGTCCCATAGTCAAATTTTGAATATCTTAATCATTTACTTTTTGGGTAATATGATCAATTCATATGTATATATATATATATATATATATGGTGGTACGAGAATATGAATTCCATTAAGTGTATATAGTTTCCTTAACTAGAACTGTGCTATTTTATTTAAAGCATGATTCAATTTTTAAAGGGTATAATCTGTGTCTTATTTGCTATAAATGTACACACTAGATTAAGACTTTTATCATTTACATTCATCCTGTATGTATATACAATATGCTTTAGTTATGTTTTTTTTTTTTTACTTTGGAGAAATTGAAAATGTTTTCAATTTATAATATCATAGACTGATTACATGCAACATCTGTAATTCAAATGAATTATCTGAATATTATATTAAGAATTATTTACATTAGATGGTACCAAAGTATTTCTATTATGTAGATAAATAATATTTAGATGGTATGTGTTTATTTCATTCATGCAAATATTAACTAGTCCAAAGAATAGTTGTATTTGGCAAGAATTTTACACACACTTTATGATGATAAATATGTGATAATTTTAAATACACTATAAATGTAAATAATAAATCCATCCAAAGAGAAATTTATTATTTGACATGAATTATTGACAATATTTGATCTTTACAACAAGAGTATCATTTACAATTATTGTAACTATCCAAAGATTTTATATTAATGATGTTTTAGATATCTTGTCATGTTGTCGTTTTATCGGTCTATGTAGATTAATATGCTGTAAGTATATTGATTTATTTGTTCTATGTTCAGCTTTAACAACTGCGATATCTGCAAACATGAACAATGTTCCTATGCTCAATGGTTCTAATTTTAAAGATAGGAAAGAGAAGATTTTGATTGTCCTTGGTTGCATGGACGTAGACTTGGCATTAAGAGTGCCAAATCCAAAAGATCTCACCGATAAAAGTGCACCGAAGGAAATTGCATACTTTGAGAAGTGGGATCGTTCTAGCAGGCTAAGTCTAATGCTCATGAAACGAGGGGTTCCAGAGGCATCTAGAGGGCAAAATGCAGAAGCTGGTGTAATTGCTAGTGAGTTTCTTTCGGAGATTCAGGAACGTTTTGCCAAAAATGACAAGGCTGAAACAAGCACACTTTTGGGGAAAATGATTTCCATGAAGTATAAGGGAAAAGGCAATGTCCGAAAATATATTATGGAAATGTCTAATCTTGCTTCCAAACTTAAAGCACTCAAACTTGACCTATCTGATCATTTACTTGTGCATTTGGTTCTCATATCTCTTCCTGCACAGTTTAACCAGTTTAAGGTCAGTTACAATTGTCAAAAGGACAATTGGACTCTCAATGAGCTCATTTCTTTCTGTGTTCAAGAGGAAGAACGATTGAAGCAAGAAATGACTGAAAGTGCGCATCTAGCAAGCACCTCCAATGGAACACGCAAAAGAAAGAATGGAAAAGAAGTTGTTGATTTTAAGGGTCCTGAACAAAAGAAGCAAAAGACTGAAAAAAGGTTGTTTTTTTTGTGGAAAGCCTGGACACATGAAGAAGGATTGTACCAAGTATGCCGGTTGGCGTGAAAAGAAAGGTACATTCAATGTTTTGGTCTGTTCTGAAATAAATTTAGCTTTCGTACCTAGAAATACGTGGTGGGTAGATTCGGGTGCTACTACTCATATTTTTGTTTCTATGCAGGGTTGTCTGTACTCCCGAAAGCCAATTGATGCTGAAAGACGTATCTATGTAGGAGATGGCAAATCTGTGGATGTAGAGGCGATAGGGCACTTTAGATTTTTATTATGTACCGGTCACTATTTGGATTTAAAAGACACCTTTGTTGTACCGTCATTTAGGCGGAATTTGATTTCTATTTCTGCATTGGACAAATATGGATATTGTTGTTCATTTGGAAATAAGAAATTCAGTTTGTCTCTTAATTCAAGTATTATTGGTACTGGCGTACATAATAGCTATGATAATCTATATTTGCTGGAAATTATTTCATCTTATAATGAAACCTTGCATGTAGAATCACGTGGTACAAAGCGTAAATTTGAAAATGATAATTCGGGATCTTTATGGCACAAACGACTAGGTCATATCTCTAAATCTAGAGTTGAACGTCTTGTGTCTGACAGGATTTTAGATCCCCTTGATTTTTCTGACTTAAATGTTTGCATTCAGTGTATTAAAGGAAAAGAGACTAAAACAAAGAATAAGGATGCCTATCGAGCTAATGATGTCTTAGAATTGAAACATACGGATATTTGTGGACCATTTCCTACACCTTCTTGGAATGGACAACAATATTTTATTTCATTCATAGACGACTATTCTAGATATGGCTACCTATATCTTATTCATGAAAAATCTCAATTTGTGGACGTATTTAAATCATATAAAGCCGAAGTTGAATTACAACTCAACAAACGGATAAAGAACGTTAGGTCAAACCGTGGTGGTGAATACTACGGAAGATATGATGGATCAGGTGAACAACGTCCAGGGCCATTAGAGAAATATGGTATCGTCCCTCAATATACTATGCCAGGGACACCTAGCATGAATGGTGTATCCGAGAGGCAAAACCGAACGCTTAAAGATATGGTAAGGAGTATGATTAGTCATTCTACTTTACTGGAGTCACTCTGGAGTGAGGCTCTAAAAACAGCAAATTATATCCTAAATCGAGTGCCAACAAAAGCGACTGCAAAAACCCCTTATGAGCTTTGGGTTGGGAGAAAGCCTAGTCTAAAGCATTTACATGTTTAGGGTTGTCCTGCTGAAGCAAGGGCTTATAAGCCTCATGAAAAGAAATTAGACAGCTACTTTATTGGCTATTCGGAACGATCACGGGGATACAAATTTTACGATCATGCTACTAAAACAATTTTTGAGACGGGAACTGCAAAGTTCTTCGAGGATGTTGAGTTTGGGGGGAAAAATACAGTAAGAGACATTGTCTTTGAGGAAGAAGAGGGAGAAATCCCAAATTTCTCTAGCAATGTTCAACCCCCAATTCAAGAAGAGGTAATTGCTCCCGAGGAACACATTCCAGAAGTACAACCTCAAAAACCTCAAGAAGTCGCGCCATTAAGACGATCTACGAGAGAAAGGAAATTTGCAATTACAAATGATTATTGTGTATATCTCCAAGAACAAGAGATAGAAAGCGGAATGTCGGAAGATTATCCTATCAATTTTCGTCAAGCTATGCAAAGTTCCAACTCTCATAAATGGCTTGAAACCATGAATGAAGACTTTAAGTCTATGCAAGACAATAAAGTTTGGGAGCTTGTCCCATTACCAGATGGTATGAAGCCCATAGGTTGTAAATGGATATTTAAAACCAAAAGGGATTCAAATGGTAATGTAGAAAGGTATAAAACACGTCTTGTAGCTAAAGGCTTTACTCAAAAAAGAAGGAATTGACTTTAAAGAGACTTTCTCTCCGGTTTCAACGAAAGACTCTTTTAGGACAATTATGGCGCTAGTTGCACATTTTGATCTTGAGTTGCATCAAATGGATGTTAAGACAGCGTTTCTCAATGGCAACATTGAAAAAACAATTTACATGGTGAAATCAGAAAACTTAGTGTCAGAAGACTCAAAGAATATGGTTTGTAAATTAACAAAATCTATTTATGGGCTCAAGCAGGCTTCTCGTCAGTGGTACTTCAAATTTCATCAGGTCATTACTTCATATGGTTTTGAAATAAATGCAGTTGATAATTGTGTGTATCACAAATTTAGTGGGAGTAAACACATTTTTCTGGTTTTATACATTGATGACATATTGCTTGCCACAAATGACAAAGGCATGTTGCATGACACCAAGAATTTTCTATCCAAGAATTTTGAAATGAAAGATCTTGGTAATGCTTCCTTTATACTAGGGATTGAGATACATCGAGACCGTTCTCGAGGTATATTATGATTGTCACAAAGGAATTATATTGAGAAAGGTCTCAATCGATTTGGCATGCAAAATTGCAAACCAGGTGAAACCCCGATCGCTAAAGGAGACAAGTTCAGTCTCAGTCAATGCCCAAAGATCAGTCTTGAAATAAAAGAGATGCAAAAGATTCCTTATGCATCGGTCGTAGGAAGTTTAATGTATGCTCAAGTGTACGCGTCCAGACATTGCGTTCATTGTTGGCATGTTAGGCAGATATTTAAGTAACCCAGGAATGGATCATTGGAAGGCAGTCAAACAGGTTATGCGATATTTACAAAGAACAAAGGATTATATGTTCACATATAAGAGATCGGATCAATTAGAGATCATTGGATATTCCGACTCTGATTTTGCTGGATTTCAAGATAGTAGAAGATCCATATCAGACTATATTTATTTGTTAGCAAATGGAGCAATTTCTTGGAGGTTTGCTAAGCAAACGCTCGCAGCTTCATCCACCATGGCAGCAGAATTTATAGCTTGTTATGAGGCATCAAATCATGGAATATGGCTGCGTAATTTTGTTACGGGACTGCGCATTTTGGAAGGTGTTGAAAGACCACTACAATTATATTGTGACAACAAATCAGCGATTTTATATTCGAACAACAACAGAAGCTCGACAAAGTCAAAGCACATCGACATCAAGTTTCTAGTTGTAAAAGAGAGAGTACAGAATGGTCAAATTTTCATAGAGCACACTGGTACAAACTCGATGATAGCGGATCCATTTACCAAAGGATTACCACCCAAGGTCTTTCTCGAACACACTACTCATATGGGTGTTTGTCTATTTGATGATACTGTAGTTTAGTGGGAGATTGTATTTTGCAAATTGACTACAAATATATTTAAGTTCTGCAGAATAAAGTATTAAGTTATCTTTTTCTTTTAAATATTTTGAAATATTGATCTCAATAAAGTTAAGTAGGACTAGTTGAAAATATGCATGTATGAATCACATTTTCATGTAATTTTCACACTACACATCCATAATTGATCTATGTTATTTGACGGTGGTATTAGTATATGTGACCATTGATGGGTCGAGTTACGATTAATGTAACAAAGATCACTTTGATCCTATATTAATACAGACAATGAACAAGATTGATTTGTATACCCTCAAGATATAATAACAAAATTTGGAGCTCATTAAAGTAAATATATTTATTAAAATACATTTGTGGTCCAGTGGGAGATTGTTAGATTAATTTAATATTAATTTAATTAGGACCAATAATGTAATTAAATAAATATTTATTGTTATTGTGAAAGCCTAAATTTATGTGATTTACTTAAGAATTAATTAAAGGCTGAAGGGCATTATTATTATGGAATGCAAAGTGTAGGGGCCAGGTTGTAATTATTCATAACTGATGAGGGGCCAGTTGGATAATTACAAACCAACGTAGCAGTTTATGATGTCGTTTGCGTTGTTATAAATTAGAGGCCGGTTCCCAATTTGAACACAACTGCTTTTTTATCATCTCTCTTATCCCTTCGCAGAGAGAACAGGAAGAAGAGAAATTGTGTTACAAATTGGAAGACATTCTCTTGTTCTTTCCGATCCCATCTCCTATTAAATATCCAACTCATATTCAGTCAATCCGTTATCAATCTTCAGTACATCTTCAATCAAATCTTCGCGTCCGATCAAGTCTTCAATCCATCTTCAGTCGATTCGTCGTCCACACATCACTATGGATTCGGGTAAGCTTCCACAGTTCCACTCTATAATTATTGTACTCTTGAATTGATTTTGGATTTCATTGGTTTGAAAACATTTTTTGGTGAACAAGGGATATGGCATAAAACCTCTATTAGGGGTACACCACAACAAAACGGTAGGGTGAAAAGAAAACATCGACACATTCTGAATGTAGCACGAGCCTTGAGGTTTGAAGCATACTTACCGATAAGATTTTGGGGAGAATGCATTTTGACAACAACTTACTTGATAAATCACACCCCTAAGGAGGCAAGACACCCTATGAGATGCTTTTTGGCAAACAACCAAATTATAAGCATATTAGAATCTTTGGATGTCTTTGTTATGCTCATGTACAAAGAAAGGATAGAGATAAATTTGGAGAACGTAGCAAAAGGTGCGTTTTTGTTGGATATCCATTCGGGAAGAAAGGATGGAGATTATATGATCTAGAAAGTGGTGATTATTTTACCTCACGAGATGTGACATTTTTTGAAACTAATTTCCCTTTCTCCAACATCGCCAATGAAATTGATTCTACACCCATCATGCAGCAAGAGCTTGTATTTGAAGATCCTTTCATTGAGATAAATAAAATTATAAGTTCTGATGGAAATCAAGAACAAGCTACAACGGATGGTGTTGTTGAAATGCTAAATACAGAGACACTTATGATCCTCAGTGTGATGAAAGAGGGATGTCTGAAGCAAAGGGGAGTAATGTGGGTGCTGAAAAAGACCATGAAAAACCAATAGAGCAACTAGGACATGGATGTCGAGTGCGTAGGCCTCCTGGTTGGATGAATGAATATGTATGCCACACAATCACTCGCAAGCCTTCACCATCACATTCCTCAGGTATGCCGTATCCTATAGCTAACTATGTGACATGTACTAATTTTTACGAGAGACAGAGAAACTTTCTAGCTGCTGTGAGTGTAGGAGACGAACCAGTGCACTATTGTGATGCTGTGAAAAATCCAAATTGGCGAGAAGCTATGAAATAGGAAATTGATGCCCTCGAAAAAAATGAGACTTGGTCCCTAGAAACACCACCACATGGAAAGAAAATTATTGGGTGCAAGTGGGTATACAAAATAAAGTACAACTCGTATACAAAATAAAGTACAACTTTGATACCATAAAGAAATTTGTGAGAAGAATTATTTTCTTTACTTCTGTCCTTTAGAATCCATTTACAGATCATATATATACAACAGTACGAAGAGAGACATACATACTCTTGGGCACTATTAAGAAAATATGAAAAAGATATATGAGTGATACATCTTTCTAGATACATAGATAGATGATACATCTTTCAATACTAGTTTATTATAAAAATGAAAAATTAATAGTTTTATTTTATTTTATTTTATTTTAATTTATTTTATTTTATTTTATTGAGTCGACTCGGTGAGACTTTTTTTTTTTTTTTTTTTTTTTTTTTTTGGTGAGACTTAGATAAAGCTCCACAAGTTCTTTCTCTGACTCTGACAGAGACACATTGCCTCATTGAAGTGGCCAAAAGGTAAACAATCTAAAAGACACTAAATGAACGCCATCCAGCCGTCCACGTGTTTCCTCCGGCTCCAACCATAAAAAGATCATTGTCCTTTCCCTTTTGAACCCAAAACAAAGAAGAAATGAGGACTTAATTTTACTTTTTAACTATACTTTTAAAATTTAGTTAAATATTATTCCATCAAAATTAAAATATTATTGGTTTTAGTTGTAACCACTAGACTCGACTTGAGCTCAAATGCCTACTCCCTCCGTTGTTCCTTGATAATGTGCACTTTTCGATTTGATGCGAAAATTAAGGTAAAAGATGAAAAAGGTGATGTGTTGTGAGTGTAAATGGTTGGGTAGGAGAGAAAAAGTGAAGTAAGTGGATAATAGTTGTAAGTAGAGAGAAGTGAATCCCATTTTTATTTTAGAAAAATGCAAATTATTATGAAATATTAAAAATGAATCTTTTTACAGATTATTAGGGGTCGAGGGGAGTATTTACTATATAACTCACTGATCTAGTGAGCACGAACAACTGATTTCATAAAACTCCATGAATATTATTAATGTCTAGTTTTAGTATTGCATATGATTATACTCCCTCCCTCCCGGTCGAATTCCGTCCCGGTCAAATGTGCACACTTTTTTCAAATCACGCAAATTAAGAAAATAGGTGGGAAGAAAAAATGTTGTGAGTATAATTTGAAAATAGGAGAGAGAATTAGTGGAGGAAATAGTAAATTTGAAAAGTGTTGTGAGTATAATAGTGAATTAGGAGAGAGAATGAGTGGAGGAAATAGTAAAAATTCTTTGCAAAAAAAAAAAGGAAAGGTGAAGCTTTTAACGAGACACATATTTTAGAAAAAAGTGAAGCTTGGACCGGGACGAAGAGAGTATATCACAATATAAATCCACTTATTTCTAAAAACCGATCACGACCTGTTCCGATTATACTAAAACTCGAGCCCCGTGACGCTAGTAATGGCAATGGAGGCAGTTCGGGACAGTTATACATCGTACCACCCCCATTTCCCAATTCAGTTTTGTGCCCCATAACCGCCCCATTCCCCAACGGGTAATCAATTTTTCATACCATACCCATTCTTCACGGGTAGCAGTTAATCGGGGAATTCCCGCGGGAAATTAATCAAACTAATATTTTGTTTTAAAACACTTTAGCGATAAAAAAAATTTAAAAATTAACTTTTGATAAATGATAATTTTTCTACTTAAACTCATATAATCACATTCATAAGAGTTCAAAAAAAATTAAATAGTTGTGTATGACACAATTCACCAAACATAAGAAAAGATTCACTAGATTACAATAAAAAAAATTAAATAGTTATGTATGAAATTTGGGTGTTTACAAGTATAAAATCTAGAATATAATATAAAAGAGGCTAAATTATACTAAATGCAAACAAAATGAGATTAAAAACTAAGTAAATGATATGAAAATAATGTTATAAATGACTATGAAATAATCATTTATCATTTATATCATGGAAATACATATATGAATAAGAGTAAAATTATATTACTAAAATAAGCAGTTCCCTAACATTCAGTTCAGGTAATGGGGCGGGTAATGCTAATACCAAAACCAAACCGTTTCCCACTTTTTCATTTCGGTTATTCCCCATTACCCGCCTCATATCCAGTCAAACCAGTTAATAACCGTCAACTTCGATTCGATTCAGTTCGGATATCCACGGTTCGATTCAAAATTGCAATCCCTAAGCCCGTCCCATCCCGCCCCATTTAGTTCAATGCTTGTAAAAAAATATCATATAATTTTGCATTGCTAATATTATTTTCCATCTTAAATAGATAGAGACTTAGGCTCCGTTTGTTTCGCGTAAAACATTTTTCGAAAAATGTTTTCATGTAAAATGATTTCATGTAAAAAGGTTTCCTTGTAAAATGTTTTCATGTAAAAAGATTTCCATGTAAAATGTTTTCTTGTAAAATATCATGGTCTTGTTTTCAGTTGTTTGGCAAATTTGACGAAAATGTTTTCCGGAAATGTCACTTTTTTTATTAACTTAAATCAACTTTGGAAACCGCCACCACCCCACCTACCCCCCTCAATTTTTTTTAATTTTTTAATAAAAATAAATAAAAATTTATTTTTTTTTGGGGGGGGGTGGGTAGGGGGTGTAAAATAAAAAAAAAATTGGGGGGGGGTGGGTAGGAGGTGGGTGGGGCGGTTTCAAAAAAATTTTTTTTTGGGGGGGGTGGGTGGGCGGTTTCCAAAAAAATTTTTTTTTTTTTGGGGGGGGGGGGTGGGTAGGGGGTGGGTGGGCGGTTTCCAAAAAAATTTTTTTTTGGGGTGGGGGGTGGGGTAGGCGGGGGTGGGTGGGGCGGTTTCCAAAAAATAAAAATAAAAAAATTTGGGGGGTGGGGTAGCGGGGGTGGGTGGGCGGTTTCCAAAAAAAAATAAAAATTTTTTTTTTTTTTTTTGGGGGGGGTAGGGGTGGGGTAGGCGGGGGTGGGTGGGCGGTTTCCAAAAAAAAAAAAATTTTAATTTTTTTTTGGGGGGAGGTGGGGGTGGGGTGGGGTGGGGTAGGCGGGGTGGGTGGGGCGGTTTCCAAAAAAAATTTTTTTTTTTTTTTGAAGGGTGGGGGTGGGTAGGGGTGGGATAGGCGGGGGTGGGTGGGCGGTTTCCAAAAATAAAAATAAAAAAAATTGGGGGAGGGTGGGGGTGGGGTAGGCGGGGTGGGTGGGACGGTTTCCAAAAAAAAATAAAAAATTTTTTTTTTTGGGGGTGGGGGTGGGGGTGGGTAGGGGGGTGGGGTAGGCGGGTGGGGCGGTTTCCAAAAAAAAAAAAATTTTGGGGGGTGGGGGGGTGGGGTAGGCGGGGTGGGTGGGGCGGTTTCCAAAAAAAAAAAAATTTTTTTTTTGGGGGGGGGGTGGGGGTGGGGTAGGCAGGGGGTGGGTGGGGCGGTTTCCAAAAAAAAAAAATTTTTTTTTTTGGGGGTGGGGGGTGGGTGGGGGCAGTTAAATTTTTTTTTTAATTATTATTATTATTATGTTGTATCGAGCGTAATATGAGTTGTACATTAAGGCCAAGAACAAGAGTTGTAAAATGATTTACGAATTTGAAATTGGTAAATCATTTTACAAAGAAAACCTCCTTTTTTTACATTCTTGTAAAATGTTTTACATTTGACTTTCTTTTACAAGTGGTTACCAAACACTCGAAAGTAGGTAAAACATTTTTCGGAAAACATTTTACTTGAAACAAACACCCGAAAACAAGGAAAACATTTTTCGAAAAATGTTTTACATGAAACAAACGGAGCCTTATAGTATAGTGGATATAAAAAAATAGATTACATCATAATATATAAAGTAAAGTAATACTCCTATATAACTTTTATCAATATTTATAATATTATATTTCCTCCGTTTCACGATAATATGCAAAAAGATCTCTTTTGAACGTCCCACAATAATCTGCACTTTCCTAAATGGAAATGAGACCCACTTCTCTCTACTCACAACACTTTTCAAATTTACTATTCTCTCCACTCATTCTCTCTCCTATTTTACTTTTACACTCACAACACATCACCTTTATCACTTTTTACCTTAATTCCTCGCACCTAAGACAAAAAGTGCGTAAATTTGTGGGACTAATACTCCCCGTTTCACTCTGTGGACTTATTTCCTTTTGGGACGTCCCACTCCAGTTTGAACTGTCCAAAATGGCAAAGAATCTTTACTATTTCATCCACTCATTCTCTCTCCTACTTTACTTTTACACTCACAATATTCTCTCTCCTAACTATTCCTCCCACTCATTCTCTCTCCTATTTAATTTTTCATACTCACAAACACCTCCTCCACCTATTTCTCTCTTCTACTTTTTCTTTATTTTCGTGCCTAAAAAATAGATCCACAGTGAAATGGGACGACGAAGTATATATATATATATATATGGAGGTTGAGGTTAAATGGGGCGGGTTTATGTTAATTTCAAATCCATCCAAGCCTGTCGAACTCTTATCATTAGGGGCAGATTTTTTTCGAGTTTGGGACGGGTTTAAATTTTTTGACATCCTAGGGATATCACACTAGGCTCTCTTTGTTTCACGAAAAATAATCCCCGAAAAATGATTTTTTGAAAAATATTTATCGAAAAATGAAAATGCTTTTCGGAAAATATTTTTCGATGTTTGGTGAATCTTAAGAAAACATTTTTCGAAAAACATTTTTTGATGTCTGGTACTCCCTCCGTCCTTGAAAGATTGTCCCATTTGCCATTTTGACTTGTTCCAAAAAGTATGTCCTATTTTTAAACTTAGGCATGAATGTTAGTGTAAATCTACTAAGGTACAAGAAGGTGAAACTCTTTCTTAATAATTGCAAAATGTATAACAAGACAATCTTTTAGGAACGGATGGAGTAGTTTCATTAAAATAACTTTTTAAAAGTAAAATCAATAATATAAACAAAGAAAAATGAGAAAAATATTTTCCGAAAAACAACTTCCTTAGGTAGAGATAAGAAAATCATTTTTCTTATAAATCAAGTTCATTTTCCATTGACCCAAAAAATATTTTCCATTAACTTCATTTTTTCGAAAAATATTTTCCAAAAATCAAACGGAGACTATTATTCACTGATTAAAACCCAAAAATTAGTGCGCCAAACAATAAACTCCTTCATTTGACAACCTATAAAAACAGAACGACGCATAGTCTATTACCATTTCACCCTCTCTCTCTCTCTCTATCTCCCCCTCTTTCTCTCACACACACAAAACACACAGTGTAAAAAAAGAGGACTCCACTTTCTCCATTTGGTAACTGGTAAAGCCAATATCGTCCGGATCTTTCACTCCTTTTCCCGGAAAAGCTTTCATTCTCCCTCATCATAGTAAGATTTCCCTTTCCCCTTTCCTAAACAAGTAAATTATATACATTTATATATATATATATATATATATATATATATATATATATATATATATTCGTATAAATATATTTAGAGTAAGTTCTGTTTGTGTTAGTGAGTAAAAATATAATGTTCAGTGTTTAATTCGGAAACCCTAAATGATTTCATCTGTTTATTCATTTCTGTAATTTAGACCGATGAGTATGAAATTTTCAGCTCGTTCGAGCTCAATTAGTGCTTGTATTTGACAAGAATGCGCCAAAAATGAATGTTCATAAACATTTTTTTTCATGATAATTTTGAAATTTATTTGGAAATTCATTTTGGAACGGAACGGAGCGGAGCGGATGGAGTAGAAATTAGGGCATTAAACTCAAGCTGGAGTTCAAAACTTTAGTATCCTAGTTGTAATTGATTGGAATGTGAAGCAATTAAGTTAGATTTTGTAGACGGTTGAGTGAACTATTTATTTATGTTTGATTGATAATGCCTCCAAAAATTGTGTTGGAAAAGGGGAAGATGCTCTTTTATTTTTTTATTTATTTTTCCCTTCATTTTCTTTGCTTTTTCATGGAAAACGACGTCTCCGGTGGGAACGGCGTCGTATTTTCGCGGTTTTAAAAAGTGCTGTTGATTTTTTATTTTGTGAAGTGCACTTGCAAAAGTTTATAATAGTATCATAGCATGGTGGGGGACCATAATTTTTTTTTTTTTCAGGTATTTTTTTATATTTATTTACTTATCAAAGCTTGATGAATTAAACGGTTATTTTTCATTTTCTTATGAGAAGATGATTATGTTTTGATGGTGAAGTAATTTTTTCTGTTGGGTTTAATGGTATTAATTTTCTTTGGTGGGGAAAAGGGTTTCGAAAGGGATGTTTCGATTGTTCTATTAGAACATATAGATGTTATTGAAATAATTTTAAGTGAAATGATTGAGCATGTTGGGTCTCAATCACACAGTATATATTGGCATTGTGTTTTTGTAATCTTAGGTTGAGGTTGAAAAAGAATTTATGTATTTTGTTTTTTTCTCTCAATTATTGGAGAGTGGGGAGTCAGAAAGAAGGAATGGGTGTGGATGTGTTAACCCTGTAAAAGAAGCTTGTTAGTTTTTGTGGTTGTTGATTGGTGGCAGTGATTTACCTTTTCTCCTAGGAATCGGTGTTGTCGAGAGGACAGTGATGGGTAGGACAAATTTACCACGGTAGGTGCAGGAGCTTGGGGAACATTTACCATTTTACCGGAAAATGTTAGGATTCTTGATTGGTTTTGTAGGTTGGTCCCCTTTTTTGCGATTTTTTTTTTTTTGTGTGTACTTTGCCTATGTGAGGTGTGGATAGAAAGTGTGGAACCCAGACTGATTGCAGCGTCGTGTGAGTTTGTATGTCTGTTGGGTTCTTCTTGGATTTCCATGCCATGTTGGGTAGCTTGATAAGGCTCTTTACTTTGCTTTCATTTGGTTGATTGATCTTATTACCATCCTTCTGTACTTTTTCTTGAGCCCTATCTTGTTTTTGTGAATTTGAAAAATTGATTGGATCTAGGGTGTTTGTGAAAGTGACCTACGATTTACCTATTGAATCTTTTGAGTGTGTTCATCGTTTGAGTTATAGCGGTGAGGCTCTATTTAGTGAAGCTTCTCTGTTTTCGTTTTTGCTATTGTTTTCCTCCTTTCTTGATTTTTTTTTTTTTAATTTTTTTTCTAGTTTGATTTCACCCGTATTTGCTGTTTGATCTATGAAACTAACTGCGCCAAATGGGCTGCGTGGAATATGATTTATATTGAATGTATATTAAGCTATTTTACTGCCAATTAATGTAGATCTGAAACCCAGTTGCATTCCATGTGAAAGGACCAAGTGAAATCATCTTACGAGGTCGTCAGCAATGGAGTGGAATTCAAAGTGGGACTGGGAAAACCTAGACATATTCAGTTCAAAAGCCATTGCAAGTCCTAAGAAGCTAGAAGCAGCAGATTGGGGAATTGTAGAGGGAGAAGGAGAAGACAGAGATGGTGGGTCTTTTAATTTGTCTGGAGGATTTGGTGGTACAAGTCATTCTGCCTCTGACTTAGGTAATAATTCTTCAGCAAAGAGCTCGATATCAGCTTCAACTGAATCATCATTCAAAGAATGCTGGAAAACATCAAATTTCACATCTGATGGATTTGGAGGATTTCCAGGAGATTTTAGCTCAAAGAAGGTAAATGGAGATTCTCCACCGCTGGAGGCTTCAGTTGGCTCCGGTGAACAATTTATTGGTCTGAAACTTGGTAAACGAACATACTTTGAAAATGGTTGTGCCAAGAGCGACTCTAAGACTTCATCTTTCTCTGATATTCCCATGTCATCCATGGCTACAGCTAAGAAAGTCAAGTCATCATGTCAGACGGGACCTACTCCACGCTGTCAAGTTGAAGGATGCAACCTCGATCTGTCCTCTGCGAAGGATTATTATCGTAAACATAGGGTTTGTGGGAATCATTCGAGATGTCCATTAGTGGTTATAGGAGGTCTAGAACGTCGGTTTTGCCAGCAATGTAGCAGGTAATCTTCTTATAGCTCTGCATCTGATAAAATATTCCGTTGTGATTATTGGCATTATTAGATTAGTTCTAAATGATTCCTGTGGTTGCGTTGCTGATACTCTTGGGAAGATAGTTTCACATGGCTCTGATTTCTTCTCCCCCCCCCTATTTTGCTTGTTCACAACTCCTTATGTCCCAACTTTTACCGAATAGTTTTGTGATATTATAGGGTTTTGTATTTTGATTTTGTAGGTTCCATAGCTTATCGGAGTTTGATGACCAGAAACGAAGCTGTCGCAGGCGGCTTTCTGATCACAATGCAAGGCGCCGCAAGCCACATCAGGAGACCATCCAGTTTAATTCATCAAGCCTCTCATCATCATTTTATGGTTCTTCCCTTAACTTTATCCATCCTGATAATAGATTAACTGTTTCATAATGTTAGGATTGCTATACCAAAAAAATTATAAGGATTGCATTATTAGTCTTAAAAGAATCAAATTATTTGTCTTGTGTATATTTTGCAGCATCAATGCAACTTATTTACCTTCATCTTCATATAACCTTTTTAGTCTGTATCAAAAAAGAAAATATGAAAAATAGTATAGCCCTGTCAGTTTCTAGCTTTTATCACCAACATATTAAACATAAGTATAGCTTTGCAGGTTGTGACCTGCTAGATGAATAGAGATAACCATAGGAGATGACTAGTGTTGATATTGCACCAAACTCTTATGATTCTTAAACTAATAAACAGCTCTCTCTAGTTATTCATTTCATGATAGAATAGAGTTGCACAATTAAGTTACTTTTCTAAACTATTTGGTTCTATATGTGGAGTTACTCAAATGTAGCTCTTTCACAAGGATGCGCTGGCTGGGATTGATTTAAACTCCAAGATTACTTCATCACTAAATGTATTTTTTGGTTCCTTTTAGTTATCTCAATAGTGTTGTGTAGACGTTTCAAAATTTAGTGAAGTTTCTATCATTATTAACATTATGTTGTATTTTTATTTTAATTGGTTTTTTCTATTAATGAATGCCTAAGCAATTACAAGACTGACACTTACTTTGGTGGGGATTGAACCCCTGGCCTTTCATGTAGAAAGGGATACCGTATGCCGCTTGAGCTTAATCTCTTTGGCTTGTATAACTATTCACTTTCGGAAATGACTAAAACACAAAGACAGTTGTCTTTACTGTTCCACTTCAGCATTGCTTTTGAGAGGGTTAAGAGGATACAAATCTAACCATCAACGTTGCGTCTAAGCATAGTAGTCTCAGTTGCATGATTGTGAATAGCAACGCTTGTTAGAAATCTTTATTTAAGCAAATTAATCACACAGTTAAATTTTCTAGCCACACCCGCCAATAGTGCTCAAGTCTTTATGATGTACTCCCTCTGTCTCACGTGAGCGTGAACTTATTTCCTTTTTCGTCCGTTCCACGTGAGTGTGAACTTCCCAAAATGACAAAGTTTTTATTTTTTTATATTCAATGGGACCCACTTGTCATACTCACAATAACAATACACTTACTATTCCTCCGACTCATTCTCTCTCTTATTTTACTTTTTATACTCACAACACCTCCTCTACTCATTCTCTCTCCTCTTGTTATACTATTATTCCTTAACTATTGTGCCCAAAATTTTGGTCCACACTCATGTGGGACGGAGGGAGTATGGTTCAGTTTAATTGAAAGGAAAAGCGAGGTATAGACTACTCACTTAATATTTCCCGTCGTAAAAATATAGTCATTGTTTACATGCCTAATTACATAATCGTATGACCCTAAGGCTTCCGGCTAGTTGGTTGATCTATCTTGGCCATAAATTACCCTAAGTGTTACTCCCTCCGCCCCGTGATAAATGTCACACTTTCCTTTTTGGTTTGTTCCAAAATGAATGTGGCGTTTATAAATAAGGAAATAGTCATAGTGCATTTTTACCATTGTACAAATAATGTGCAAACAAGTAAAGCACATCCTTAAAATCGTTGACAAGTCAAATGCAACATTTATTATGGGACGTAGAGAGTAGTTTGGGATCATTCCATTGACAAGCCAACTGGGTTCATCTATTGTTAGTTTTTTTTACTTGCAGCTTTGCAATTCTCTGTGAGCAACATTTATGCACAAGAACTTGTCTTTGAACACATTGTACAGTTCAGTATTCTCAATTGGTGATGGAAAAATAAAATAAAATAAAATTGGGATGGAAGTTATGTTAGCTGTGTTGTGTACCTGCCATAGAATTAGCTTGACGGTTTCTTTACATGTACAGATGGACGGCACCAGTTGAGCTTTGTGTTGAACAATGTCCCAGTTATTCAGACTAGACCAGCAGCCAATTCTACCTCGGACAGCACATTCAGCTCCAAGTATCCACCTGTGAAACTGAAAGCTGAAAAGGAGGGAGGCATTGATGGGCAACCCCATTTTTCAGGGACTCAGCTGCAACATACTGCAAGCATGCCTAATCATGCTTTCAGTCGGCTGTTGCCATCTAAGGGTGCTAGACTTGAGGTTGTAAATCAAGGTTTGTCTTTCCTTTCTTTGCATGAGGTTGATTACTCGAGAATCTTATCTGGTTTCTCGGCCCAAATAATATTGAAACCTGTTGAGCATTATAAAGTAGAGTTTGGCAGTGTGGTGGTATCATATCCGATCGAGTTAAGAGGAAAGGAAAAATAAAGACTAGCATGGACATGGATGAGTATGCATATTGATGCCCTTGTTTGGATAGAATCGAATGGCAGAAAAGGAATTATGGGGCAGATTCAAAGGATTGGGAATTGGGTAGGGTTGAGTATTTATGCTACCAAGTTGACGTAATTGTCACCGTAAAAGCGGTCCTGAGAAATGATGAAATTGTATCAGCATAGTAGAGATGATATATACTCCCTTCGTCCCACCCGACTTAGAACAAGTTTATATTATTTTTATATTCAATGGGACCCACTTGTCATACTCACAACATCAATCCCCGTGTCGGGAGAGAAGTCGGATGGGACGGAGGGAGTACTACTCACCCCTGCTCCCCAAAAAAAATATGTATTTTCATTTTTCCCAAGAAAATTAGTAGCATACCCCAACTTCAGGCTCATGTAACTCCAACAACAACAACAACCAAGTCTTAGTCCCAAAATAATTTGGGGTCGGCTAATATGAATCCTCATATGTCATCGTGTAAAAAGGTTGTTGAAAAAAAAAAAATCAATCCCCCACATGGGTTTTTGCCCCCCACTCCTGCCTCTTCAACACCATACTTTCATCCACTCCAAGTAAGCTCATATCATTTTCAATCACTGTAATCCAAGTTTGTTTGAGCCTTTCTCTACCCCTCGCCATTTTATCATTTCTCCACTGTTCCGGCCTCCTAACCGGTGCAACACTCGGTCTCCTTTTCACATGTCCAAACCACCTTAGACGATTTTTCCTCATTTTATTCTCAATAGGCGCAACTCCTACTTTACCTCTGATCACCTCATTCCCAAATCAATCATTTCTTGTATAACCGCACATCCATCGAAGCATACGCATCTCCGCCACATTCATCTTATGCACGTGACACTGTTTCACGGCCCAACATTCGGTGCCGTAAAGCAGTGCCGGCCTAATTGCCGTGCGGTAGAATTTTTCCTTTAATCTATGGGGCATGCCGCGATCACATAGGAACCCTGTGGCACTCTTCCACTTTAACCAACCTGCTTTAATTCTATGAGCCACATATCCATCTAATTCTCCATCCTTTTGGATAATGTATCCAAGATAGCGAAAAAACTCCGAAGCTTGGACAATATTTTCATCAAATGTGACCGCCTCTGCCTCCCTACTTCCAACTCTGCTAAACTTACACTCCAAATATTCAGTCTTGCTTCTGCTCTGCCTAAAACCCCGAGATTCCAAAGTGTCTCCACAAATCCAATTTACTTTCAACACCCTCTCTTGTCTCATCAATCAGCACAATATCATCTGTAAACAACATACACCTTGGTATATCATCTTGGACTGACCTCGTCAATTCGTCCATTATCAAAGCAAAGAGAAAGGGGCTAAGTGCGGAACCTTGATGCACTCCAATCTTTATAGGGGAACTCTTCAGTCTTCCCAACACTAGTCTGTACACAAGTACTAACTTCATTATACATGTCCTTGATAATATCAATATATTTATTTGAAACACCCTTCTTTGCTAATGCCCACCAAAGTACTTTTCTTGGCACTTTATCATACGCCTTCTCCAAATCAATGAAAACCATATGCAAATCTTTCTTTTGATCCCGATATTTCTCCATGGTTTGTCTCATAAGATATATTGCCTCCATAGTCAATCTTCCCGGCATAAACCCAAATTGGTTATTCGAAATATCCACAATTTTTCTCAGTCTTTGTGCAATCACTCTTTCCCAAAGTTTCATAGTATGACTCATTAGGTTGATCCCCCGATAGTTGGCACAATCTTGGACATCACCTTTGTTCTTATACAAAGGGATCAGAGTAATCTTCCGCCACTCCAATGGCATTGTGTTAATTCTCCATATCTTGTTAAATAGCATTGTTAACCAATCTATTCATCTCTCCCCTAAACATCTCCAAACCTCAATAGGTATTCCATCCGGTCCTACAGCTTTCTTCAATCCCATCTTTTTCATTGCCATTTCCACTTCACCCTTTTGAATTCTCCGCATAAAATCTCAATTAACCATACTCGAAGAGATATTTAAATCTCCAATATCTTGCTCTTGACCGCCATTGAACAAGGTATCAAAGTACGAACTCCATCTATCTTTTATCTCTTTATCCCCGACTAGAACTCTTTGTTCTACATCTTTCACACATTTAACCTTCCCAATATCTCGTATCCTCTTATCCCTCATACGAGCGAGTCTGTAGATGTCCTTTTCCCCTTCTTTTGTATCCAACTTATCATAAAGTTCCTGATTCACCTTTGCTCTTACTTCTCTTACTGCTTTCTTAGCTTCTCTCCTAGCTTCCTTATACTTCTCAGTCCCTCCTACATTTCCCCAATAATTTGTAGCATTCTCGCTTGCCCTTTATTGCTTGTTTTACTTTCTCGTTCCACCATGATGTGTCCTTGCTTGGTGGCACGTTTCCTCTAGATTCTCCAAGGACTTCTTTCGCCACCTCCTTTATGGTATGTTCCATCTTAGTCAAAGTCGAATCTATATCCATATCCTCCATATTATCCGACCAAATACCGGTATCGACCATCTTAGCTACAAATTTCTGTTGATTCTCTCCTTGAAGTCTCCACATCCTTAAAAAGTTTGATTTATCAATAGGTACTCTTTATTTAAGATGGAGCAATTCCAAGGCATATACCCCAACTTCAAGTTCCTGTAACACCAGACTATTTAAAGGAATGTGTTTTATTTGTTTGTGCATTGTTGGTACACTGGTGGTAAACTTGCACCAAGTCTATTTCCTTATTTGCAAGCACTACATTTATTCTGGGATAGACCAAAAAGGAAAGTACGACATTTATGATAGGACAGAGGGAGTAAAGATTAATTTCTGGGCTTACAGCTTCTATTGTGTTCCTTTTTTGCAGGACTAAAGGAATCCATGTCTTGTTCCAATGTAGATGCATCATCACTGGATATTCGTCGTGCTCTCTCTCTTCTGTCAAACAACTCTTGGGCTTCTTCATGTGAATCTGATCTCATTACGTTCGACCACCACACCATCAATGCTACTAACCAAACTCAAGCCGGGATTCAAACATTTCCCCCTCAAGGTTTGCCTCTTTCTTCTTCACAGTACTGGCAAGTTGACCAGCAGCCAAACGACCCTCACATGGTTACGGTAGCTGCCAAGACTAGTACTGCTAACACTAACAGCCACTATCAAGGTCCCTGTGAAACTCGATTTTATTCCCACTCAATGAACTAGATTGCCAATCTACCCTTCCCAAATGATTAGTGATGCAGTCAGTATTTTGATTGATGAACTGCCTACAAAGTCGCTTTTGTTCTCATTATTGACACTCCGTCCGTCCCAAATTGAAATTTGCTCTTAATTTAGAGCAAATTTGAAAAAAATAAAATAAAAATTGGACATTAATTTGGGACGGAGAGGGTATTGTTCATGCTTTGGGCATGCTTGTATGGATTAAGGAATATGTTCCGAACATTTATTGTCTTATTGCTTGTTCAGCATCATTTGAAGGTTTTCCTTGTATATTTTATCCCCGGAAAAGTACCATATCTGTCCATAAAAAGAATGTTTATTTTTGTTTTTTCTTTCTAGTTTCAAACCAATGTTTTTTTTTTACTTGTAAATTTTCTTGCTTTGCGTGATCAGTTAGCTAACAGTTTCGAGTACCCGTCCATGGCCGAGCAAGTGTCAAAAATCAAATTTCATAGGTATATATAGACATGCCCTCCGGTCTGGTGAACCGGCGGTCAAAAACTGATCATTGACGATCCGTGAACTGTAATACACCTTGGACTGGAGGTTACCGATTTATGTAAGGTTGTAACTCCCAAACCGGCGTTCTGAATCGGAGGTTTGAACTGCTGATCCAAACTGAAAATTTTAAAGAAATCCTCCTTTATTATTTTACTGTTGAATCTGACGGTTCTGTGTATCCGTGTATGAATGTAGTCAAGTGTGGCTGTGACACGTGTGCGTTAGTATATGTGTGCCGCTGTAGCCCAAAAAGTGAGCAAAAACATCACATTTTTCTTCCCTTTTAATTGTGTAGCTGTTAGAAACGGACTAGTTTAAAAAAAAGTCCATTTTTTTTGTAAAACTGCTCAAAATTGGTTTTAAAAAATAAATAAATCAAATGAACCGTGAAAATCGTGAATCCTGACCGCAAAACGTGAGTTTGCGGTTCAGAGGTAAGGTTGCCAATAAATTTGAACCGTGAACCTGGCAAACCCCGGGCATGTCTAGGTATTATATACTCCCTCCTTCCCTAAAAGATTGTCCTGTTGTACATTTTGCAATTATTAAGGAAGAGCTTCACCTTTTTGTACCTTAGTAGATTTGCACTAACATTCATGCCTAAGTTTAGAAATGGGACATACTTTTTGGGACAAGTCAAAATAGCAAATGGAACAATCTTTCAGGGACGGAGGGAGTAATATACACACAGGGGGCAGCAGGTCAGGCGGGGGGAGGGAGGGAGGGGTTGATAGCTTCAAAAGACAGATGTCACCCAATTCGGTTGAACTTTAATCAAAATGTTGCTTAAATTTGAGTATTTTTATACTATTCTGAAAATGATTATTGATATATCAATAAAAACATTAAGGACAAACCCCGGTGCACCAAACGCTCCCCGTCAAGCAGGGGTTGGAAGAGGAAACCATTTGCTAGAGCTTTCCCCTGACAATTGCCAAGAGGCTGGCCGGCTCAGACAAATATTAACATAATACCTGCTAAAACGAAGATATCAAAGGTACAAAAATCCTACATAAGGCATAACCGGAACAAACCTTCACCTGAACAAGCATTTTTTTTTTTTATGAGAGGAGGGGTGGGGGTTGCACATGCAAAAGGAATCCACAAATGCCATTCAGTTTATACAACAACTTGACGACACAAATAATAAGAGTAACTCGATAACCGCAGCAACAGGAAGACGACCATGACGACGACATGACCGACTTTTCAGACACCCAAACTGAGCAATTGCTGGACGACAACTCTGAACGGACCTTCCCAAACCTCAAACATTGCCCTAGTACTCACTGGAACAGTAGACAAATGCTAATCAATAAACAGGCACATGTAGCAGCACTAAACATATGAAAAGATAAACTAAACTAAATAAAATACTCCCTCCGCCCCATAATGATAGTCTCATTTGACTATTCAAACATTTTAATAACCTATGAAATTTCCATCACTTCCCATAATGAGAATTATTTATTATTTCATTTCTCTCCCTCTTCTTCCTTGGTTGGCAATTTTGAGAGTTCAACAATTTTAATTTTAATTAATTTTGTAAATGAGATTATTTTTGGGGCAAACAAAAATGGTAAATGGGACTATCATTTTGGACGGAGTGAGTATCCACTAAATATATGAAAAAGAAAAGAGATGTTGTCAAAAGGAAGCACTCATTTATAACAAGAAGTTTGCCAACCCTTTTCTGAATGTTATTTACATTTGTGGAGTGTACAATGAGAATTCGTGAAAATAAAATCAATTTCAAGAAACATAGGAGCATTTGAAATAAGCATGACACACAACAGACCTGTTCATTGTCATCTGCTGTCTCAGAGGGAGATTTATTGGTCTCTGATGGTTTGTCGGCCCCACAATTCTGTCTGTTACACTTTGTCCTAAAAGGATAATTTACATTGTTACACTTCTCACACTTCCAGCTCCCGTCGGGCATATCCGGCTCTGAAAGATATAGATATAAGAAGCATAAGTAATTGGCTAAAGTATAAGAAGTATATAGGTTATCATCACCCCAACGTACATATTTACAACTCTCTCCTTCCCTAAGTGAATGTCCATATTCTACGATTGTTCCTAAACGAGTGTTCATTTTCTAGTGAAGTTACTAAAGTCACTTATAAACTATAATCTCCCAATTCATACTTGCAGTGACATTGTGAGATCTTTAGGGGAATGCATGCACAGTGCTACTAAAAGTGCCTAAAAGTCCTAGGTTTTATTGAAAAAACGGAGAGTGGAGACTCATTACGGATAACTCTCCAAAGAGCAATATTTCAGAACTAAATGAACCGCATAGTAAAACTTCAATGTACAATAGAACATGAATGCACTGGCGGGAAAATGTACAGCAATTTAAGGCTTCCATCTCCCATATTTTATGCTCATAAATCATTCTCCTTAAAAAGCAAAAGAATTGATAGGTTTAGAACTTACTGGAATTCTTCCCTGGCTTTGCAGTCTGCATATACAAAGCCAAAAATGCTGGTCAAATTATGCAGGGGATCACAAAAAAATGTAAAACAAATGAAAAGTTCTTTGAATTGGTAATGTGGCCGCTCATTGCAAGAGATGAGCAAATGCATCTTAAGAGTATATGAATCCTGCCAAATCAAAGACGAAAATTTGTTAAAGAAAGGTCAAACCTGTGACCCAGGCTTTGGGGTGTTGCATTTCCTCATATTACAAACAGTTCTAAACGAGAAATTGACATTTCCACATTTAGGACACGTCCAGTCATTGTCACGTGTTCCATCTATAAGGTGGTCACAAAAGAAATGGATAATATGAGGGTAAGATATGTGTGAGGCCAAAAGTCAATGACTAATATTTCAGCATAACAAATACCTGAACCTTTATTGGCAAGGTTGTCATCCGGGAAAAATCCAGGTCGTGGTCCCTGCAGTAACAAAATAAAAACCTCAAACTTAAGTAACAAAATATTTCAATGCTAGAGTGCAAAAAAAAAAAAAAAGTTAAGAGGAGCACTTCTTGAGGGAAGGAGGGACACAGAGTCTCATTGCCCAACAACAAAGAGGAAACTGCTTCAGACTTACCATAGCAGCGTGGCCCATGGGCATACCCAAGCCATATCGGTCCATCATTGGCGCGACGGGATACAGTCCTCCTGCAAAAGATAGGGTTGCTGAAACTCAATAGTTGCGAAAGCAAAACAAGAATTCAAGCTTCCTCTAATGTTTATAAGAGACAAAATAATTTGAAGTATGTGTGCAAATAACAAATTTCGCTCCAATTCAAAATAAACGAAATTGACTTGATTAATTACGCATGTGAAGGCACTGTACCATTTCCAACCATAGACGCACTAGAATAAGGTGATGGAGCAGATAGATGCAAAGGTCTGTATGGACTTCCCCCACCAACGCGGCTGTTATAGTTGTAATGATATGCAGATCCACCAGAGAACGGAACATCATAAGGCGGTACAGATGATCCGTTGAATATAGAAGAACCATAAGGTGGTACACTCATATACATCGAAGACGGAGCACCATGACCCCCATATGGAGCCGATGATGAGTAGGGTGGTGGTGTTTGCATGGGCCTAACAGCTGATTTCTGTTAATTAACAAAATTAATTGGTTCATTGTCCAACCTTAAACAA